>JAFEMH010001203.1:0-92500 GCA_022495995.1 Adenophora triphylla var. japonica | reverse complement strand
TAAATTTTTTATTGACTAGAAAACAATATTTTAGTCTTTGTTAATCAGTGGTTTTTTTAGAAAAAGTTATAGAAAAAAAGATAGAAAAAAACTAAACAAATGAAAGTATATAGAAGAAAAGTCAAAAGAGGGACGGACTATCCTATATTTATTTTTTATTTTTTAAAAATTTTTTTATTGACTAGAAAATAATATTTTAGCCTTTGTTAATCAGTGTTTTTTTTTAGAAAAAGTTATAGAAAAAAAGATAGAAAAAAACTAAACAAATGAAAGTATATAGAAGAAAAGTCAAAAGAGGGACAGACTACCCTATATTTATTTTTTAAAAAATTTTTATTGACTAGAAAACAATATTTTAGCCTTTGTTAATCAGTGGTTTTTTTTAGAAAAAGTTATAGAAAAAAAGATAGAAAAAAACTAAACAAATGAAAGTATATAGAAGAAAAGTCAAAAGAGGGACGGACTACCTTATATTTATTTTTTTAAAAAATTTTTATTGACTAGAAAACAATATTTTAGCCTTTATTAATCAATGGTTTTTTTTTTAGAAAAAGTTATAGAAAAAAAGATAGAAAAAAACTAAACAAATGAAAGTATATAGAAGAAAAGTCAAAAGAGGGACGGACTACCCTATATTTATTTTTTATTTTTTTAAAAAAAATTTATTGACTAGAAAACAATATTTTAGCCTTTGTTAATTAGTGTTTTTTTTAGAAAAAGTTACATAAAAAAAGATAGAAAAAAACTAAACAAATGAAAGTATATAGAAGAAAAGTCAAAAGAGGGACGGACTACCCTATATTTATTTTTTATTTATTTTTTAAATTTTTATTGACTAGAAAAAAATATTTTAGCCTTTGTTAATTAGTGTTTTTTTTAGAAAAAGTTATATAAAAAAGATAGAAAAAAACTAAACAAATGAAAGTATATAGAAGAAAAGTCAAATTTAGAGACGGATACTAAATCTGTCTCTAAATTTTAGAGACAGATGTTGAATGTGTCACTAAATTAGAGACGGATTCAAAAATCTGTCTCTAAATTAGAGACGGGTTAAAATCTATCTCTAAAGTTTAGAGACGGATTCTGAATCTGTCTCTAATTTAGAGACGGATTCTGAATCTGTCTCTATTTTAGAGACAGATACAAAACCCGTCTCTAAAATTTAGAGACGGAATCTGAATCCGTCTCTAAATTAGAGACGAAATCAGATTTCGTCTCTAAATCAGAGACGGATTCGGATTCCGTCTCTAAATTAGAGACGGATTCAGATTCCGTCTCTGAATTAGAGACGAATTCATATTCCGTCTCTGAATTAGAGACAGAATCTGAATCCGTCTCTAATTTAGAGATGGAATCCGAATCCGTCTCTGATTTTGGTTCTGTCTCGAATCCGTCTCTGATTTTTGGTTCTGTCTCTAATCTGTCTCCTTCTAGGGCAAAAATTCCTTCATCAGGGAATTGAGGTTCAGGTCCTTGGCATTCATCACTTGGGAAGTCAGCCAGCTGATCTGCCATTACTCGTCCTTTCACGAATTTCCTCATCACATAAGTGATGTCGTACTCGGCCAGAGAGAATGACCATTTTGCCAATCTCATGGAGAGGGAGGGCTTGTCGAATAAGTACTTGATGGGGTCCAGTTTCGAGACCAAGTGTACTGAGTGAGACTGCATGTAGTGCTTCAACTTTCCCACTACCCATACTAGACCTGCGCAGGTCTTCTCGCAAACTGGGTAGTTGAGTTCGCTGCCTTGTAGCTTTCTGCTCACAAAATAGATGGCACTTTCAACTTTGGAGTCTTTCTTCTCCTATGCCAGCATAGCCCAAATTGTTGTGTCTGTGACAGTCAGGTACAACAGTAGTGGCTTTTGCTGATGTGGGGGGCAAAGGATTGGAGGGTTCACAAGGTATGCCTTGACCTTTTCAAAAGCAAACTGGCATTCTGGGCTCCATTCAGTGGATGTGCTCTTCTTCATCAGCTTAAAGATGGGCTCACTGATGGAGGTCAGTTGATTCACGAAGCGGCTTATGTACTGCAGCCTTTCCATAAAGATTTAACCTCTGTCAGTGTTCGAGGCGGCTTCATGTCAACTATGGCTTTGATCTTTTGCGGGTCCACTTCGATTCCCCGTTCAGTTACAATGTACCCCAACACTTTACCTCGTTTAACGCCGAAGGAGCATTTAGCTGGGTTCAGCCTCATGGAATGTTCTCTGAGGCGGTCAAAGAATTTTCTCAAATCGATGAAGTGCTGACCATCAGATCCTTTGGAGTGGACTATCATGCCATCCACGTAGACCTCTATTTCTTTATGATCATGTCATGGAACAGGGCGGTGGCAGCCCTCTGATAGGTAGCCCCAGCATTCTTCAGACCAAACAGCATGACTGTATAGAAATATGTCCCCCAAAGAGTAGTGAAAGCTGTTTTAGCCTGGTCCTCTTCGACCATTTTGATCTGGTTGTAGCCGGCGAAACCGTCAACGAAAGACTTGACCTCGTAATTGGCTGTGGTATCTACCATCATGTCAATGTTGGGCAGGGGGAAGTCATCCTTTGGGATGGCTTTGTTGAGATCTCTGAAATCCACGCAGCATCGGACTTTTCCGTTAGCCTTGGTGACTGTTACGATGTTGGAGAGCCAGGTGGGGTACTCAATGACCCGGATGAATCCTGCTTTGAGAATCTTCTCAATTTCTTCCTTTACTTGTAACGACCACTCAGGTTTGATCTTTCTCAGCTTCTGTTTGACTGGCTTGACTTCTGGGTCTAGAGGTATCCGGTGCTCCACTATGGAGGGATCGAGGCCGGGCATATCCTTGTAAGACCATGCAAACACGTCCACAAATTCCCTGAGTAGTTCCGTCAAAGTTGCTTGTTCGGGCCCGTCGAAGAAACTGCCAATCTGCGTCTCTTTAGGCTCTTCCGCAGTTCCCAGATTCACACGAGTCAAAACCTCCTCGGCAGCTTGGGCTCGGTTTTTCTCTTTCTCAATAACCTGCTTAAAGATTTCTTTAATGTATTGTTCGTTTAGTGTGTCTGCATCTTTATCTAGTGAATCATTATTAACTGTTTTTAAGTTGTTAGTTAATTTATCATTAGTTAAAGTGGCGATCAGGGGATACTCGGAAAGGTCGATCATTTCATTCAGAGTAAAAGGAAGTACAGCATTGGCTACAATTTCATAGTCTTCTGGCGTAAGGCCATCAGACGACTCTAGGGACTCGAACTCGATGACAAGAGACTCAGAGGACTTGAGGTAGGTGGACACAAGGGGACGGGGAACCAATCCAAGATTAGTGACCATTTCTTCTTTGCTCACGGACGGATCGGAGAGAGTTTCCCAATTCTTCAAGGGCATGGTAGACTGCATGACCATGGCTCGGGGATCTAACGACTTTTGTCCTCCTGCTTCGATTACTGCAGTCATTTCTTTCACTGAACCCCAGTCGATCAGGTCTGGAATGTACACTTCTTCCCCAAACAGCTGCTGCATGACGGGACCATCCCATTCATCTAGGGAGAATTCTGGAGTCTTGGCCTTAGGCATGACCAGTTCAAACTCAGCTATTATAGCCTCCTCGACAGTCGGAATGACTTCGTTGAGCTTCTCAAACTGCTTTACCAGCTCTGGTACCCCTTTGAAAGTGTACTTGCTCTTCATGGTGGTAGTAGCCCCAGGTGTCTTGGGTAGATCGAGAAACATTCTTCAGACGGGGTTGGCTCTGGTTCCCCTGAACTTACTGAGGTCATCCTGTAGTTTCAGCTAGCCTTCTGTAGGAGTGGGTTCTTTGACGGAGGAATTGTCTAGCTGTGGAGCGCCCATTATGAAGTAGTCAGTCATGTCAAGACTGAAAGGGGGAGATTTAGGGCCGTTGAAAGGGGCCTTTTTTGCAGCAGCTTCCTTTCCTTTTCGAGCAATTTCTTTCTCTTTTGCAATCTCCTCTGAAGTTGGCTCATATCCCAGGCCGTGGCGAGTTTTCTGTTCCTTCACCTCAATGACCTTGTGAGTCCCTTGTAGGCGTTTCCCGAGACCCAGACCAGGCAGGTAATTCATCTTTCTCATCATCCTCATAACAAGAAGGATCTTGTCTCGGGTGACAATCAGATCCACGTTGCAAACTTGGGCTTTAGGAGACTCGACTGTGAAGCCAGTCAGCATGAAACCATCCTCATCATGTTTGATCTCCAGGATGGGTATTCCACCCGTGTCAGTGCCTTCCAAAGTGACTAGGTCTCCATAAATGGTTGTTAGATCCCCATCTGAAATGAACTTTACACACTGATGAAGGCTCGAAGCGACCCCATTAACTTGGTGCAGCCAAGGTCTTCCCAACAGAGCATTAAAGGTGATTAGTATATCAATGACTTGGAATTATTCGGGTATCATTTTCTTGCCGAACCACAGATTTAAAGTAGCAGCCCCAAGTACTGTACGAGACGTTGAGTCATAGGCCTTGACTGTGAGGGAGGAAGGCTTCAGATCTGTGGGCTTGATGCCGAGTAGGCTCAGTATCTTTGTTGGGAGGATGTTCATTCCGAACCCATTGTCAACTAGGACCCGAGGGAGGCGCCGTTCATCCAATTGGACCGTGATGAAGAGAGGCTCATTATGATCGGCTCCGAACTGGGGGAGATCTAGGTCCGTGAAGGTGACTATGTTTCCGTAGTGGATGTTCCCAATTAATTGCACCACGTCGTCAGGGGTAGTATCAATAGGGACCATTGCGCGGGCCAGACTTTCCTCCAATTTCAACTTGTGGGGGTAAGATGAGGTGAGTAAGGACAACAGAGAGATGTTATCTTGAGTTTGTTTCAACTGAGTGAGTACAGGATCCTCTTTCTCGGGGTCAGGAGTTTCAGCTATCTTGGCATAGGGGTTACGGTTCTCCCTGGGTGCTTGATCCGCTGACTTCTTTTCTTTCTTGGGATTACCCTGATGGATCTACCCGGATCTGGTCAACAGGTTCACTTCTCCCTCTGACTTATTTATCGCCTCTTTACAGGACTCTTTTAATGCTGCTAAGGTCAACGGAGGAGCTTGCTTAGCAACTGGCCACCGATTTCGACTGATTTTGTTGCAAGTTTCCCTAAGCTTAGAAATGGTGAGGGGCTGAGCTTGGGGGTATTGAGTATTACTGGCTTCTGACTGGGTAACCTTCCGGATTGCTTCCCAAGTTACGGGTTTCTGAGCCTGGGATTGCGTCGTTGTTCCTTGGATGGCCCACAGAGCTAGGGCGTATTCTGATTCATGTTGATCAGGGTCTGCATTGTCCCATGCCTGCTTTAGCTTGCCCACGGTTAACATGCACCAGGAACTATAGCCTCCAGGGCTTGGTGGCTTTTCTCTTTCGTTTTCGGCTTTATGCAGCAGTCCAGGCTCCCTTTTATAATACTCAGTGCTAGAGATAATTATGGCATTCTGTATGGGAGGTGAATCAGGTATCATGCCAGTGTCCAGAACCTCTCTCAAGGTGGAGATACATTCGGGAAAAGTGACTTCTTCCTTGGTAATCCTTATGAGGATTGTTACTTCGCCTTTGGGCGGGCTTGATCTGACAATGGTTACTTTCTCACTGGGGAGGATAGGGGCCAGTCGTCCCTTTTCTAACAGATTTTTAACTATCTGCTTAGATCGGATGCTCGAGAATCCTTTCCCCAAAGTATGGTAAGTGGTGTTGAACTCCACGACATCTACATATTCAGCCCCAGGAAAATCCATGGCTTTCATGTCTTCGGTTACGTGGTCGTCCCCTGAAGTTTCCTCAATTTTCCGACTGTCGGCTTCCATCTCATGGTACACCATTTTCCTCTCATTTTTTGCAGGCTAAGCAACCACAAGTGAAGGATTGACAGTGCCCGTCGCCTGGCCCAAAGCGGTGGCTCGTAACACCTCAGTCCAAATGAGGAGTTCTCGGGGTCCGTTTTGGGTATCGAGGCTACTAAAAAGGCGTCATGTGGGTCCATGGGTATAAAGGCAACTGGAGTGGCTTCCTGATCCATAACCCTTTTTAGTAATTCCAGGCACTCAGTGTGCTCGAGAGGTTCAGCAGTGACTCTTATACCAATGATGCCATCCATCCTAAGGGAGGAAGAAAGGGATCCAATGACGTTCACAAACTCATTGTCCGCTGGAGGTTGAAAGCCTGCCTATTCGATTAGTGCTTCAATGAAACCTCTCCATTCGCCTGCTAGTTTTTCATAGGGGACGTTGTGCTCCAGAATTTCAGATCCATATTCCTCTTTAGATGGGTTCTGTTGCTCCTCATCCTCCGACGTGTTTGGACATTGACCACAATTGCATCTTGAGAGGGGCTCCTCATAGGGGTCAGTTTCCATTGGTTCCTGATCCGCATTTTCTGGCGGCTCTTCGTCGTCACTGGCCGACAACCACCCATTGTGCCTGGCACCCATGCGGTCATTTTCGACGTGATTGTTCCAAGCTGATTCAGGGTCTTGGGCCTCAGTTGATTCTTCACTCTCATCATCATCACTATCATCAGAGTCATCATCGTCATCAGAATCATCATCATCCCATACTATCCGAACTTCGGCTAAGAGAGAGCGCCGATCATATCTATTAGGGGAGGACGGGTGTGTGCAACCACAGAAGTTGTCATAGGCCCCCAATGGTGGAAGTGGCAATTACGACTCAGCCTTTCCTCCCAGGAACTGCGAGGGAAGAGCGAGAGGTGGCGGTACATATTTTACCCCAGGGAGTATATGGAAGCAATCCTCCTCATCTGATCCTTCGCCTTCACTGTTATCAGGACTGTATTCGGATTCTCCCAGGACCATTTTGCAAAAGTGTACTAGCTCGAGGTGTGCTTCGGCCTCTTTACTAATAAGCCCTAATACGGGTGCTCGTCTAAAGCTCTCTTGTTCAATTCTTCTTGAGTGCTCTAGCCATCTTATGTAAATGGTCTTCTCATAGTTTGATCTGAATGGCCCCAGCTCTCCAGTGTCATCTATCCCTTCTTCTGAGAAGTAGCGAGCTTCATAGGCGTGCAAAGAGCTGCTAACATGGGACCAGGGGGAATCAGCATATCCCTCATTCTCGAGGTCGAAAGGGAATCCGAATTCAGGATCTTCGACCAGATTAATCATGGGTATTTGGGAGTCTCGTTTGCCTCCCTGGTTAGCTCATTATCCAAATCTTCCTCGTCGCGAGAGGGCTCTCCGATCTCAATCATGTTCACCCTGTTGTTATTCCTAGGGAATGGATTGTTGATTGTGTTGGGCCCCTCGTGTACTTCTAGCTTTCCCTTTTCAATTAGCTCTCGTATAGCCTTCCTCAGAACTATACAATCGTCAGTAAGGTGCGCGTGGTACTGATGAAAAGCACAATGTTTGGTGGTGTCCAAAGGGATGCTGGGATCCCTTGGCTAGTAGTTGTCCAAAGGCCGAATCAAACCCTCCTTGACCAGTCCTCTAAAAACTTCGCTCAGGGGCATTCCAAAGTTACTGAACTTTATATTCTGAGGCTTGGGCACCTCGACTTTCCTAGGCACGAAAGGAGTAGCATTGTTGCAATTCTGTCCGGCAAAGTTGACAGCTTCTTTGCCCTTGGGCTGGGCAGGAGTAGGATTAGAAGTAATGGCTCGGTACCGAAAGGTAGGATTAGCGGTTTGTTGATGATTGTAAGCCTTTTCAAACTTATCCCCAGAGCTGACCATGGCACGCAGATCTGGATAGGGGAAATTGCTGAGGGATGCTCTCAGGTGAGGCTTCAAACATGACTGGAAGATGTACAACTGTTCTTCATCAGAAGGAGGAATGGCCATTTCACTCAGCTTAAGATTCCAACGTTTGTAAAAGTCACCAATATTCTCATTAAGGCGTTGCATAGTTATTTGCAAGTCTACCCGATTCGTCTCCCATTCCAGGTTGGCCTTGTATTTTTCGATGAAGGCATTGGTGATCTGTTCCCATCCCTGGACTCGGGTTTCAGCCGAAAGAACCATTTCAGAGCCCCTAGTTCAAAGAGAGGCTGAAGTAATCGGCCAGCTGCTGGTTCGTGCATCCTTTAGCTTTCATAGCTTGCGTATAGGTGTCCAGATGGGTTTTTGGACAGGCAGTTCCATCAAACAGTTCCAAGCTAGGCATCACGAACTTGTGGGGTAAAGGTACAATAGAATCAGGATTTGTGGGCCGAAGAGCAGCCTTCTTTCTTGTCTGCTCGGCAATTTGTGCTTTCATTTCCTTGTGTTGTTCCATGAACCAAGCCAGATGAGGGTCAAGCGGTGGAGATGAAGTGTTCAAACCATTGACTGAGCTGGAGAGAGGATTTACCATTGGTGGCACACTGGTGGAAGCGATAGCCGGTCCTGGGATATAGGTGAAAACCTGTCCTTGGCCCAAATTACCCTGGGGAGTGTAAGTAGGAGCCCGGGCAAAAGGATATAACCTAGCGACTTGTTGTTGACATCCAATTGGTAAAGAGGGTGGTGGCAGCCCTGAGGTGGCCGGGTAGCTCGGGTTCTCGGCGTGAGACTCATAAGTAGGCTTAAATGCTAGCTGTGGTCCCTGGTTGTTGAACTGCATGCCTGGCTGCGGTGATGGTGTATAACCGGGAGGATACTGCGGTCCCGGTGATTCTGATGAGACTGGGATGGGGGCTTGTTGGCCCATTGGACCTTGAGTGAGAAATGGGTTTGTGAAAGCTGGTGAGGTGTTAGGGGCTGCCGGACCAACATCATTTTGAGGAGAAGCACTTGACTGTTGTCCTAGGCCAAATTGCAGTGGTGGCATTCCAGATTGTTGTTGCGGTACCCTGAACTGTTGTTGTGAAGGTCCGGGCTGATTGGTTCCAAACTGAGGTGGGATCCCAACTTGCTGTGGCATTCCGAGGTACCCCCAACCGTGGGAATACATTCCGTACTGATTCTGTCCCCACTGAGGAACTGTGAATTGGTTTCTCCCGCCAGACTGTATAGGCCCAGTAGCCTGTGGTTGAGGAGCTGGCTGACCCGTAGATCGAGAAGTATGGGCTCTGGTAGTGGTACCGTAGGAGGCTGGCGGTGGCATCCTGGCGTAGTCAGGGCGACCGAGTGTAGGATTGGGGTCCTCCTCTTCTTCCACGGTGAAAGTGTCGTCGGGATTAAGACTGGCGGCCAAACCATGGCTCCTAATAGCCTCCAGAAGGCTGTTCATCTGTGCTTCTTGTCGCAGTCTCATTTGTTCGGCCAACTGATTCCACTGCTATTTTGTCTGGGGGGAGGTCCCGAGAGGCGGAGAGGTATTGTACCCATTGTTGCCAGATGATACAGACATTCTGAAAATCGGAGTTGAAGTGAACGGTGAAGCTGACGATGCGCTTGATTCTTCCCAACTAGCCAGACGGTGACCTGGTGTCCGTACCCAAGCCTTGCGAGGTGCTGCGGGAGGAAGATACAAGGGAGGTTCAGACTTTGGGGGTTGAAGAAAAAGGGTAGGTGTTTGGGCTCAGGGCTCATGCAACATGCGTTTATTTGTTTCCGTTTACTTAAAACGTGTTTTATTAAAACCTAAGCGGTTGGAAAAGATTGCATTTTTTTTCTTTAAACTACTCTAAGTCCTGGATCGGTGGGACCCATCACTACGCCTGCGGACCCTCAACCTGTAACCCCAAATAAGGGTTCCGTAGGTGTGAATGTGGGCCCAAGATCGCGAGTTTTTTGTGAATCGCTTTCTCGTGTAAGGGGTCACCGCTTCACATCGGTTTGAAGACATCCGGTTTAAATTAAAAAACGGAGTCGCCACGTCATTTTGATTTCCTCAAAACTTTGAAAAAAAGGAATAGGGTCTGGAGGTTAAGTTACTCCTTGGGAAGAACGTTTGGCGTTCACCCAAGAAGCCTTGCCAAAAGCAAGTCTTCCTAGATCCAATTTCCGTGCTTGTTTTGTGCTCTCGTGTGTGTGTGTGTGTGATTTGAAAAGGGAGGGAATGTGCCAAGTTATCTTCCGGACGTATAAACCATTTGAGTTGGTTATCGCTCGGGATTCCTTGGATTTTGATGTGTTTGGGATTTTGATCCCGTGCTCATCTTGGACTTATGATCATCATTAAGTGACCTTTTTCGCCCTCCCGTTGGGATAATCAACCATGTTAGGCTTGGAAGCCTTGGTGTGTTTTAATCCAACGTTCTTTGGGATAAGGTCATATGTGATCGAAATGGAGGGACACCTTTTTATAGTCCAAGAATGAGACTCTTTAGAAAGGAAGAGTGTCACGACCCGAAACCTAGGCACCATTTTATTCACGTGATGGGCACGTGAAACGGGGTCGTAGCATTTTATTGGTTCCATTTCATAATAATTGAGATTTTTATGTGTTAGTTTTAAACATCTTAATAATTTATGTGATATCTTAAGTAAAGTATGTTAATAAATTAATTTTAATTATTTAATTTCTAAATGAAATAAATATGAATTTTGTAATTGATATTTTAATGGTTGAAATTTAAATAAAGGGTTATAAAAAGTTGAGGGGCTTAGGAGTCAAAAATGAAACTTAAGGTAATTAATGGAATTACTCAATCTTGGAAGGCTTGAAAATCTCATTTTATAAATACTCACTTTTCCAACCGTGAGCTGGGAGCTTCCAGAGACCGCGGGAGGAAGGAAGAAAAAGAAAGAAAATACTTCCTCCGTTCCAAAATATTTTCCAAAAATTTTAGAAAATCATCCGTTAGTCCGATTTGCGATCCGGCTGCGGCAACGCGATCAGGGAGACGAGGGGAACGTTTAGAGCCGATTAGATCGTCTTTTCGTTTCGGCATATTTTTAAGTAAGTTATTATGATTCTTTTCAAATAATTGTTCATACTAAGTTAAATGATGATATTATGTGTTATATATAATATTTGGTCTTATGTAACCAAAATATTTGGCTTTTGGGCAATTTCCGGAAATTATTTGGGTTGTGTTAATGAAAGGAAAAAAAATGGATTGGGTGATTGAATGGGATAAGGTTTGGAAGTGATAAAGTTGTATTTTCGTATTGCGGTATTATGTTATATATCAGAGTGTTGGAATTTTTAGTCAAATTATAGGGCTTAAATGGGAAAGTTGGGGAAAATGGTATATGTCTTGGAGTAAGTATGTGTGATATGGTTGTGTTTCTTATAATGAAGTTAAACAAGGTTGTATAGATATTGTGGTGATAATCGGGATGAAAATGACATGGTTATTAATTATAAAAATGTTACATGGTAGAGGGAGTATAATTATAGTCTAAATTTGTATCTAGTGAAGTTGGGTTGGTTGAAATGGAAAGAGAATTGAGTTGGGAATTTTAGAGCCATTTTAAGTAAGTTATTAGGCTTTCTTTTTTTTTTTTTTTTTATGTTGAGCATATGCCTTGATTTATGTTCCAAAGATGTTGACAGTTATGTTGAACTTGGTTGATTATGTTTCTTTGACTTGGGAAATGGTTAGAGAAGCTTAAAGTTGATAAGCATGAAAAATGGCAATGAAATAGTGAATTTGTTAGGTTATAAATGGGCAATAGATGTGTTATGGAATGAATTGAGGGTTACTTTAGGTTGGAAGGAGTAGATAAGCTGGTTGTGTGTTGGTTTGGTGCATCTTTGGAAAGTTGGGATGGGGTGGTATTGCTTGGTTGGAACTGATGTTGAACATCAGTAGTAATTCTGGTGTTGGGCACGACTCGTGCCCTGGAGCACGAGTCGTGACCCTCAATTGAACTCGTGATCCCTAGTCGTGGTGTTGGTGTCAGTCGTGCAGGATTTGGGCACGAGTCGTGCCCTTGAGCACGAGTCGTGCCCAGGGTTAATTCAGAATAGGAATTTCAGGCCATTCAGAACCTAAACAAGTTGGTTGATATTTGATCCTTCTTTAACTATAATCCTAGAGCAACATGAGTACTTTACAATGGCATTTCAAAGAAACCAAAATGATAATGAGAGGGTCCTTAAATCTCACTTTGAAAAGGGTTGGCAACCATGGTAAAACGTTAACCAAAGTTTATAGAAACTTGGTACTTGATTATGAAGCTTGTGTGTAAGTTGTACAATATGATATTATGAACGCGTAGAGTTACTTGTATGTCATCGTACCTCTACGTGCTTATCTATGGGTGTTTATCGATTGAATTGGGGCGTGAAATAAATGTTGCACGTCATCATTGTATTGCTTATGAGTATACATGTCATACATGGATTATTATGGACTCAATAGTGTTTATATATATGTTATACTATGTGAGGTATAAACATGAGTAATTGTACCATGTTATTTGTTAGTAAACATGAGTAATTGTACCATGTTATTTGTTGGTAAACATGAGTAATTGTACCATGTTATTTGTTGGTAAACATGAGTAATTGTACCATGTTATTTGTTGGTAAACATGAGTAATTGTACCATGTTAATTGTTGGTAAACATGAGTAATGGTGCCATGTTATATACGGTTATCCCTATGTGTGGATTTAAATTCAAGTAACTGTTATGTGCTTGAATGTGATTGTTATCAGCTTATTTGGGGGTATAATGGAATACGATCACTTATGAGAAATTGTTCCATAGAGTGCTCAGATTACATTATACCTGTGACCGCTCCCCTACTGTGGCCACAGTTTGGGGCTCAGTTACTATGGATATGCCTAAGCAGTTCATAGGATACTGATACCTTACATGGTTCCCTGAAAAATGGGTCTTGTAAGGCGTGAATAGGCCTAAGCCGTTCACACATATAGAGGATGGGTTCCCATGAGGATGTATGCCCATACCCACGTAGTACGACTTATTGTTCAGATGGGAAAAGGTAAGATCAGGTAATATAATGTGTTTACAGTATTCCAAATATGATGTGGAACAACTTGCTTACGTGTTGCATCTTATATGGCATATTGCTGCATGCATAATAACTTGCTGAGATTATTTCTCACCCCTTCTCCCTTTAATTTTTTTTAGATTCAGCCGAGACAGGTAGACCAGACCGGTGAGGCCGGGGAGGAGTTTGGACCGTCTCTTGGGTTGTCAGGGTATGATATGATAGGGAGTTGGGAATGCAGTAGTGGTTATTATTAATTTGTGGAGAATTTTATTGTTTAAAGCTTTTATAAATACTTTCAGTTGTAAATTAAAACAGGTTATCATTTCTGAAGCAGGTTGACGTCACCTCCTAGTGGAGGGGTCATGTGGTTTTATTTTCAAAAGTTTAGTTGACTTTCATTATAATTAAAGGAAAAGTTTTAAATTTTTAGGAGGGGGTTTGGGGACCCTCCAGCTGGGGCACGATTTTATAGGTCTCAGGGTTGGGGAGGCCCCACAGTTGGTACAGAGCTAAGGTTAGAAGTCAAGGGTAGAAGTCTAGTCTAAGGGGGAGTGTGTGATACCTGACGACGAGTATTTAGTGCAAGAATTTGTTCAATGGCAGAAAATAGTAATGACCAACCAAGAGATCATGGAATTGTGAGTAAAATGGAGAGATATATTCCTCCGCAGTTATTAGGGGTATATTACCTGTCTCAGGAGTAGGGGTAATACTTGTATGGATCCCCGTTCGCTTCATTACTATGTGGCATTGTAATTTTGCTTTTATTTGCATAATTTACTTCAGATTTGCCTTATGTGCTAGAGGTATCTACTCCTATGGGAGAGTACCTCGAATCATACTTGATTATCATGGTAGTTGTGATTATGTGGGTATGTATTGCCAATGGATGTGGTAGATATACCAATCCGTGATTTATTGTTATACTTGACCGGAATTGGTTAAGTAGTTGTTGTGTTTTGGGAGGACTGTCGCAAGAAGCGAGTCTCCTTATCTATGGTGGAATTGCCTCTGTGTTTGGTTGAGGCGGATAAGTTAGTAACTGATATTTATGTCCTATATGCATTAAATGTCAATAAGTATAGTTTAAATAATATGAGAGTTAAATAGGATTAGGTATTAGAAGTGAGTAAAAGTCACCTGAATTACCTCATGTAATGTTGGTAAAAGAATTGGTAAAGTATTTTTATCAGAATAGTGCATGTCGCCAGTTAGGGCGATAGAATTCCTTATGTCTTTAAAGACAGGGTGGTTGCCCATATCCAAAACACCTTATAGAAGGGCATTGGTTGTGTTGTAAATATGATGAGTAAAATTCTAAAACCCGATTTTGATATTTTAGTGGTCAGCTCGATGGATGCTATCTTTGTATATACAGAGTTGTGGAAAGACTTTGAAAATCAACTGCAAGATAGGTAATCTATGTTTCGTGAGGATCAGATGTTAGTGAAATTCATTAAGAGTGAGTATGACTCGAGGATATATTTTATTAAATTTTTCGAGGATTGAAACCCTGGTCGAATGGAACAACCTTCGACAATGTTAGAACTCCGCTGTTATCTAGGTTAGGCAGGTTATTATCAAAAGAGTGTTGATGGATTTCCAAGAATTGTAATATCATTGATTCAATTGATCTCGAAGGAGTTATCATTTTGATGAAATGTTAAAGTGTGAAATCAACTTTGCAGAGTGGAAGATGGATTGACTACAGTTTCGACCTTTACCCTACTTGATGGATGTGAACTTGTAGTTGTCATGTGCGCGTCAAGAGAAGGATTTGGGTTGTGCTTTATACAGTCTGGGAAGGCGATAGCTTATGCTTCGAGGGAATCAGAGTGGCGCAGCGGAAGCGTGGAAGGGATTACGACTATTTTGCGTTACTTAAGTGGAAACATCCTTTGGATGAAGTTAATTTGAGAATTGTACAAATCATAAGAGTTGAAGTATTATGTATCAAAGGGGATTGAACAACAGGTGGGGAAATTGTTAGAGTTATCAAAAGACTTATTTGCGATATTACACAACATCCGAGAAGGCTACTGTGGTTGCAGATGCGATTAGCCGAAAGGCTTTCTTATCAACATTGCCATCCTGCGAATTACAAGATGAGATATTAATTGCGAATGTTCGAGCTGCATCTACCTGGTATGAAGACCCTATGGAAGTTCAACAAATAATTCGGAATACAGGGAATTATCTGATCGTTTCAAGATGGGGGATCAAGGATAATGTATTGAATACTGATGGAATATTAACATTCAACGACAAAAGTGGTGTACCATATTCACAAGCGAATAAGAGATCTATTTTTAGAGGAAGACCCTAAATCAAGACTTGCGATGAATTCAAGATATTTGAAGATGTATCAAGAATTGAGAACGGATTAGAAGAATGAGGATAAGAAGACATTGTGATGGATTTTATAACGGGACTACCTTCGACATCGAAGATATGGGACGCCTTCGAGTAATAGTGGATATATTGATCAAAGTCGGCTTAGTTGTACCAAGAGTAATGAACTATTGAAGGGGATAGTTAATATAATGGCGAGCGGATTGATCGATTCTATGGAGTATTAATCACTACCTTATATCAGATTGGGATTCTAGAGTCATATTGCGATTTTGCGAAGACTTGGTACGAGACTATGGGATTTCCAGAGGCATTCAGTTTTGCGTTGCATTTGTCCGATAGATGGAGCAGACAGACAGAGAAAACTATCCTGAATTTTGAGAATGTGTTATGTGTGCATCGATGGATTTTCATTCATTTTGTGAAGTTCGTGTAAACTTAGTTGAAGTGCATATATCCACCGTGATCAGTCCAGTGTTGAAGTGGCGCCGTATGCAGCATTGCAGTGGAGAAGAGTTTTTATGATCCTTTCCCTTATATTGAGTTTTTCAACTGAGTCTATTCTTGTTGATGAGACGTATGTGAAACCATTGAGTGTTAGTAGAATCAAGTCCGAGAATTCAAAACCTAGAAATTCGAGTTGTGAAAGAGTAGTGGAAGAATCATATTAGTGAAGAAGCCACTTGGGTTCGAGAATCCGAGAGGCGTGAGAGTTATATGTGGTTATTTGAGTAGTTAAGTAAGTGTGTTTAAAAATTCGGGACGAATTTTTCTTAGGGGGGAGTGAATGTCACGACCCGAAACCTAGGCACCATTTTATTCACGTGATGGGCACATGAAACGGGGTCGTAGCATTTTATTGGTTGCATTTCATAATAATTGAGATTTTTATGTGTTAGTTTTAAACATCTTAATAATTTATGTGATATCTTAAGTAAAGTATGTTAATAAATTAATTTTAATTATTTAATGTCTAAATGAAATAAATAAGAATTTTGTAATTGATATTTTAATGGTTGAAATTTAAATAAAGGGTTATAAAAAGTTGAGGGGCTTAGGAGTCAAAAATGAAACTTAAGGTAATTAATGGAATTACTCAATCTTGGAAGGCTTAAGTGAAAATCTCATTTTATAAATTCCAACCGTGAGCTGGGAGCTTCCAGAGACCTCGGGAGGAAGGAAGAAAAAGAAAGAAAATACTTCCTCTGTTCCAAAATATTTTCCAAAAATTCTAGAAAATCATCCGTTAGTCCGATTTGCGATCCGGCTGCGGCAACACGATCAGGGAGACGAGGGGAACTTTTAGAGCTAATCAGATCGTCTTTTCGTTTGGGCATATTTTTAAGTAAGTTATTATGATTCTTTTCAAATAATTGTTCATACTAAGTTAAATGATGATATTATGTGTTATATATAATATTTGGTCTTATGTAACCAAAATATTTGGCTTTTGGGTAATTTCCGGAAATTATTTGGGTTGTGTTAATGAAAGGAAAAAAAATGGATTGGGTGATTGAATGGGATAAGGTTTGGTTTGGAAGTGATAAAGTTGTATTTTCATATTGCGGTATTATGTTATATATCTGAGTGTTGGAATTTTTAGTCAAATTATAGGGCTTAAATGGGAAAGTTGGGGAAAATGGTATATGTCTTGGAGTAAGTATGTGTGATATGGTTGTGTTTCTTATAATGAAGTTAAACAAGGTTGTATAGATATTGTGGTGATAATCGGGATGAAAATGACATGGTTATTAATTATAAAAATGTTACATGGCAGAGGGAGTATAATTATAGTCTAAATATGTATCTAGTGAAGTTGGGTTGGTTGAAATGGAAAGAAAATTGAGTTGGGAATTTTAGAGCCATTTTAAGTAAGTTATTAGGCTTTCTTTTTTTTTTTATGTTGATCATATGCCTTGATTTATGTTCCAAAGATGTTGACAATTATGTTGAACTTGGTTGATTATGTTTCTTTGACTTGGGAAATGGTTAGAGAAGTTTAAAGTTGATAAGCATGAAAAATGGCAATGAAATAGTGAATTTGTTAGGTTATAATGGGCAACAGATGTGTTATGGCATGAATTGAGGGTTACTTTGGGTTGGAAGGAGTAGATAAGCTGGTTGTGTGTTGGTTTGGTGCATCTTTGGAAAGTTGGGATGGGGTGGTATTGCTTGGTTGGAACTGATGTTGAACATCAGTAGTAATTCTGGTGTTGGGCACGACTCGTGCCCTGGAGCACGAGTCGTGACCCTCAATTGAACTCGTGATCCCTAGTCGTGGTGTTGGAGTCAGTCGTGCAGGATTTGGGCACGAGTCGTGCCCTTGAGCACGAGTCGTGCCCAGGGTTAATTTAGAATAGGAATTTCAGGCCATTCAGAACCTAAATAAGTTGGTTGAGATTTGATCCTTCTTTAACTATAATCCTAGAGCAACATGAGTACTTTACAATGGCATTTCAAAGAAACCAAAATGATAATGAGAGGGTCCTTAAATCTCACTTTGAAAAGGGTTGGCAACCATGGTAAAACGTTAACCAAAGTTTATAGAAACTTGGTACTTGATTATGAAGCTTGTGTGTAAGTTGTACAATATGATATTATGAACGCGTAGAGTTACTTGTATGTCATCATACCTCTACGTGCTTATCTATGGGTGTTTATCGATTGAATTGGGGCATGAAATAAATGTTGCACGTCATCATTGTATTGCTTACGAGTATACATGTCATACATGGATTATTATGGACTCAATAGTGTTTATATATATGTTATACTATGTGAGGTATAAACATGAGTAATTGTACCATGTTATTTGTTGGTAAACATGAGTAATTGTACCATGTTATTTGTTGGTAAACATGAGTAATTGTACCATGTTATTTGTTGGTAAACATGAGTAATTGTACCATGTTAATTGTTGGTAAACATGAGTAATGGTGCCATGTTATATACGGTTATCCCTATGTGTGGATTTAAATTCAAGTAACTGTTATGTGCTTGAATGTGATTGTTATCAGCTGATTTGGGGGTATAATGGAATACGATCACTTATGAGAAATTGTTCCATAGAGTTCTCAGATTACATTATACCTGTGACCGCTCCCCTACTGTGGCCACAGTTTGGGGCTCAGTTACTATGGATATGCCTAAGCAGTTCATAGGATACTGATACCTTACATGGTTCCCTGAAAAATGGGTCTTGTAAGGCGTGAATAGGCCTAAGCCGTTCACACATATAGAGGATGGGTTCCCATGAGGATGTATGCCCATACCCACGTAGTACGACTTATTGTTCAGACGGGAAAAGGTAAGATCAGGTAATGTAATGTGTTTACAGTATTCCAAATATGATGTGGAACAACTTGCTTACGTGTTGCATCTTATATGGCATATTGCTGCATGCATAATAACTTGCTGAGATTATTTCTCACCCCTTCTCCCTTTAATTTTTTTAGATTCAGCTGAGACAGGTAGACCAGACCGGTGAGGCCGGGGAGGAGTTTGGACCGTCTCTTGGGTTGTCAGGGTATGATATGATAGGGAGTTGGGAATGCAGTTGTGGTTATTATTAATTTGTGGAGAATTTCATTGTTTAAAGCTTTTATAAATACTTTCAGTTGTAAATTAAAATAGGTTATCATTTTTGAAGCAGGTTGACGTCACCTCCTAGTGGAGGGGTCATGTGGTTTTATTTTCAAAAGTTTAGTTGACTTTCATTATAATTAAAGGAAAAGTTTTAAATTTTTAGGAGGGGGTTTGGGGACCCTCCAGCTGGGGCACGATTTTATAGGTCCCGGGGTTGGGGAGGCCCCACAAAGAGCCTTTGCCCATCAATCCTACATCTTGAGACGATTTGAGCTTGATAAGGGACATTTATGTTCATCTCAAGTGATGATCGGAGATGTAGGGGCTAAGGTCCGTCCACTTCTAAAGGGACTTCAACTATGGCACCTTTAATGGAGGAAACGATGTAAAGATGAGACCTTTACACCGATCCGCCCCACGGGATGCTTCAAGTACCAACGGGACTAAGGGGAGGGGTATAAAGATTGGATCTTTATACTCATCCTATGTCTTTTTGTGCCTTAGGAAGGTCACTAGACAATCCTTGGAGAGTGATCCAACCATGAGGGACATGGGGGAGTTGCGTTTGAAAGTAAAGATTGCATTTTTATGAGCACAAGTGTAATGAACACTATGAAAACTAATACTATGAATGTAAAGGGAAGACCTTTGAGGCTTTCCTATGTCCTTTAAGAACCTTTTTAGGTGGACAATCCTTGGAAGCAAGGTCAAGGGGGGGGGGGAAATGACATAATGATAATAAAGATGACATTTTTATGGAAAAGATGACATTTTTATGTAATAAAAGAGAGATATTTCACATCATAATGTGATGAATCCTCCCTAGAACAAGGCACTTGTGTACCCTTGTTCATCCTTGGGATGGATTCTCCATGAATCATGTGTGATAAGGGGAAAGGGGGATATGATGTCTACATGGTAAAGACTTGATTTTTATGACAATAAATCACATATAATAGCAATAAATGACAAGATAAATAGCAAGTAAGCAATATGACAAGATAACAAGTATATTTCAAAGAGAAAGGAAGGAGAGGTTACCAATGGTGGTTTTCCTCTATCTCCCTTGGGGTTTTCCTAAGGAAGGAGTGACTTTGGATGGATTTTGGAGAGGAGGGAGGTGATTTTTAGTGAGTTTTAGCTACTGGAAATTTGTGGTTTCAGTTGGACAGAGTAACAGTGCTCAAAATTATCTTTCAAAATAAATAGAGGAGGCCTCTATTTATAGGCTGATTTGTGCTTCCTAATGAAGCCGTGCGGCATTAACCTCTGGCTAATGAAGCCGTGCGGCATTATCCTTTGGTGACTCAGCCTGTTTCTAGAACCATGCAAGGTGGCATCTAGATACTCCCTTCCAGTGAGGGACTACTTGGAATTTTAATTCCTAGCAAGTCCTTTACCCCCTAGAAGGTTTGGGAAAGTTCCTGAATTGCCCCTGAACTTTAGGAAAGTTCGGGGAATTGCCGGGAAACTTAACCGGAAGGCATGAGCCAGATTTGGGTACTTACAGAAGCCCCTCGGCAACGTCACTTGCAGGGCGAGTGGGGCTGTCGATAAAAAAGAATCCAATCTGGCGAACTGCCGAGACGGATTGGGTGACCAAGGTGGTCGAGTGGCTGAACCTTTAGAAGGCTACCTACGTATCCCGGAGGAATCAAGCCATGATCGTAGTTCGAAATCCACTAGGGAATGGCGAAGAGAAACTGGTCCCTTGCTAGGAAGATAGGAAGGAAATGACCTAGGAGGTCAAATGGCTGATCCTATGGGGGATATGCCAAATGAAAAGGGTGACCAATGTGGTCGGATGGCTGGACCTTTATGAAAGGCTCATGCACTACTGAAGAACGATGAAGGAAAAGGGTGACCAATGTGGTCGGATGGCTGAACCTTTATGAAAGGCTACCTACGTATCCTGGAGGAATCAAGCCTTGGTCGTAGTTCAAGGTTTCACTAGATAGTTAGGAATATGTCTAGGATCCTCGAGGTTTTGACGATTAATGGAGGAGTCACCTGATTTGACAATTAGTGGAGGTTGTCACATGATTTGACAATTAATGGAGGTTGTCACCTAATTTGACAATTAATGGAGGTTGTCGCCTGGTTTGACAATTAATGGAGGTTGTCACTTGATTTGACAATTAATGGAGGTTGTCGCCTGGTTATACTAAAGCTTACGTCGCTATCGAGGAGATAGAGGTAGCTGAAGTTGAAAAAACTAAAGCGTACTTCGCTATCTAAGGAGATAGTGGTAGCTGGAGTTTTGGAGAACTAAAGCGTACTTCGCTATCTAAGAGATAGAGGTAGCTGAAGTTGGGAAAACTAAAGCGTACTTCTCTATCTAAAAGATAGAGGTGGCTAAAGTTGAGGAAACTAAAGCGTACTTCGCTATCTAAGAGATAGAGGTAGCTAAAGTTGAGGAAACTAAAGCGTACTTCGCTATCTAAGAGATAGAGGTGGCTAAAGTTGAGGAAACTAAAGCGTACTTCGCTATCTAAGAGATAGAGGTTGCTAAAGTCTTGGAGAACTAAAGCGTACTTCGCTATCTAAGAGATAGAGGTAGCTAAAGTTTTGGAGAACTAAAGCATACTTCGCTATCTAAGAGATAGAGGTTGCTAAAGTTTGAGTTTTGATAATTCGGAGGGTGTCACCTGGCGTTATTCCGTTATAACGGAAGTAACGGAGGTGTTTCGAGAAAAACATCATTCTACTTAGAGATAACGGAGATTTCTTGGGAAACAATGTTATTCTGTTTAGGAGATAACGGGAATTGTATGCCTAAATGGAAAGTCCAGGGGAAAAAGTGTAAATTTAGCTCAGAGCGAATGAAGCCGCCCGGTGTGAGGTGAAGAAAAAGAATTTGAATCTTATTTCACCAGATTAATTTAAACAAAATTGAAACGGGCAACAACCATTGTTGGTTGTTTCTGCCGAGGAGAGAGGAGAGAAAAGAGAGAGAAATTTTCGAAAATTTCCAATTCCTTAGCATCTTTTTCTCGAGATGGATCAAGAGGGGAACATTGTGCCTCGACAAGTGCGTAGAACCTTGTCGGAAGCCACGAGGAGGAGGCAGAGGAAATTCGTTCGAACCGAGCGAAAATACGACTTCACTACACCTCCTTCCGAGCTCTATTCCGGCAAGAGGGAGCACAAATCGATGAAACCTTAATCAATAGGGGTAAGCATTCTTGATTTGCTTGAATTTATCAATTTTGGTTGAATTTTGATTGATTTAGGTCTTGACCCGATTTTTGGAATTTTTTTGAATTTTTCTTGCGATTTAGTTGATGCTTTTGGGAATTTGATAATTAACCTATGAGGCTATGGACATAAATATACATGCATGTACAATTTATTTGAAAAAATATGAGAATGACTCATTTTTTGAAAATAAAGTAAGAAAAATAATGTCTAAAATGTGACGGAGTCCTTGGATGTTCTAGAACTAGGTCAATTTTTTATCATGGATGGGAAAGCAAGATTTTGGACGATGAAAAGGATTCATGCATGCCATTTTGAAAAATTAAAGCTTATGTGCAAAGAATTTTGTTAAAATTGGACTTTTTGTGTTTGGGATAGCAATGTGCTCTAGATGACGTGTTTCAAATGATGAAAGACACGTTTTCTAGGCAAAGGATGCTAGAAATCTCTTATGAATGATTTTCTTTTTGACAACATGTGCAATTTTTTGAATATATGCATGCTTTTGAGATGAAATGAAGGACTGACACATTTTTTGTTGTGTTTTCCTACAGGAGAGCAAGTCGAGGGGACCCGCAGAGGTGGCGGTGAAGTTGTGGGATAGGATGCCCAACTTCGAAAAGGATGGTGTGAATCCTAAGCAGCTGGTGGTAGCTACCGGGCTTGATTCTTTCATTGAGGCTATTGTTAGAGGCATTCACTTGACCTCTAAGAGCAAGGGGCTGGTCCAGGCCCTTTCGGAGTCCTGGTGGGACACCACTCACAGCTTTCATCTTAGCTGGGGAGTGATTATGGTGACTCCTGCTGACTTTACTGCTATTACCGGCTTGAGATTTACTGGGAGGCATGTGACCTGGAGGGATCACATTTTTGCGGCCGATTTCAGAGCTTTGGTAGGATTTGACCTCTGTCCTAAGGGGCTTGGGATGGAGATGAGGTTTGTTGAGGTTGAGGTGCTGAGGTGTATGCAGGAGTTTGCTGCCAACGAGGTGACTGCCCACCAGCTCGCGAGAGCTTTTTTGTGGTTGCTGCTGTCAGTCACTATTTTCGTGAACTCTGGGACATTGGCAATGCTTTGCCTGCTTGACTCTTTGGAGGATTTGAATGAGGTTGGGGCGGTCTCTTGGGGCGAGGTCGGATTGGCTGAGCTCTACTTCTCTTTGGATCTGTACAACCAAAATAAGGCTGCTTCTATGGATTGTTTCTCTTTTCCTCTTGAGGTACTCCCACTTTTTATTTTCTCTCTTTTACTTTTTTGTCTTGAGATTTTATGAGAGAAATGACCCTTTTTGTTTTGAACATGCAGGTCTGGTTCTGTGAGGTGATCGGGTTATTTCCTTGGAACCAACAGAGTGATCCGGCTACCTTCCCAGCTATGATTCGCTGGAGGGGAGAGGCTAGGGATAAGTTTACCGGGAAGACCCAGATCACCTTTGATTATAAGATGGTGAAGCTCGTCATCAACAGGGACGGTCACGAGGGAATGGACTTCTATCCCTGGGGGAGGTATCCAGAGGTTCTGATAGGGGATGCCTTGGTGGTGACCAGGCAGAGGAGATGGTTGACAGGGCTGACCTGTGATATCATTTATCTGGGGGACCGCTTCTTCAGGCAGCATGGCCATGTCCCACCTTTGGGCACTATCACCCCTCATGACCCTCCTTCGCTCATGTTACAGCCTAGGCATTGGTCGGCAGATGAGATAGAGAGGTATCAGGCTGGTGTGACGGCTGAGGAGTATTTCAAATTCACTACCCCGTATGCCACCTTTGTGGAGGCGCGGCTGAGGACGCCGCAGAAGCTAGTGAAGATAGCTGTCGCTCAGGGATACGGGGAAGTAGAACCGACTGATCCACCTATGCCTCCAGCTCATCTATCCTACGTGGTAAACGGGGTACCGAGGAGGTTCATGGTACCTATTCCTGACACGAGGGAGGCCGAGTATACTCTTCCTGCTGATAGCACTTTAAGTATCTCTAGGGTCCTTTCTCTCTTTTCGACTTCCTTTATTTTCTGCGACTTTGAGTTTTTTCTGAGATTTTCTGAGTTTTTCTTCTCTTTTCTCGCAGGTTCCTGCTCGTACCTATGATGGTTTGGTACGGCAGAACAGGGGCTGGAAGGAGGTGGCTCGGTCCCTTCTGAGGAAGCTGGCCTGTGCTTCCAGGGCTGGGGCGAATGTGCAGGAGCCCGTGCGCAAGAGGAGGCACGTTGGGAGCACGACCTCTACCTCATCAGCCTCAGGGTATCAGACCTCATCCACCAGCGCCGTGCCTCGGGGGTGGGGACCCAACACGGACATCTTGGAGCAGCTGGCGAAGTATGAGCACGTGGCCGTCAACCTGTCTGATGTGAACGATAATGAAGATTTGATGAGGAATCCTGAGTTCTACGAGCTAAGCATTGACGACGATGAGTCGAAGGCTTAGGATTCCTTAGGTTCGAACTAGGAGAGGAAGAGAGAGAAACAATGAACAATTATGCACAATTTGTTTTTTTTTGTTTTATTTGGGCGCCAAGGAGGCAAAAACAATGTAACGGTCTTTTATTTACTTTTCTTATTAATGATTTATGGTTTTGCATATTACTTGAGCCTCGCGACAGCTTTTTTGCTTGGAATTGGGGCGGAAATGGGGCCAAAATGGTTTATGATGATATGAGATTGCATGAATGGTATTTGGGCATGTTTTTATGCAGGTTTTGTTGAGAAAGTGGGGTGAGAACTCTACTTGGGCAGCAACTTTGGCTGCTGCAGATTTTTTTTCTACAGAAGCGAAAGAAGCCGTCCGGCCAAGTCCTGGGCAAAAGAAGCCGTGCGGCTGGAAACCTTGTCTGAACTAATCTTTTTCAAATAAAATCAAGGAAAGGCCTTTTCATTTCATTTTCACCCTAGACTTGTCCCAACTGATCCCAGAGCTCATTTTTGACCAAAAATCATCAATTTTGATCACAGCCAATGGAGAAACCAGTCCGATTGCAAAAGGGGAAAAGAGACCATTTTCTGTCCGATCTTCAATCTTGGATGAGGAATAACTTTCAATATCATAAGGGGCTGTTTGATACCACCTTCAAGATCAAGTCATTATGGCATTTGAAGGATCTCCCACCCGATTGGGACCTTTTGAGAGCAGCAACAAGGTTTTGGGACGTCCGGAGACACGTTTACTTCTTCTCTTACAATGAACTCGTCCCAACCTTTGAAGACTTCTGGGCATTGATTGGGGGTCCAGAAATTGAAGCCATTTTGGTGCCTTTGTCCGGGGACTTGTCGGTGATAGTAAAGTTGGCATATTTTCTGCAAATTTTTCCGGAAGAGGCCGAGGGAATGTTGATAGCCCCTGACAGGATTGACATTTCTGATATCCTGAGCAGGTTTGGGTCTCGAGATACGGCTGCGACCATAGTGGCTATGGATGCTTTTATCCTCTGCGTGTTCTCCTTTCTGTTTAATGCTGAGTCCTTCGAGGTCTGCCACAGTGGCCTTTTGGACATGGTCAGGAATTGCAGGGCTGGGAGGGATATTGTCCCACTAATTCTGGGTGAGACTCTGCATGGCATTGACAGGATGGATAGGGGGGACCATTTCATGAGGTCTGGGAGCCCAACGGTGCTGACTTTATGGTTACAGGAGAAACTTGGGGCTTTGCCTGGGGCTTCGCCTACTCAGTGCCCTTGGGTGATTTCCCGGAGGGGTGCACCTAGGCAACAGGATCAGGGTAGCTAGGAGATGACGATGGCTAGGTTGTCCACCTCGGACATTCACTGGTGGGTGCCTCATTGAAGGTTGCAGACTCATAGGACGTTTCAAGAGTCCTATGTAGTGAGGGTTCCGGGGCTATCTCTGTCCTCTGTCTACATCCCCTGCTTAGTGTCCAGACAGTTTGGGATCTTGCAGGAGCCTTTGGACGATTGGGAGGACATCCGTACCATGGAGGTGGTGTCTTTTGACATGAGGGATCCAGCCAGCTTCTCATTTTTCTTGAGGGCATGGACATATGCTGCTTTTCCACCCAGGGCTATTCTCAAGAGTAGGAAGAGTACCATATTGACCACGGCCTACTTGGACTGATATGAGAAGGAGATGGGGGCGACTCAGGTCATTTTAGGAGAGAGACGTCAGGCTTTATTGGGGGCTGACTGTGACTCGAGCAGGACTCTGAGGAAAGCTGAGGCCAAGGCTAGTTGCCATAACCAGTCAGGTGACCTTATTAGAGATATGGAAGCTCGATATGAGAGGCTATCGGAGGTCTCTCCTCTTATCAAGGCTCAGAGGGAGGAGATACGGGCTCGTGCCGGGGCAGAGAAGGCACTTATTGACACAGGTTTGGTGGAGGCTCCAGTGAGGATTCCTTAGATTGGGATGAGGGAGACCGACATCATTGATAAGAAGAGGAAGAACACTCGACGAGGTCGAGGTCGAGGAAAGAAAGGCAAGGAAGACTCCGTTGAAGACAACTGAGAGACCTATTCCGAGTACCTAGTTATTGCCTTTTGCAAACACAATAGTTTATTAGGTCTTTTTTGTATGTTTTAATCTTTGTAGCAGGTTAGCAGAGTCAAGAGTAGACCGTGCTTGAACTCATCAAGGAGTTTTTGATTTGTAAATAACAAAGAGATTTATCTTAGAACTTATTCAAGACACATTTCATGGAAATTCAGATGTCTTATTTATTGTTTAGACCGAATCATTTCTGGCTGCCTACGTTCCCCTTTTACAAGAAAGACTAAGGGGCTCATGTCTTCGTAGTTCATTCTGGTGAACTATTGGGATTTTTGTTTGTTTGTTTGTTTTTTTGTTTTTTTATGTGCAACTCTGTTTTCTGCCTAGACCGCCCTTTTTGGGTTTTCAGCCTAGCTGGGTATTACTTTTTTGCACTATATATATATTTTTTCTTTCTTTTTTTATGTGCAACCCTGTTTTTGCCTAGGCCGCCCTTTTTGGGGTTTTCAGCCTAACTGGGTATTACTCTTTTCGCACTATATTTTTTTTCTTCTTTTTTTATATATATTTTTTTATTTATTATTTTTTTTAGACATAATACCGGCGGAGCTTGTCACCGTTGACTGGATGAACAAAGGGATTGCCGTCCAAGTCCGCAAGCTTCATTGCTCCTCCCGAGAGTATTTTCTGCACCACATACGGGCCAATCCAAACGGGTTCCCACTTTCCCAAAGGGTTGTCTCTGATAGGGGGCTTCACTTTCAGCACTAGGTCACCCTCTTTAATGTCTCTGGCCTTGACCTATTTATCGAATGCCCTGGCCATTCGCCTCTGGTAGGCTCGGCTGTTTTCCATGGATTTTAGCCTCCTTTCATCAAGTAGGGCCAATTCATCATGCCGGCTGCGTAGCCATTCTACTTCATTGACACTGTTTTACAGGAGAACCCTCAATGACGGAATCTCCAACTCTACTGGCAACACTACTTCCATCCCGTAGGTCAGGGCGAAAGGGGTTTCTCCCGTGGCTGTTCTGACAGACGTTTTGTAGCCCCAGAGTGCCAGATGCAGCTTTTCGGGTCAGTCATGACCACGGGTGGCCATTTTCCGGATAATCCTTTCGAGTGTCTTATTGGCAGCTTCTACTGCTCCATTGGTCTGAGGTCTGTATGGGGACGATTTGTGGTGAGTGGCTCTGAATTCTGACAGCAATCTATCGCAGCCCCCTTCAAAGTGCGACCCATTATCTGAAATGACGTCATTGGGTACCCCATATCTGAACATGATGTTTTCTTTGATAAACTGAGCCACTTTCTTGGAAGTGAGGACCTTGTAGGACTTTGCCATTACCCACTTAGTGAAGTAGTCTACTGCCACTAGCACAAACTCATGCCCATTGCTTCCAGCCGGGGCTATCTTCCCTATCACGTCAATATCCCAAGTTGCAAATGGCCACGGAGTCGTCATGCAGTACAGGTCATGAGGCGGAAGATGATTGAGGTTGGCAAACCGTTGGTATTTGTCGCACTCTCGGACATGCTGGACATAGTCTGTTTCCATGGAAATCCTGTAGTAGCCCATTCTGAGGATCACTTGCATCAATGCTCTGGCATTCATATGAGACCCGCAGGGACCATTGTGGACTTCGGTCATTAGCTCTCTTGCCCTTTCTTTGGTGACACATAAGAGGAGTGATCCTTGGTACCGTTTCTTGTACAGGTCACCCCCTAGGATGACATAGTGAGAGGTGAGCCGTTTCAAGGCTTGCAAGCTCTTGGCTTTGATGCCTTCCCTTGGTCTACCTTCTTCACCTCTGAAAGCTGACTCCCCATCTTTGAGCAACTGGTAAATCTGACTGTACCAGGGTTCCTTGACAGGCTCGGGTCCCAAGTCTATTTCGCAGCAAAAGGCCGGGGCTTCTCTTCTACCCACTCTGAATGGTTTTATTGCCTTTCCCTCGGGGATCTCTACCAATGAGGCTAGAGTAGCTAAGGCATCTGCAAATCTGTTCTTGTCTCTCGGCAGGTAATGGAAAGTCACTTCTCTGAACTGCTCAGTCAATTCTTCCATGTAGGCGTGATACCTCTGAAGGTTAGGATCCACAGTCTTCCACTTGTTGGAGACCTGGTTGATGATCAGGGCTGAGTCTCCATAGACCTCGAGTTCCTTGACATTTCTTTCTAAGGCAACCTCCAAACCGGAAATACAAGCTTCATACTCTACAGCATTATTCGTGACAGGGAAGTTCAACTTGATAGCTATCAGCGTGTGCTCATCCTTCGGATCGACCAGTAGCATTCCTATGCCATTTCCCCTTTTGTTAGCAGCTCCGTCAAAGAAAAGCTGCCATCGGTTCTCAGGCTCAACTGCAAAGATCCCTTCATCTGGGAACTGGGGTTCAGGCCCTCAGTCCTCATTGCTAGGGAAGTTTGCCAGATGGTCTGACAATGCTTGACCTTTGATTGCCTTTCTTGTCATATAGTTGATGTCATACTCAGCCAGGAAGAACGGTCACTTTGCTAGACGCATTGAAAGGGAAGGCTTGTCGAAGTTGTACTTGATGGGTGAATGAATGCCTCACCGTAAAAAAGAAAAATAATTTTGTTTTTGGGAGTCGCCACGCCGTTTTTAAGGAAAACATTGAAAAACCTTTTGAAATGAGAAAATGGGTCCGGGGGTCAAGTTACGATGTGGGAAGAGAATATGGAGCTCACCCACATCGCCTCTTTCCAGACTTTCAATCAAACAATGGACAATTATAATCATTCTAAGTTTGTGCAATTTGTGTCAACAAACAAGGCATGCGAATTTGGATTTCATTAATGATAGTGAACTGGATACAACTTGTGAACCATGAAAGGGGGCCACACCCTTACAAACGATGACTTGCATTACAAGGCAGGAGCTGAGACAGTCTGTCCAGGGACCTTGAATGTCGTTCGACACAGGACTTCCTCAGAAGAGGAATGTCGGACGACATAAGACATCCTGGTCAGATTGCCTCTTACAAAGGGGGTGGTTAAGCCACCACAACTACTCTAACACTAAAACAAGGCTATTTTAACTAAGGAGAGACACTGTTTAGGGTTTGAGACCAATTTGGGGTTGATTGGAGTGAGCAAAGTCAAAATTGACTTTTGGTGATACGGATGTCATATGACACAGGACACCCAGGGCTGTCCATGTCATATGACAGAGACCGCCTCCATCAATAGGTTACACCCAAACGGATCTCAGACTTCCCAAACAGTGATAAATGAACTAAAACTACTTAAACACACCTTAAAAACTACAAGGGGAATCAATCTGAACCAGCTGAAGTCACTGAAGCCAAACAGCTTTCTGGGATCTCTATGTCGTATGACACAGGACTCCTTGAGGTGTCCCATATCGGACGACATAGGTGTCCTGTATCAGTGCCCTTCAGCAGATTGACCCCACCTTGCTCAAAACACAAAACTAAGCTATAATATCAACTGAAAGCAGTAGAATAACCACACTATGTGAGTATTATGGGAGGATCACATGGATTTAATGACCAAATGTGAATAATCACATGTTTTTGGCCATGATCATGTAGCCGTCACCTCCTAACTCAAACAAAATCAACCAAGATGCAAACTTTAATGCAACTAAGGCTACCAAATGTCCAAATCTGAGGTGAGGAGATGTGAATATTGATGATTCACATCTCCACCACCTTTGTCATGCAAAATCCCAAATATTCACATGTTATCAAACAATATAAGCATGCAATGTAAAATGAATGAGTATGCAAGATGTAATCAGAGAGAGAGAGAGTCTAGGGTCTAGCTATTGTAGTCCACAAGGTAGAAGGACCAATAGTATGGTGTTTACCCCTTCAAAACACCAACAAAGGAGATCAATCTTTGGACCTTGACTTGGATGTGTGTGTGTGTGAGGAGGGAGGTGAGTGTGTGTGTATGAGAGAGAGAGTGAGTCTCTATTTCAGTAGAGTGACCTTACTTGCCAAAGTCCCCCCCCTTAAAATGATCAGCCAAGCCCTTTATTTATAGGCATGCTGGGAGGAGCTCCTATGTCGTATGACAGGGGGCGTTAACCGCCTTTGGGTCGCCCTATGTCGGACGACACCGGTCAACTTTAGGACAAACTGGGCCGCAGGGAGGCAGGCCCAAGAAAGAATCAAATGGGCCAAGGTGAGTGAATAAATAAATGAATAATTTAGGCCCAAAACTAATGCCAATCATGGAAAAGCAGACCCAAACACACGAGTTCAGGTCGGGGTACTCACAATGGGGTCCATTTTCGAGACCAAGTTCACTGAGTGGGCCTGCATGTAATGCTTCAGCTTACCGACTACCCAGACCAGTCCTGCACAAGCCTTTTCGCACGCTGAGTAATTAAGCTCACTTCCTTGCAGCTTTCGACTGACAAAGTAAATGGCGTTTTCTACCCGAGAGTCCTTCTTTTCCTAAGTGATCATAGCCCCAACTGCGGTATCAGTGACAGTGAGATAGAGCAGGAGAGGTTTCTGTCCATGTGGGGGGCATAGCACCGGCGGATGTACTAGGTACGCCTTGATTTGGTCAAAGGCATTCTGGCATTCCTCATTCCATTCTGTGTCCACATTTTTCTTCATGAGCTTGAAGATGGGCTCGCACATGGTAGTTAGCTGGTTGACAAAACAGCTGATGTACTGTAATTTGCCCATAAAGCTTTTGACCTCTGTCTGAGTTCGAGGCGGTCTCATATCCATAATGGCCTTGATCTTTTGGGGATCGACTTCAATGCCTCATTCTGTGACCATGTACCCAAGCACTTTTCCCCTTGTCACTCTAAAGGTGCATTTAGCAGGGTTCAGTCTCATGGAATGTTGCCTTAACCTCTTAAAGAACTTTCGCAGGTCGACGAAGTGCTGTCTATCCACACCTTTGGAATGGATTATCATGTCATCGACATAGACCTCAATTTCTTTGTGGATCATGTCGTGAAAGAGTGCAGTCGCTGCCCTTTGATACATAGCCCCGGCATTCTTAAGCCCAAAAGGCATCACCGTATAGCAGTACGTCCCCCACGGTATGGTGAAGGCTGTCTTTTCTTGGTCCTCCTCGGCCATCTTGATCTGGTTGTAGCCAGCAAAGCCATCAACGAAGGATTTGACTTCGTAGTTAGCAGTGGCGTCCACCAGAATGTCTATGTTCGGCAAAGGATAGTCGTCCTTGGGACTGGCCTTGTTCAGATCCCGGAAATCTACACAGCAACGCACCTTCCCATTGGCCTTAGTCACAGTCACGATGTTTGATAACCATGTCGGATATTCAATGACCCTGATGAATCCTACCCGCAGTAGCTTCTCAATCTCTTCTTTGACCTGTAGAGACCACTCTGGCATGATCTTTCTTAGTTTATGCTTTACTGGCTTGGCATTTGGTGCTAGAGGGATTATGTGTTCCACAATCGAGCTATCTAGCCCCGGTATATCCTTATACGACCATGCAAACACATCCATGTATTCTCTGAGCAGATTGACCAGTCTGTCCTGTTCAGCCCCCTGGAAGAAGTTCCCGATCTGTGTCTCTTTAGGTTCCTCGACAGTACCCAAGTTAACACTTGTCAAAACCTCCTCGGCAGCTTGGGCCCGATTTTCCTCTTTATCGGTAACCTGCTTAAAGATTTCTTTTATGTATTGTTCATTTAGTGTGTTTGCATCTTGTTCAAATGAATCATTATTAACCGCTGTTAAGTTATTAGTTAATTTATCATTTGTTAAGTTGACAATAAAGGGATACTCGGAAAGATCTATCATTTCATTCAAAGCGAAAGGAAAGATATCATTGGCTACATATTCATAATCTTCAAGCGTGAGGCCTTCAGATGACTCAGAGGACTGGAACTCGAAGACTCCTGACTCAAGGGTACGAATGACAGGGTGTTTGACATGACTGGACTGAGAGGGATGGGGAACCAATCCAAGCTCCGTGATCATTTGTTGTCGGCTGGCTATCGGCCCTGAGAATGTCTCCCAATTCTTTAAAGGCATCTCTGTCTTAGTCACCAAAGTGCGGGGATTAAAAGGTTCTTCACCACCGTCTCTAATTACTGCAACTGTCTCGTCATCTGAGCTGAAGTCGATCAAGTCAGGAATCTGCGCTTCTTCATCAAACATCTTCTGCAGACCTGACTCACTGTCCTCACTACTGGCAACTTCTATCTAGCTGATCTTTGGAAGAGCTAACTCGAAGGCGGAGAAGTCCATTACCCCTGATGGGAAAAGTACTGGCTCTTTGAAGCGATCTGGGTTTCCTTTGAAGACATACTTGTTCTGAACAGTAGTGGTAGCCCCGGGAATGTCCGGAAAGTCAAGAAACATCCTCTGAATAGGATTTGCTGGTTTTCCACGAGCATTCTCAAGGTTTTCCAGAAGAATTTTCCTCAAGGAGAGCTGACTATCACCTTCATCATATTGGGTTTCACCTTTTATGAAGTACTGGGCCAGAGACAAACTGTAAGGACGGAGACGGACCCCTTCATTTTGCTTTTCCTAAACTATTCCCTTAGCCTTTCTGTCATCCTGAGAATACGGTTTGTATCCTAGGCCGTGTCGGGTGGTCTGTTCCTTTGCATCGATGATGGCATTGTGACCCTGAAGTCTTTTACCCAGTCTAAGCCCCGGAAGATGACCCATCTTTCTCATCATTCGCATGGCAGGAGGTATTTTGTCAGAGGTAGCAGTGAGGTCCATGCAACACACTTGCGCTTTGGAGGATGCCACATAGAATCCGGTCAAAGCAAGCCCTTCGTCATCATGTTTGATCTCCAGTATCGGGATTCCTCCTGTGCTGGTTCCTTCCACGGTGACACTGTCTCCATAGATAGTAGTGATAGTCCCATCACTTGACTAAAACTTGACGGATTGGTGCAAAGTAGAGGCTACCCCATTTATCTGGTGGATCCAGGGTCGTCCCAGTAAAGCGGTGAACGAAATGAGGATGTCGATCACTTGGAAATCTACATCCATGACATTCTTTTCGAACCAAAATTTTAGAGTTGCAATCCCCAAAAATGATCGAGCAGTGGAATCGTAGGCCTTAATAGTTTGACTGGAAGGTTTCAAATCTGTAGGCTTCAAATCCAACAAATCCATCATTTTCGCTGGCAGTACATTCATTGCAGACCCTCCGTCAACTAACACCCTTGGTAATCGGCGTTCTTCCAACTGGACTGTGATGTAAAGGGGCTCATTATGACTGGCTCCATACTTCGGCAGGTCCAGGTCAGTGAAAGTGATGATATTTCCATAGTGGATACTTCTGATCATCTGGACGACCTCATCTGGGGTGACATCTATGGGCACCATGGTCTTGGCCAAACTTTCTTCTAGCTTCAGTTTGTGAGGGTACGAGGAGATTAACAGGGACCACAGGGAGATATTGGCTTGCGTACACTTCAACTGAGTCAACACCGGGTCTTCCTTCTCGGAGTCTGGCTTTTCTACTTCTGGCTTGTAAGGTCTTTTGTCTGTCTTCGGTTCGAAGACGACATTCCTTTTGTCACCTTTAGGCTATTCCATACTCATCTGCCCATACCGAGTCATCATATAGACGTTAGACTTCTCCGAGTCATTAGTCCCTTCTGAAGATTCCTTCAGCTCTTTCAGGGTTAAAGGCGGGCTTTTGCTGGCATATGGCCAACTCTGCTGATTAATTTGATTAACAGCACTACCGGAGGTATAGGCAGCTTCCCGAATCTGATCCCAGGTTACAGGCTTCCTGGCTTTTTCCGAGTTCTGACTTCCCCATTGGCTTAGCAACTGGCTAATTTTAGTTTCTTCTTCCTCACTCAAAGCCTTGACAGTTTCATTCAGGCTTTTCAGGGTCAACATGCAAAAGGAATTATCGTTCCCAGGGCTTGGAGGCTTGCTAGTGGCTTCCTTATCTTTCCATAGAAACTTTTTCAACAAAGCAGGGTCACATTCCTCATCACTGTCAAGCATATCCCTTCTTTCCCTCGGGGTCAACCTTCTAACGGCATCTTTGACATTGGCCAAACATTTCCTGAAGTGGGAGATTCCATCATCGACAAGGATTTCTGTGGGGTCGAACCTTGTGGCAAGTTCTTGTTCTTTACTTAAGGGAGGGTTTTCTGGGCTATTTGGCTTCTGGGCTAACCACTCTACCACCGTCCCTTCCGGCATTTCAACCGTGTCTTCCTCGGTCTCACTATAATAACTTCTATTAGAACTTTCGTCCTGACTCTGATGACCAATGATGGCAAAAGAAGGTTGGGATACTTGGCGCCATATAAGGTGTATTATGGACTCTTCCCCTGACTTAGGGATTACCAAGAAGATATCACTGTCGTCATAAGATACAAAGTTGGAAAGGTCAGGTTGATACTGGAGTTTTGGGATCAGAGGATTTGGTTCACACTGAGGAGAGGGAGTGAGTCCCATGGGATAATGCAGAGACTGAGTGATCGGGGTGGCTGTGGCATTTGTTCTCTATTGGTAGGGAACAAAGCTGGGCCTTATCTGAGGAGGTGAGGGTGTTGGAGCCCTGATGGCCTGGGATGTTGGAAAGGACTGAAAAGGGGTAGTCCTTTGCAAGGGATCATAGGTGGATGGAGGAGGGCATTGGTTATAGGCTGGAGGAGCTGAGATTGCTGCTTCTGGAGTCTCATCTTCTACCATGACCAAGGAACCATTGGCTTCGACCACTATCTGAACCCCATGACGACAGAGCGCATCGATAAGCATGGCTTGCTGTTCCTCATGGAACTTACGACTGTTTTCCAAGGCTAAGGCTAGCTCTTCTTCCCTAGTCATCGGGTTACCTAAACCACTGCTATTTTCTGTCAAATCTGCCATTCTAACGGGAAAATATATACACACACAAAACAAAAGTCTCAAGCGTTGGGACGGAAGTTTGACCCACAAAAGCTTTTTTTTTTTTGAAATGACACCAGTACGTGGCATTGTTATACCATATTTTATCCCCGGCTCCAATAAGGATGCGTTAACAGGAAGGTTAATGGTTTTCTGCCTATATACTTTAGTATCATTTTTTCATTTATTTAAAAAAAAATTTATTTACGTCCCCAGCGGAGTCGCCACTGTGATGATGTGTATCCGATTTTTCCCCTTTTGGGGCGCCCGACAAAACTTTTGCTTTGGATTTGGAAGTTTAAAAATCTTTTCGGACTTTGAAAAATCATTTCGGAGTCGCCACGCCGTTTTTAGTTTAAGGGCCAAAACTTTGAAAAATACCCAATATTAGAAAAAGTGAGTCGGAGGTCACGTTACACTCCGGGAAGAACGTTTGGCGTTCACCCCGAATGCCTCGTACGACGAGTCTTCCTCACTTGAAACCTTTTGTGTGTGTGTGTGCGTGTTTAAAAGGACTTTTCTGAAAATAACTAGAATTTTAGGGACTGAACTGAAAAAAGTTTGAAAATAGTGGTTCAACTGAAAATAACAGAAAACTGAGGGACTGTTTGCAGATGACAATGTCATCCGCGTGGAGGAGATTGTAGTGCAATCTCATCCGCGCGGATGGGGCTGCAGTATCAATATTTTTACAGTTTCCAATTTAGTCACTGTAATTTCCAGAAAGTTAACTGGATTTACAGGACTTAACTTGAATTGTAACTGAAAAGACAAAAAGTAAAGGGGGTGTTTGGATTTTGGCATCCATGCTTGTCCTCTCTTTCCTTAGACTTGGATTAGTGGTCATAAGTGATGAATCCACTTAATCAAGTCATCTCGGGGGGTACGTTAGGACTTTGTGAGCATTTCATTTGCTAGGGGGAAAGGGGAATTCGACATGAAAGTAAATTTTAACAAGGGATAGGTCAAGATGTATCAACTTTAGAGGAAGATCTCTAAGGTGGTCATAAGAGAACCATCATTGAGATCTATACTCAAGTGTATCTCCTACATCTTCTGTGACCTATTTTATAAGTCTAGATGATTTTCATCCAAGGAAAGTGTTCCAAGGAAAGCATCTTAGACTAAGGAGGGGGATTTTCAAGGAAATAAATGATGTGGGCCATTTGAAATGATCATCTATGGAGATTGACTCCAAGATGACCATATTTAGGTCAAGAATGCAAGTAAAGACTAGAAATGTAAAGAAGCATGAGATTAGCAAATTTGAACCATTTGAAGTGGTCATCCATGGAGATGAACTCTAAGATGACCATCTTCTAGGTTAAACAAGCAAGTACCAAATAATGTAAAAGGGGGAGTGGGGAATGACATGAAAATAAAGGAAAATGTGGATCATCTTAAAAGATCATCCATGGAAATGGATTCCATGGAGATCCTCTTGGATCCTTGGGACAAGAGGGGAAGGGGATGAGCAAGTAAGTAAATAAACAAGGCTACATCATTTATATATGAAATGTATGCATGGATGAAGGAGATTTGAGTAAGGGAGGTGAGGGTTTACCAATTGTTTCTTGGTTTTTTGTTTAGGATTTGAGAGATTTCAAGGCTTAAGAGTGGTTTGAGATGGATTTGGGGTTGGATTTGGTGTTGGATTTTGAATTGTGAAGGTGTAAATGGCTATTAGGGAATGGATTTTTGATAGCATAACAGTAGGTTTTCGTATTTTTTGGTTTTTTTTCTATCTTGTTAAACTTAGGGAGAAGGGCTGTATTTATAGGTTGTCTGGATGACAATCTTATCCGCGTGGACAAGATTGTAGGTGTAATCTTGTCCGCGCGGATGACCCCGGCGTGCCCGATCCGTGCGTAAAAGCAGTTTTGGCATTTTGCTCTTGGTCAATATTCCCTTTTATTGGAAATGACAAATTTCCAGCGAGGTATTTGTCCATTTTTTAATTCCTAAGAGTTCCTTCCTCATTTAAATTGTCAAAATAATGTCCAAAATGTCCCTAAATGATCATAAATCATTAATTTGGACTGACGGAACATTAACGACCCAAATTGGGGTACTTATAGGTTGAAATGGATCTTCAAAGCCTTTTGGTTGTTCAACAAAAACTTCCTCATCTAAGTATCCATTTTAAAATGCTGCTTTGACATCCATTTGAAACAATGTGATTTTAAGAAAATAAGCTATGGCCAATAAAAGTCTTATTGACTCAATTCTAGCTACGGGTGCAAAGGTTTCGTCATAGTCGACACCTTCCACTTGTGTATAGCCTTGAGCCACAAGATGAGCCTTGTTCCTAACAATGTTACCAAATTCATCGGTCTTATTTTTAAAAATCCATTTGGTCCCAATAACATTAGTATTTTTGGGACAGGGTACTAAAGACCAAACATTGTTACGAGAAAATTGATCAAGTTTGTCTTGCATAGCTTGAATCCAGAAATTATCTTCTAAAGCTTCAATCACATTTTTAGGTTCTATAGATGAAACAAAACAAGAGTGTGATACCTTTGAGTAGGGGTGTGCACGGGCCTAAAGCCCGTGGGCTTTGGCAAAGCCCGGTATGGGCCCATTTAGTTGTAGGCTTCAATTTCAAGAGCCCAACAAAGCGGGCTTCATGCGGGCTCAAATTAATAGGCTTTATACGGGCATTGAGCGGGCTCGGGCTTGACGGGCTTACAAAACTACGTCATTTTCAAGTTTTCCGAGGGAGATGAACTAGGCTTTCAAGTGTTCATTTTTTAAATGAAGAGAAAAATAAAAATGGGAGAATCAATGGTGGGGTTGTTGAATGTTTGGTTTATATTCATCGATCTATTTATTACAGGTACCAGAGAAGATTTTTAGATGTTTGGATACAATCTTCGGATTATTCAGGTTCAAGTTACCCATCCCTTTGTTAGCATACCCTTTTTATCTGGTAAGTCTCCTAAATTTCCTGGCTTTTCAAAAAAGAATTTAGCTGAAATTTTAACTGATATTTGAACATAACGAGGTTTACTGTTATACTACTGTTTTTTGTTTCAAATTGCAGTGGCTTAGGAGTCCAGAAAGGAAAGGTTCTCATTATGACCCAAGCAACGATTTATTTCTTCCAAATGAAAGGAACGATGTTATTACCTCAACCGTGTGTTGGACATCAATGGTTGTGAGTGTTAAATTTATTATATATATATATATATATATAAATTACAAAACGACGTAGTTTTGAAACAGATGGGCCAGGCCCTAACGGGGTGTAGAACAATAAGAGCTCGATCTCGGCTCGAGCCCGCAGGCCTTCAAGTTGTCAAGCCCAGCATAGTTGAAAACATTGCGAACGCGGGCCTTGCGGGCCGGGTTTTTGCCAGCCTGAAATTACCGGATCCGTGACCGGATCGGATATCTCGCATGCAAGTCAGGAGGTGTCGCTGCGTTTGCTTGTAGAGTCGCCACGCCATTTTGATATAGCCCAAAACATTAAAAAAAGAATTTGTTTAAAGAAAGTTGTTGTGTGATGAGATTTTGAGTTCGGAGGTCAAGTTACGCCTCGGGAAGAGAATAGCAGAGCTCACCCGAGTCGCCTCATATACCCGAGTCTTTCGATACCCCTCTTTCTTTAAAAGTTGTGTGTGTGTGTATGTGCTTTCAAAAATGCTTGTTGAATATGATGTATACATTGTATGCAATGTATTGAAATTAATTAAAAGAGTGTTGGAAGGAGGCCTTACAAATGTTGGTTAGTGTCTATCTTCCGCTGGGGAATAGTGTTTGAGTGTGAATAGTGCTCCAGGATGGATCGGGATTGCTTCGAGATGTACCGGTGTCTGCGGACAGAGCTTTGGCGTGCCTCAGAGTTCGCAGTGTGGATTCGGGCAGAGGTTCTAAGTGCCTCCGGAGTGTTGGTTGTACTCGGGCAGAGGTTTGGCGTGCCTTGGGATTGCTGGTTGTACTCGGGCAGAGGTTCGGCATGCTTTGAGATTGCTGGTTGGACTCGGGCAGAGGTTCGGCATGCCTCGAGATTGCTGGTTGGATTCAGGCAGAGGTTCGACGTGCGTCGGGATGCCTCGGGATTGTCATTTATACTCGGTCAGAGGTTCGGCGTGCGTCGGGATGCCTCGGGATGCCTCGGGATTGTCCGACAGAGCTTTGAGATGGACCGGGATGCCTCGGGATGGACCAAAATGGCTCAGAATGCACCGGCAGGGCTTCGGAATGCATCGAGAACACCTCAGGGTGGCTCGTGAGCATCTCAGGAGTGCTTGGCAGGGCTTCAGAGTGCCTCGGCAGGGCTCGGAAGGCCCCGGGGGGAACTGAAAGGGACCGAGATTGCCTCTAAGGGCTGAGAGGGGGAGCCTGAAGGCTGGGGGAGAGAGGAGAGAAGGGAGGTGTGAAAAAAATGAGAGGGGGAGCCTTCTATTTATAGTCTTGGAAAAATTGCAAAATGGTCCGCGCGACTTGTTCTAGGAAAACCAAATTTTTAGTTTTCCCGGATTTAAGGAAATATCGTGGACTTTAAGAGGATTTTGTAATTATGATGTCTGGGTGCAAAATGGTCCGCATGGACATGTTTGTCATTCAAAGTGGTCCGCGTGAACATCATTGTAATCTAGTCCACGTCAAGAGCTTTCCAACCATATATGACACGTCTCAATCGGAGTCCGTATGAAGAAGTTATGACCTCCGAAAGTTCGCCCTTTGTTTTTTTTCCGTATGCTTTGATGGAGAGCAGTCCGGATTGGGGTACTTACAGAAGCCCCTCGGCGACGTCACTTACGAAGGAAGTGGGGCGACGTCACTTACGAAGGAAGTGGGGTCTTTGATAAAAATAAGAATCCTGATCTGGACTGCTCGCCCGGAGAGAGAAGATGACCAGGTTGGTCGGCCGGTTGGACCCTTTGATAGGATTCCTATATATCCCTGAGTGGGAATCAAGCCAATCGTAGTTCGTGTGTGAGGGCAATTTTGAGGGGCCTAGACTGGTGGGGAACTATTTATAGGCGCTCGTCCTTAGTTGTGACTATTCCTTGAAGCGCCTGAACCTAAGTTAAGACTATTCCTTAAGGCATCTCGACCTGAGTGTAACTGTTTGAAGGGGTCTACCTAAGATGGCTAATCTTACGAAAAGACATGTAATCTTACTAAAAGATAGCTATTCTTACGAAAAGGTAGGTAATCTTACTAAAATATGGGTAATCTTACTAAAAGATGGCTAATCTTATGAAAAGGCATGTAATCTTACTAAAAGATGGCTATTCTTACGAAAAGGTAGGTAATCTTACTAAAAGATGGGTAATCTTACTAAAAGATGGCTAATCTTACGAAAAGGTAGGCAATCTTACTAAAAGATGGGTAATCTTACGAAAAGGTTGGCAATCTTACTAAAAGATGGGTAATCTTACTAAAAGATGACTAATCTTATGAAAAGGTAGGTGATCTTACTAAAAGATAGGTAATCTTACTAAAAGACATGTAATCTTACTAAAAGATATGTAATCTTACTAGAAGATGGGTAATCTTACTAAAAGATGGCTAATCTTATTAAAAGATGGTTTGTAGTGGCGTCTCTGAACTTGCTGAAATATTTGGGGGCGTGGTGATGTCCTTAGATGAAGTTGTGAGAAAGTGGTGGTGTCCTGAGATGAAGTTGTGAGGACGTGGTGGTGTACTGAGATGAAATTGTTAGGTTTGTGTGGACGTGGTGGTGTCCTGAGTGAGATTTGTGTGGACGTGGTGGTGTCCTATGTGAGACTGTTTGAGGGTGTCTATACCCTATGCGAGACTGTTTGGGGGTGTCTACCTTAAGCTGAGACTATTCTAAGGCGTCTGGACCTAAATTGCGACTTAGTTCAGGAGTATGACCCTAAGTTGAGACTATTCTAAGGCGTCTGGACCTAAATTGAGACTTAGTTAAGGAGTATGACCCTAAGTTGAGACTATTCTAAGGTGTCTGGACCTAAGTTGAGACTTAGTTCAGGAGTATGACCCTAAGTTGAGACTATTCTAAGGCGTCTGGACCTAAATTGAGACTTAGTTCAGGAGTATGACCCTAAGTTGAGACTATTCTAAGGCGTCTGGACCTATATTGAGACTTAGTTCAGGAGTATGACCCTAAGTTGAGACTATTCTAAGGTGTCTGGACCTAAGTTGATACTTAGTTCAGGAGTATGACCCTAAGTTGAGACTATTCTAAGGCGTCTGGACCTAAATTGAGACTTAGTTCAGGAGTATGACCCTAAGTTGAGACTATTCTAAGGCGTCTGGACCTAAGTTGGGTTTGATGGTGTATTTTGTGAGTCATGTGAGAACTTTGTTTGTTGGATTTTTTAGAAAGGAATCATGCCATTCTTCTTTTATGTAGCATTTATTACAGCTATGTCTTGCATTTGAAGTTTATTGACGTACATTTATTGTGTTTACCTGCAGGAGGAGGCGCCTTTGTGAGGAGGAAGTTGAGGAGAATGGGGTGGCACCTATAGCTGAGATAATGAGGACGTGGGGTGCCTCTAACCGAGTTGTTGAAATGTTGAGGACGTGGGGCGCCTCTGACCGAGTTGCTAAAATGTTGAGGACGTGGGGTGCCTCTGACCGAGTTGCTGAAATGTTGAGGGCGTGGGGCGCCACTGACCGAGTTGCTGAAATGTTTAGGAAGTGGGGCGCCTCAGGTGCTGGACAAGGAGAGGAGGGATGGCTCATCTTCTTTTTCCTTCTTCGTTCTTACTTTTGCAGACTTCTCGGAGTTATCTGGTCGAGGAAGGTGTTGAGCTCACCGAGGATGATGACGTGGCTGACGGAGGCGCCGAGATGTGGGAGTCTTTACCAGGTGGTGCTGCCGATGACTCAGAGTAGGACTCTTTTTTTTTCTTCTTTTCTGTGCATGTTAGTGAGGAGAGCAACAAAATATTTGTATTTGTATGCACAATGTATTCACATGTAATGAACTCTTTTATTTTTGCTTTAGGGGTTGTTTCTACTCCCTTTTTTTATGTTTTGTGCATGTCGCACGAGCTTGAAATGTTTGTGGTATATGGAGGCTGAGGCAGCTTTGGCAGGTTTTCTGAGCAGTTGGGGGCTGAAGCAGCTTTGACAGTTTCATGAGCGACGGCGGGAGTGATATCTCCTGGGACGTGTTTGTTGGATGTGGTAGGCAATTATTGGGCCGGTGAGGACATCGTTCCCTTAGTTTCGGGGGAGACTTTCCACGGCATAGATCACTTGGCGATGGGGGACCGGTTCATGCGTGGGGGAAGCCCCTGCTTTGGTCACTTTGTGGTTGTGAGAGAGGCTTCAAGCAATGTACGTGCTTCTGACATCTTTTAGTACGTGCACGTTTGCTCAGCGACCTCTTGTCTTGGATATGGATTAGTCCGCTTGGGAGAGGAGGATGGCTCGACTTGGCACGCATTAGATCCGCTGGTGGGTTCCTCATTGGGGCATTGAGACTAGGAGGGCCTTTCAGGAAGGTTCCTATGTTGTCAGGGTTTCGGGGTTGTCTTGGTCTTCCTTCTACATCCCGTCTCTTGTTTCTCGACAGTTTGGGATGAGGCAGGAGCCTTTGCTGGGCTGGAGTGAGATTGCTAGTATGATGGCAGCTCCTTTCTCCATGGCGGACCTATCCACTTTCCTTCTCTTTCTGTAGATATGGAAGTTTGCAGCTTTTCCTCTTGGGGTACCTCTTAGGGAGAGTGTTGTCCTGACTATTGAGTACTTGGACTGGCTCAGCCGATTCTGGGGAGCAGGCGTGAGGCGATTCCGGGGCAAGATTGCCATTTCAGCTGCGACCTTAGGAGTGCAGAAGCTTGGGTTAACCCCAAGGTGTAACAGGAGACGCTTTATTTGACTATGAGACTAGAGTTGACCGATTGACGGTAAGAGGTCCCCTTTTGCAGACTCGTAGGGAGGAGATCCGAGCCGAGGCACGGGCGAACGAAGTTCTGAGAGCGACTGGATTGCTTGACACGACTGGAAGGACTCCTGATCTTGGAAGGAGGGAGACAAATGTAGTTCACGTGGAACGAAAAAAGATCCGTCGGGGGCGAGGGAAGAAGAAGGAAGAATGACGATGGGGCAAGCGCGAGTGGCGCGGAATGACCTTCTAAAATTCTAAGTATCCAATCGTTGTCATTTACAGATACATTAATTGTTAAATGTTTTAAGTTGTCTTTTAGCATGATGTAAGTTTGAGAGTAAATCGTGCTTGAACTCATCAAGAAGTGTTTTAACTGTAATGATTTGTGATTTGCTTTTAAAGCTTTATCGAGATGCAAGGTCTCTTGGTTTCTTCTTGTTTGAGCCTTGATGGCATCCAATATTTGGATTTTTGTGTATTCCTTAGACCGAACCAATGAAGGCTACCTACGTTCCCCTTGAGGGGCTCAGGTCTCCGTAGTTTGACCTTCTTTTGTGAGAGAAGGGGGAGACAGAAAAGGGGGAGAATGGTGCAACTTTTATTTTGCCTTTGTAATGTACCCTCGCAAGGGCGTATATATTATTTCTTGAAAAGGTGGGAACCTATCCCTTTTTGTGTGAATGCCTTATTTTATGTAGGCACAAAAAACATGATTTTGGGTTTGACTCTTTTGATAGAGTATGAGCACTGAAAAGCTTGTAAAAGTGTATGGAAGCCCTTGTTGATAGAAAATCAGTGTTTAGCTCTATTTTTCCTATTTTGTAGAAAAAGAAGACTTGTCGAGACATCTGAAAACTTGATTTGCTCACAATAATCACATGTTTGCTTAAAACCCTTTAATGATGTTCGGGTTATTCAACAATTAAACTTGATATGCTTGATTAATCATGAGAAAGTCAACCGGTATCAAGGAGCAATTTTGGTCTGGTGTGAAAAAAGGTTTGTGTATACGAGAGGTCATTGGTGAGACCGGGTTTGTGGATTTGTATGTGTTTATGACCGAACCATTTCTGGTTGCCTACGTTCCCCTTAAGACAAGGAGCTCAGGTTGATGTAGATCGGGGGAACCATGTTAGGATTTGAATATTTGTGGGGCCTTTGACAAAAAGGCTCGGAAGGTTGAATGATGAGGCACGGACCTTGAGGTGATTCCTTGACAAGTCGTATTTGATGGCAGTTTCAATGAATCCATCGCTTCTTGATCGTTGCTCTCACGGGATGAGGAAGAATTTGAATATTTCTTAAGGACTTATGATGCGCTTTTGCCTTTGCCTTTCTTCATTGAGCTTCTGACTAGCGGTGCTAGGTCCTTGGCTCTTTCTTTCTTTTTTTCTTTTTCTTCTTCTTTTTTTTGAAGCCCCTGCTTGAACTTGCTTGATGCACATGAGGGGGAAGGAAAAGCCCCTAGCTTTTTGTTGACCTGAGAGCAATCATTTAATGATGTCGCTGCCGTCGTTGACTTGGTCAAGGTGATGGTAGGGATGTGATTTTGGAAAGTGTATGGCTTGATGGAGGCCTTTGTGTGGGGTATGGTAAGGTGTATGGGAAGCTATCGATTGACTTTCTCACACCAATTAATCAAAGCATTAATCATTTGGGGAATTATTTGTTGAGCAATGCAAGTGATCATATAGAACAAAACCATTTCATTAAATGTAATGTGGGGTGCAAAATAATGTCTCAAGTCTAGCAAGAAAAGAAAGAAGACTAATGTACAAAAAATTAAAGACATGACTGCAATGTCCGAGGAGGACTTGATTGAATGAAAAAAGTACTAGAACCTATGAGGTTTGACTGTATGACTTTCTCTCTTTCTTCTTTCTTTTTTTTTTGAAGCCCCTGAACTGGCAGGCTGTTGTGAAAAGTGCGTCTTTGTTGGGGGAAACTAGACCCGAGGGCGCTCTACGCTGTATCAAGAGATGACACTCGGGCCTTGAAGGGTCGAGATTGAAAATTGGACCTGAAAAGGTTGAGATTGGAACTTGGACCTTGAAGGGTCGGAAGTGAAAATTGGACCTGAAAAGGTTGAGATTGGAAATTGGACCATGAAGGGTCGGAATTGAAAATTGGACCTTGAAAAGGTTGGAATTGGAAATTGGACCTTGAAGGGTCGGAATTGGAAATTGGATTTGCGTCTCTTTAGGCTCTTCAGCAGTTCCCAAATTCACTTTGGTCAAAACCTCCTCGGCAGCTTGGGCCCGGTTTTCCTCTCGTTTGACAACATGCTTAAAGATTTTGTTTAATGTATTGTTCATTTAATGTGTCTGCGTCTTTATCAAGTGAATCATTATTAACTATTTTTTTTATTAGTTAATTTATCATTTGTTAAAGTGTCAATGAGGGGATACTCAGAAAGGTCAAATTTATTATTCAGAGCATAAGGGAAAAAGTTTTTGCTACGAACGCATAATCTTTAGAAATAAGGTCGTTAGACGACTCGAAAGACTCATACTTAAATACAACAGACTCGGGGTGCTTTTCGAAGCTAGACTCTAAGAGACGAGGGGTTACACCAAGCTTCTCAATTATTTCCTCCTTGCTGGCTGTAGGTGCGGAAAAGGGTAACCCAGCTCTTCAATGGCATTTTTGATGGGCTTGAGAGAGTACAGAGGACTCGTCCATCCCGAATGCTACCATGTTTACCCTATCGTTCCCGGGGAATGGATTTCCAACTGTGTTGGGACCGCGGGGGCGTTCCAACTTTCCTTCTTCAATTAGCCCTTGGACCACTCGTTTCTGTATGACGTAACTGTCGATGGTGTGGCCAGGGTAGTTGTGTAAGGCATACCGTTTGCTCATGTCCAGCTTAGGGTTGAGAGTCTTTGGCTGGTAATTTTCAAGGGGTTTGAGAATGTTCCACTTTACCAATGCTTCGAACACTTAGCCTAGGAGCATTTCGAGGTTATCAAAGTGCTGGAATCGCTGCCGTTTATTCCTCAGGGGTGCTTGGTCACGGCTTCTCTGGATTTCATTCTGAATGTAGTGGAATGCCTCGGTAGCCCTTTTTCCTTTGTTTGGGGCAGATGCCGGATTAGGCGGGACTGCCTAACAGCGGTAGGAAGAAGCAGGACTGGCTACCATTTCCTGCGTGCTCAAAGCTTTTTCAAACTTAGTACCGGCGTTAACCATAGTGTGAAGATCATGATAGGGGTGGTGGCTGATCAATGTCCTCAAGGATGGTTTGAGGCAGGAGTGGAAGATGTTCATCTGTTCTTCCTTGGATAGGAGGTCGACTATCTCGCTTAACTTCCAATTCCATCTTTTGTAAAATTCCTCCACCGACTCATCATCTTTCTGCTCAGTGGCCTGCAGGTCATGCCGGTTTGTTTTCCACTTGAGGTTAGCATGGTATTTCTCCAGGAAGATATCACTTATTTGCTACCAGGTGGAGCTGTTTTCTGCTTTTACTTTAAGAAACCACGTCAAGGACCTGTATTTTAGGGAGTGTTAATAGTGATTTGCCATTTGTTGAGGTGTGGCCCCTTTGGCTCTCATACCTAAGACATAGGTATTGATATGGGTCCTCAGGCATTCTGTCCCATCGAACTTCTTCATTTTTGGTATTCTGAACTTCGGGGGGAGAGGGACCACCTTACTCGGATCTGTAGGCATAAGTGAGTCTTTTCGAGAGTTGGCCAATTTCCTTTGAATATCCTTCATTTGTTTGACCAACCAAGCCATATGATGGTTAGTAGGCGGAGGCAGGCTGCCATTTTCTGGGATGGAAACCGAAGATCGAGGTGGATTGATCGACGGGATTACCACTCGGACATCTTGGGGAGGCAGTTGAGTGTATACCAACCCGTATCCTTGATTTTTGAAATGGGAGCCAAGGGCGTGATTGCTCGGGCCACCAAGGGTTGTGTTTGGGAGCTGGGGAAATGTTTCATTAGCCCCAAGTGGCAGTCCAGCGGGTGGTAGGTTTGAAATTTCAGGATATCTACTTGGAATGTCCGTCTCCGGCGGGCATTGGGATTTCAGATTATGGCTACGAGGCACATATAAAGGCAAATGATTGAATCCCGGGGGATACCGAGATACATTGGGATCTGGGGGAGCGGGCCCATATGTGTGTTGGTGATATTGAACTTGTGGAGCAGGGCCGGGAAACTGATTGTGTTGCGGTTGGCAGATCGAAGCTGCTTGACTGAGGCTCGAGTGAAACTTTGAGCGGGAGCTACTTTGCATTGCCGGATTTTCATAGCTTTGTAGAGGTGGGACCTGCTGATAGCTTTGGGAAACTGGGGGAGCAGGCATTTCTTCATCTTCTATGAGGACGAAGGTCCCATCAGTTTGGGGAACGACGACGGTTCCGCGACGGCGCATGGTGTCTACGATCCAGGCTTGCTGCTCTTCTTGGCGCTTCTTGAGAGTTTCGAAGGCTCACAGGAACTCCTCCATTGTCTGGAGTTTTCTCAGTGGCGGGGTTCCATTTCCCTCACTGTTATCTGTCGATCCTGCCATGGGGGAATAGCGGCCTGTTCGGACCGCTGAACCTGAAGGGCTGTCGGACCTTGTTACTTCGATACTGAAAATACGGTTCCCGGGTACTCTCAACCACTCTCGGTTCACTGGAGGGGGTGACGGGTAAGGTTTAGATAGGGGAAGGCCTTTTTTGGACAAAGGGGGAAAGCTCATGTGACATGCAGTTTCCATTTTTTTATTTATGTTTTTTTTGTTGTTTTAATTTACTTAAAACATGTTTTCTCAGAATCCTAGGTGGGTTGGAAAAGATTGCTCTTCTTTTTCGCAACTATTCTAGATCCTGGGTCAGTGGAAACCATCAAAGCGGCTATAAGGCCCTCGTTTTGCACCTGTATTCCGACATCCCGGGGTGGACAGCCCCGAGCGAGGGTCCTATAGGGCAAGCGGTTTCCATCGGCCAAAAAGAAAAATTGAACCTAAGGATCGAGCCTGTCATGTTCATTTTAATGCGTCGGCCATGTGAATAGTGAACCGAGCTGGCACCTGAGTCAAGATCGGGTCAAGAGTTCGGCATGACCTCTCTTTACCTTGCTTGCGCAAGGGATCTGTGACGTTAGGTGTTGGCTAGGTCATATTGTCATGGATGACGTATTAAAGGCTTGATGACATGGTGTCATGTGGGCCTGGATGTATATCCAAGACGAAGCACTGGCTGGGTGTAGCTTTGGAAATAAAGATCGGGTCAAGATTTTAGCATGACCTTTCATCTCTTTGCTTGCGCAAGGGATCTTGAGTTCCGAGCTTTAACTCATAAAATGATCGGCATGGGATATGTATCCAGGCTTTATGACACGGACCGGGTAAAAAAAAACCAACCGAGTCTAGACAGAGTGTGACGCAAGCGTGCATGGTTGACACTGGCTAGGATGGGAAGTTTGGAATGATCCCGTGCGCGTCCGTAAGGCGTCAGGAAGACCAAACGAATTGCAACTGAGACCACTCCGGGTTTGGGGTTGTAGTGTGCGGTCACTAAAATTCTTTTTCTGAGTAAAACAGAAATTTTTGCAGAAATTTTTAAGAGTATGTACAAAGATGTATTATGATGCATTTTTTCTTGTATTTTTTTTTTTTTTTTTGTAAATAAAAAGTAAGATCATGCAAACACACACAACAGTTAAAGAAGGGGTAAAATGAAAGTTTGACCCTCATCAATGCTTTAAAAATCTTTTTTTTTTAAGTTTTTAAAACAAAACATCCCCAGCAGAGTCGCCAACTGAAATTACCCGATCCGTGGCCGGACCGGACCGGACATCTCGCATGCAAGTCGGGAGGTGTCGCTGCTGTGAATGTGTGCCCAAATTCTATTTTTTTTGTGTTTAGTTTGGATTCACTTGAGTTTGAAAACATCCGGTTTAATTTGAAAAACGGAGTCGCCACGCCATTTTGATTTCCTCAAAACTTTGAAAAAAAGGTTTTTAGGGTTCGGAGGTTAAGTTACCCCTTAGGAAGAACGGATCGTCGTTCACCCAAGGTGCCTTGCCGTAGCAAGTCTCCCAAGATTCCATTTTTCGTGCTTGCTTGCGTGCTTTCTTGTGTGCATGTGTTGAAAAGAGGGGGGGGGGAAATGTTCCAAGTTATCTTCCGGACGTATAAACCATTTAGTTGGTTATCGCTCGGGATTCCTTGGATTTTAAATGTTCGGGATTTTGATCCCGTCCTCATCTTGGACTTGTGATCATCGCTTTTTGACCTTGGGTCTTACGTGATCAAGAGAATGACTCTCTTTTATAGTCTAAAATGGGGTTCTTTAGAAAAGGAGTGTCCTTAGCCCATCAATCATACATCTTGAGACGATTGAGCTTGTGTAGGGACTACTATACTCGTCTCAAGTGATAATCGAAGATATAGGGTTCAAGGTTTATCCCTTTCTAAAGAGATTGTGGCACCTTTAATGGAAGAAACGATATAAAGATAGGATCTTTACACCGATCCGTTCCAAAGGATACCAATGGGGACATAGGAAAATGCATGTTTTAGGATAAAAATGACATTTTTAATGAAAAGATGACATTTTGGGTGCAAAGGATGCTATTTTTTTTGCAAAGGATGCCTTTTAATGTAAAGAAATGATTTTTATGCAAAGGATGCATTTTTATGTGGAAAATAGCATTTTATATGCAAAGGATGCAATTTTTATGTAAAGGAATGATTTTTGATGCAAAGGATGCATCTTTATGCATGAAAATGGGTTTTAGGTGCAAAGGATGCAATTTTAATGTAAAGACTACATTTTTAAGTGCAAAGGATGCATAAAGATATCATTTTATGTAAAAAAGAGATTTTTAGGTGCAAAGGATGCACCTTTAATGCAAAGACTACATTTTTATGAGCAAAAGATGATTATGTTAATGCAAAGGATGCAAAGGGGAGAGAAATATGATTTATATGTTCAAAGATATGATCTTTAAAAACAATATACCAAATACCAAGCAATATATAGCAATATGTAAATGCAAGGAGCAAGTATATCACATAAACAAGTATAATGCAAGATAAGGGGGTGAGAGGTTACCAATGGTGGTGACCTCTTTCTCTTTTGAATTCGCCTAGTGAAGGGACCAACTTTTGGAGGTTTCAAGGAGGAGGGAGGTGGCTTCTTGGCACTCTCAGCTTCCTGATTTTCGTGGAGATGTTTTGGTAGAGCTTTGGTGCTGGAATTTTTTGTATATCAAAATGGGTAGAGGAGGCCTCTATTTATAGGCAGTCTGGAAATCGCCAATGAAGCCGTGCGGCCAGGAGTTCCCTCCTAATGCAGCCATGCGGCATTATCCCTTGTGACTCAGCATCTTTCTAGAATCATGCAAGGTGGCCTTTATAGAAGGGTTTTTGCATAAAAGGAAAACGTGTTTTTTAATTCCAAGTAATCCTTTCACCCCTCGGAAGGTTCGGAATAGTTCCCGAATTGCTCCCGGACTTTAGGAAAGTCCGGGGAATTGCCGGGAAACTTAACCGGAAGGCATGAGCCAGATTTGGGTACTTACAGAAGCCCCTCGGCAACGTCACTTGCAGGGCGAGTGGGGTTTTTGATAGAAAAGGATCCGATCTGGCGAATGCCGAGACGGATGGGGTGACCAAAGTGGTCGAGTGGCTGAACCTTTGGAAGGCTACCTACGTATCCCGGAGGAATCAAGCCATAATCGTAGTTCGGAATCCACCGGGGAAAGGGGGTGTCACATGTGACGAATTGGCTGAACCTAAAGTAGGCTACCTACGTATCCCGGAGGAATCAAGCCAGGCCGTAGTTCAGAATAAGATCCGCAGGGGAATGGCGGTGAGAAACTGGTCTCTTGCTGGGGAAATAGAAGGGGAAGTGACCTAGGAGGTCAAGGGATTGATCCTACTGGGGATATGCTATAAGTGATCGATGTGGTCGGATATCTGGACCTCTATGAGGGGCTACTTCACCACTGAGGAGCGATGAAGGAATAGGGTGACCAAAGTGGTCGGATGGCTGGACCTTTTATGAAAGGCTACCTACGTATCTCGGAGGAATCAAGTCTTGATCGTAGTTCAAGCATCACTAGATAGTTAGGAACGATGTCTAGGATCCTTGAGGTTTTGACAATTAATGGAGGTTGTCACCTGATTGACAATTAATGGAGGTTGTCACCTGATTAAACTAAAGCTTACGTCACTATCAAGGAGATAGAGGTAGCTAAAGCTAGGAGAACTTGAGCGTACTTTACTATCTGTGATAGAGGTAGCTAAAGTTTGGAGATCTTGAGCGTACTTCACTATCTGTGATAGAGGTAGCTAAAGTTAGGAGAACTTGAGCGTACTTCTCAATCTGTGATAGAGGTAGCTAAAGTTTGGAGAACTTGAGCGTACTTCTCAATCTGTGATAGAGGTAGCTAAAGTTTGGAGAGCTTGAGCGTACTTCTCAATCTGTGATAGAGGTAGCTTAAGTTTGGAGAACTTGAGCGTACTTCTCAATCTGTGATAGAGGTAGCTTATGTTTTGAGAACTTGAGCGTACTTCTCAATCTGTGATAGAGGTAGCTTAAGTTTGAACTTCGACAATTCGGAGGTTGTCACCTAGCGTCATTCCGTTATAACGGAAGTAACGGAGGCGACTGGGGAGGAAAGTCTATTTGCTTAGGGGATAACGGATATTTTTTGGGAAACGACGTTATCCTAGTTAAAGGATAACAGGAATTATATGCCCAAGTGGAAAGTCCAGGGGCAAAGATGAAATTTCTGCTCAGAGCAAAAGAAGCCGCCCGGCATGAGAAGGAGGCAAAAGAGGCCGCACGGCCAGAAGTTTAATTTTTCCAGATTATTTAAAATCAGATTTGAACGGGCATTGGGCATCATTGCCGCTCTCTGCTGCCGAGAAAGAGAGAGAGAAGAGAGAAATAATTTTTCAAAAATCCTTCCATCCCTTTGCTTCTTTTGATTTAGGATGGATCCTGAAGGAAATCTGATGCCTAGGCAAGCACGGAGGAACATCTCCGAGGCCGCTCGAAGGAGGAGGAGAGAGCTTGTCCGAACGGAGAGGAAGTACGATTTCAATACGCCTCCTTTCGAGTTTTATCCGGGCAAGAGGGAGCACAAATCCGTGAAACCTCAATCGGTTGGGGTAAGCATTCTTGATTTACTCGATTCCGTCGATTTTGATTGAATTTAGGGCTTGGCCCGAATTTTAGGATTTTCTCGAATTTTCCTAGGATTTTTGATGATGATTTTGGAATCTTGATGATTAACCTATGAGGCTAAGAAGATAAACGATCATGCATGTGCAATTTATTTGAAAAATAATGAGAATGACCCATTTTTTCGAAAATAAAGTAAGAAAAATAATTGTCTAAAATGTGACGGAGTTCTTGCATGTGCTAGAACTAGGTCAATTTTTATCATGGATGAGAAAACGGGATTTTGGATGATGAAAAGGATTCATGCATGCCATATTTTGAAAAAATTAATGCTTATGTGCAAATAATTTTGAAAAATCAGAATTTTGTGCTTAGGAGAGCAATGTGCTTGACATGATGTGTTTCAAGTGATGAAAAACACGCTATCTATGCAAAGGATGCTAGAAAATTTTTTATGAATGCTTTTCTTTTGAAAATATGTACACATTTTTGTTTTGTATTCCTACAGGAGAACAAGTCTAGGGGACCTTCCGAGGTTGCTGTGAGGCTATGGGAGAGGATGCCTGACTTTGAGAAGGATGGGGTGAACCCCAAGCAGCTAGTGAGGGCTACCGGCCTTGATTTGTTTGTTGAGGTTATCGGCAGAAGCATTCACGTGACCTCGAAGAGCAAGGGCTTGATCCAGGCCCTATCGGAGTTCTGGTGGGACACCACCCACAACTTTCATCTTAGCTGGGGGGAGCTTACAGTGACTCTGGCCGAATTTACTGCTATCACAGGCTTGCAGTTCACCGGGAGGCCTGTGACTTGGAGGGACAATATCACGGCAGAGGATTTTAGAGCTCTAGTTGGGTTTGACCTCCAACCTAAGGGGCTGGGGATGGAGATGAGGAATTTCGAGGTGGCAGTCCTGAACTGCATGCAGGGATTTGCCGCCAATAAGGTGACTGCCCACCAGCTTGCGAGAGCCTTTCTGTGGTTGATGCTGTCAGTCACCATCTTTGCCAACTCTGGGACTTTGGCTTTGGTTTTCCTTCTAGACTCCTTGGAGGATGTGGATGGGATTGGGACGGTCTCTTGGGGCGAGACCGAATTGGCGGAGCTTTACTTCTCCCTGGACATGTATAGCCGGAATAAGGCTGCCTCGATGGACTGCTTCTCCTTTGCTCTTGAGGTATTCTCACCTTCTTTCCTTTCTCTTTTCCTTTCTGTCTTTGAGACTTTATGAGAGAAATGACCCTTCTATGTTTTGAACATGCAGGTCTGGTTTTGCGAGGTGATCAGGTTCTTTCCGTGGAACCAGCAGAGTGATTCTACCATCTTTCCCGCTATGATCCGCTGGAGGGGAGATGCTAGGGACAAGTTCACCGGGAAGACCCGGATCACCTTTGACTACAAGATGGTGAGACCAATCATCAACAGGGATGGGCATGATGGAGTGGACTTCTATCCTTGGGGGAGGTATCCAGAGATTCTGCTAGGGGATGCCGTGGAGGCGACTAGACAGAGGCGGTGGTTGACCGGGCTTACTTGCGATATCATCTATCTGGGGGACCGCTTTTCCAGGCAGCATGGCCATATCCCTCCATTGGATGCCATTACTCCCCTCGATCCTCCAGCATGGATGCTGCAGCCCAGGGACTGGTCGGCAGATGATATAGCGAGGTATCAGGCATGTATGGCCGCTGAGGAGTATTTTGACCTGGCTACCCCATATGCTACCTTTGTGGAGCAGCGATTGAGGACGCCATAGAAGCTAGTGAAGCTGGCTGTCACTCAGGGGTATGGGGAAGCCGAGCCTACTGACCCGCCGATGCCTCCTGCTCACCTTTCTTATGTGGTCAACGGGGTACCGAGGAGGTTCAGGATACCTGTCCCCGACACGAGGGAGCCCCAGTATACTCTGCCACCGGACAGCACTGTGAGTACACTTTAGGATCTTTTCCCTTTTCTTCAGATTTCTTTGCTTTTTGCAATTCCGAGATTTTTCTGAGATTTTCTTCTCTTTTCCTCAGGTTCCTGCTCGGACTTATGACGGCTTGGTCAGACAGAACAGGGACTGGAAAGACGTGTGCCGGTCCCTCGTGAAGAAGCTGGCTTGCACTTCAAAGGCTGCAGTGAACGTACAGGAGCCCGTGCGCAAAAGAAGGCACGTCGGGGGCACGGCATCCACCTCATCGACCTCAGAGTACTCTTCTAGTGCCATGCCTCGGGGACAGGGACCCAATCCCGGCATCCTGGAGCACCTGGCTGAATATGAACATGAGAATGTCCATCTTTCTGATGTGAGCGACAGCGAGGATTTGATGAGGGAGATGAGCCTCTATGAGTTGAGTAGCGACGAGGAGGGATCGAAGGCCTAGGAGGTCCTTAGGGTTGATCTAGGAGGAAGAAAACAAACAATGAACAGTTTTATGCACATTTTGTTTATTTTTTGCTTTATTTGGGCACCGATGGGGCGAAAACAATGTATTACTGTTTTATTTACTTTTCTAATTTATGCTTTATGAATTTGCATATTACTTGAGCCTCGGGGCAGTTTTTTGCTTGGAATTGAGGCTGAAACTGGGCCAAAATGATTTGTAATGGTATATAACTGCTTGGATGGTCTTTGGACATGTTTTGGGACAGGTTTCATTGAGAAAGTGGGGTGAGAACTCCTCTTGGGCAGCAACTTTGGTTGCTGCAGATTGTTTTCCACATCAGGTAAATGAAGCCGTGCGGTCTGGTCCTGGGAGCAAATAAGGCCGTGCGGCTTACAGTTCTGTCTGGACTGGTCTTTTTCAGAATAAAATCAAGGCTTGGCCATTTCATTTCATTTTCAACCTAGACTTGTCCCAACTGTTCCCAGAGCACATTTTTGACCTAAAGACATCAACTTTGATCATCTCGCAATGGAGAAACCCGTCAGATTGCAAAAGGGGAAAAGAGACCGTTTTCTGTCCGATCTTCAATCTTGGGTGAGATATAACTTTCAATCTCACAAGGAGCTGTTCGATACCTCCTTCAAGATCAAATCTTTATGGCATGTGAAGGATCTCCCGCCCGATTGGGACCTTTTGAGAGCAGCAGCAAGGTTTTGGGACGTCCGTAGACACGTTTAATGCTTTTCCTACAATGAGATTGCCCCAACCTATGAAGACTTCCAAGCCTTGATTGGGGGTCCAAAAATTGAGGCTATATCGATTCCTCTGATCGAAGACGTGCCGGTGGCGGCAAAGTTGGCATCTTTTCTGCACATATCTCTGGGAGATGCTGAGGGGATGATGATAGCTCCGGACAGGATTGACCTTTCTGATATCCCGGGCAGATTTGGGTCTCCGGATATGGCTACGACCACAGTGGCTATGGATGCCTTTATCCTCTGCATATTCTCATCTCTGTTCACTGGTGAGTCCGTGGGGATCTGTCATGGTGGTCTCTTGGACATGGTTAGGGATTGCAGGGCTGGGAAGGACATTGTCCCATTGGTTTTGGGTGAGACCCTTCATGGCATTGATAGGATGGCTAGGGGAGACCATTTCATGAGGTCTGGGATCCCGGCCGTGTTGACTTTATGGCTGCAGGAGAAGCTTGGGGCTTTACCAGGGGCTTTGCCGACTCAGTGCCCTTGGGTGATTTCTAGGAGGGGTTTACCTAGGCAACAGGACCAGGGTGACTGCGAGCTGATGATGGCTAGGTTATCCACTTCGGATATTCACTGGTGGGTACCTCACTGGAGGTTGCAGACCCGGAGGACATTTCAGGAGTCCTATGCGGTGAGGGTTCCAGGGTTTTGCTGGTCATCCTTCTACATACCCTGCTTGGTATCCAGGCAGTTCGGGGCCTTACAAGAGCCGTTGGGCAATTGGGAAGATATCCGTACCATGGAGGTGGTGTCTTTGAACATGAGGGATCCAGCCAGCTTCTCATTCTTCTCGAGGGCTTGGACATATACTGCTTTCCCACCCAGGGCCATTCTCAAGAGTAGGAAGAGTACCATCTTGACCACGGCATATTTGGATTGGTATGGGAGGGAGATGGGAGCGACTCAGGTCATTTTGGGAGAGAGACGTCAGGCTTTATTGGGGGCTGACTGCGACTCGAGTAGGACTCTGATGGAGACTGAGGCTAAGGCGAGTCGCCATAACCAGTCGGGTGACCTTATCAGGGATATGGAGGCTCGATACAAGTGAATATCTGAAGTCGCTCCTTTGACTGAGGCTCAGAGGGAGGAAGTGCGGACTCGTGCCCGTATTGAGAGAGCACTTATTGACACGGGTTTGATGGAGGCTCCAGTGAGGATACCGGAGATCGGAATGAGGGAGACCGACATCATAGAGAAGAAGAGAAAGAACACTCGACGAGGTCGAGGTAAAGGGAAGAAGACCAAAGAAGAATCAGTGAATGACAGCTGACAGATCTTTTCTTAGGATTCCCTTATTGCCATTTTGTAAACACAGTAGTTTATTAGGCATTTTATTGTATTTTAGCTTTGTAGCAGGTTAGCAGAGTCAAGAGTAGACCGTGCTTGAACTCATCAAGAAGTTTTTAACTTGTAATGAACAAGAGATATTATCTTAGAAATTAATCAAGACACAATTTCATGGAAATTTCAGATGTCTTATTGATTGCTCAGGATCCGTTTTATGAAAACTTGATTGCCCTTTATTATTTATTATTTAGGACGCATTTCATGGAAACTTGATCGCCCTTTTTTTATTGTTTAGACCGAACCATATATGGCTGCCTACGTTCCCCTTTTACAAGAAAGACTAAGGGGCTCAGGTCTTCGTAGTTCATTCTGGTGAACTATCAGGATTAGGTCTTTTGGCCTTTTTTCTCTTTTTTTTTTATGTGCAACCCTGTTTTTTGCCTAGACCGACCCTTTTTGGGTTTTTTAGCCTAGCTGGGTATTACTCTTTTTGCACTAAGATTTTTTTCTTTTCTTCTTTTTTTTTTTTTATATGTGCAACCCTGTTTTTTTCCTAGACCGCCCTTTTTGGGTTTTTCAGCCTAGCTGGGTATTACTCTTTTTGCACTAATATTTTTTTCTTTTTTTTTTTTTAGACATAGTACCTTCGGAGCTTATCGCCGTTGACTGGGTGGACAAAGGGATTGCCATCCAGGTCTGCAAGCTTCATGGCTCCTCCCGATAGTATCTTCTGCACCACATACGGACCGATCCAAACGGGTTCCCACTTTCCCAGGGGGTTGTCTCTAGTAGGGGGCTTCACTTTCAACACTAAGTCACCCTCTTTAATGTCTCTGGCTCTGACTTTCTTGTCAAATGCTCTGGCCATTCGCCTCTGGTAGGCTCGGGTGTGCTCCATGGCCTTGAGCCTTCTTTCATCGAGCAGAGCCAACTCATCATGCCGGCTACGTAGCCATTCTACTTCGTTGACACTGTTTTCCAGGAGGACCCTTAGTGACGGGATTTCCAACTCACGGTAACACTTTGCTTCCATCCCGTAGGTTAGGGCAAAAGGAGTTTCTCCCGTAGGCATTCGACAGACGTTCGGTAGCCCCAGAGTGCCAGGTGCAGCTTTTCAGGCCAGTCACGACCACGGGTGGCCATTTTCCGGATAATCCGTTGGAGCGTCTTATTAGCAGCTTCCACAGCTCCATTAGTCTGAGGTCTGTATGGGGACGACTTGTGGCGAGTGATTCTGAATTCTAACAGCAATCTATCGCAGTCTCCTTTAAAGTGTGACCCATTATCAGAAATGATCTCATTGGGCACCCCGTACCTACACATTATGTTTTCTTTGAAAAACTGGGCCACCTTCTTGGAAGTGAGGACCTTGTAGGGCTTGGCCTCTACCCACTTGGTGAAGTAGTCGACTGCTACTAACACAAATTCATGCCCATTGCATCCTGTCGGGGCTATCTTCCCTATCACGTCAATACCCCAAGTTGTGAACGGCCAAGGAGTTGTCATGCAGTACAGGTCATGAGGCGGGAGATGATTGAGGTTGGCAAACTGTTGGCATTTGTCGCACGCTCGGACATGCTGGACATAGTCTGTCTCCATGGAAATCCAGTAGTAACCCATTCTGAGGATCACTTGCATCAGGGCTCTAGCATTCATATGAGGACCGCAGGGACCATTGTGGACTTCGGTCATCAACTCTCTGGCCCTTTCTTGAGTGACACACAAGAGGAGTGGTCCTTGGTATCGCTTCTTGTACAGGTCGCCTCCTAAAATGACATAATGGGAGGCCAACCTTTTCAGGGCTTGCAAGCTCTTTGCTTTGATACCTTCTTTTGGTCTACCTTCTTCGTCTCTGAAAGCTGACTCTCCATCTTTGAGGAACTGGTAAATTTGATTGTACCACGGTTCCTTGATAGGCTCAGGTCCCAAGTCTTCTTCACAACAGAAAGCCGGGGCTTCTCTTCTACCCACTCTGAAGGGTTTTATGGCTTTTCCCTCGGGGATCTCTACCAGTGAGGCTAGAGTAGCTAAAGCATCTGCGAATCTGTTCTTTTCCCTTGGCAAGTAGTGGAAAGTCACTTCTCTGAACTGTCCAGTCAACTCCTCCATATAGGCATGATATCGCTGAAGATTAGGGTCCACAGTCTTCCATTTGTTGGAGACCTGGTTGATGATCAGGGCTGAGTCTCCATAAACTTCGAGATGCTTGACATTTCTTTCTAAGGCAGCTTCTAAACCAGCAATGCAGGCTTCATACTCAGCAATATTGTTCATGGCAGGGAAGTTCAACTTGAGGGCTATGGGCGTGTGCTCATCTTTCGGATCGACCAGTAGCATCCCTACACCATTTCCTCTTTTGTTAGCAGCTCCGTCAAAGAATAGCTGCTTCGGTTCTCAGGCTCAACTACGAAGATCCCTTCATCTGGGAATTGGGGTTCAGGCCCGCGGTCCTCATTACTGGGGAAGTTCGCCAGGTGGTCTGACAATGCTTGACCCTCGATGGCCTTTCTGGTCACATAGTTGATGTCGTACTCTGCTAAGAAGAAGGACCACTTTGCTAGACGCATCGAGAGGGAAGGTTTATCGAAGATGTACTTGATGGGGTCCATTTTCGAGACCAAGTTCATAGGGTAGGCTTGCATGTAGTGCTTCAGCTTACCGACTACCTGCACCGATCTGCACAAGTCTTTTCACATGCTGAGTAATTGAGCTCACTTCCTTGCAGTTTCCGACTGACAAAGTAAATGGCATTTTCCACCCGAGAGTCTTTCTTCTCCTGAGCAAGCATAGCCCCAACTGCCGTATCAGTGACAGTAAGATAGAACAGAAGAGGTTTCTGTCTATGTGGGGGGCATAGCACCGGAGGATATACTAAGTACGCCTTGATCTGGTCAAAGGCATCCTGGCATTCCTCGGTCCATTCCGTGTCTACATTCTTCTTTATGAGGTTGAAGATGGGCTCGCAGATAGTGGTCAACTGATTGACGAAGCGGCTGATATACTGTAGCTTGCCCATAAAGCTTTTGACTTCTGTCTGGGTTCGAGGTGGCCTCATGTCCATAATGGCTTTGATCTTTCGGGGGTCGACTTCGATACCTCGCTCCGTGACCATATACCCGAGCACTTTTCCCTTTGTCACTCCGAAGGTGCATTTGGCAGGGTTTAGTCTCATTGAAAGTTATCTCAGCCTCTCGAAGAACTTTCGCAGGTCAATAAAGTGTTGTCCATCCTCACCTTTGGAGTGGATTATCATGTCGTCGATGTAGACCTCAATATCCTTGTGGATCATGTCATGAAAAAGTGCGGTCGCTGCTCTTTGGTAAGTAGCCCCGACGTTCTTAAGCCCAAATGGCATCACTGTATAGAAGTAAGTTCCCCATGGTGTGGTGAAGGCTGTCTTTTCTTGGTCTTCCTTGGCCATCTTGATCTGGATGTAGCCTGCAAAGCCATCAACGAAGGATTTGACTTCGTAGTTGGCAGTGGAGTCCACCAGGATGTCTATGTTTGGCAAGGGGTAGTCATCATTGGGGCTGGCCTTGTTCAGATCTTGCAAATCTACACAGCAGCGCACCTTCCCATTGGCCTTGGTTACGATCACAATGTTGGACAACCATGTCGGGTATTCGATGACTCTGATGAATCCTACCCGCAGTAGCTTCTCAATCTCTTCTTTGACCTGTAGAGACCATTCTGGCTTGATCTTCCTCAGTTTCTGCTTTACTGGCTTAGCATCTGGTGCTAGAGGGATTCTGTGCTCTACTATCGAACTTTCTAGCCCTGGCATATCCCTGTACGAACATGCAAACACATCCATGTATTCTCTGAGCAGATCGATCAGTCTGTCCCGTTCAACCCCCTGGAAGAAGTTTCCAATCTGTGTCTCTTTAGGTTCCTCGACAGTACCCAAGTTAACACTTGTCAAAACCTCCTCGGCAGCTTGGGCCCGGTTTTCCTCTTTTTCTGCTACCTGCTTAAAGATTTCTTTAATGTATTGTTCGTTTAGTGTGTTTGCATCTTGTTCAAATGATTCATTATTAACTGTTGTTAAGTTTTGAGTTAATTTATCATTTGTTAAGTTGGCAATAAGAGGATACTCAGAAAGATCTGTCATTTCATTCAAAGCAAGAGGAAAGATGACATTGGTTACATATTCATAATCCTCAGGCATGAGGCCGACTGGAATTCAAAGATTCCTGACTCAACTGTATAGATGACAGGGTGTTTGACACGACTGGGTTGAGAAGGACGGGGTACCAATCCAAGCTCTGTGATCATTTGTCGTCGGCTGGCTATCGGTCCGGAGAATGTCTCCCAATTCTTCAACGGCATCTCTATCTTAGTCACCAAAGTGCGGGGATCAAAAGGATCTTCACCACCGTCTCCAATTACGGCAACTACCTCATCATCTGAGCTGAAGTCGATCAAATCAGGGATCTGTGCTTCTTCATCAAACAACTTTTGCAAACCCAACTCACTGTCTTCATTACTGGCAGCTTCTATCTGAGTGACATCTATGGGCACCATGGTCTTGGCCAAACTTTCTTCTAGCTTCAGCTTATGAGGGTATGAAGAGGTTAACAGGGACCACAAGGAGATATTGGCCAAACTTTCTTCTAGCTTCAGCTTATGAGAGTCTGGCTTTTCTGCTTCTGGCTTATAAGGTCTTTTGTCTGTTTTCGGGTCAGAGACGACATTTCTTTTGTCACCCTTGGGCTGCTCAACACTCATCTGTCCAGACCGAGTCATCACATAGACATTAGATTTTTCTGAGTCATCATTCCTACTGGAGGATTCTGTCAGCTCTTTCAAAGTAAGAGGCGGGCTCTTGCTGGCGTATGGCCAACTCTGCTGATTAATCTGATTGACAGCAAGATCCGGGACACAGGCATTTTCCCGAATCTGATCCCAGGTTAATGGCTTTCTGGCCGTTTAGGGGTTTTGACTCCCTAGTTGGCTTAGCGACTGGCTGATTTCAGCTTCATCCTTTCCACTCAGAGCCTTGACAGTCTCATTCAGGCTTTTCAAGGTCAGCATGCAACAAGAATTATCACTTTCAGGGTTTGGAGCCTGGCGAATGGCTTTCTCATCTGGACCTAGCAACCTTTTTAGCAAAGTGGGATCGCATTCCTCATCACTGTCAAGCATGTCCCTCCTTTCTCTAGGGGTTAGCCTTCTGACGGCATCTCTGACATTGGCCAAGCACTTTCTGAAGTGGGAAATTCCATCATCGAGAAGGATTTCTGCAGGGTCAAACCTCATGGCGGGTTCCTGTTCTTTACTGTCGAGAAGGTTTTCTGGGCTTTTCGGCTTCTGGGCTAACCACTCCTCTACTGTTCCTTCTGGCATTTCGACTGTGTCTTCCTCAGTATCACTACAGTAATTCTCGTGAGAACTGTCATCTTGACTCTGATGACCAATGAGGGCAAAAGCAGGTCGGGACACTTGGCGCCATATAAGAGGTATCCTGGACTCTTCCTCTTACTTGGGAATCACCAAGAAAACATCACTGTCATCATAGGATATGAAGGGGACCGGGGTCACTTCAAACTTTAAGACTCTTTCCAGGGCGTCCATACACTCTTCTTCAGACAAGGTCTCAGGGGTGACTTTTAGCACTGCAATGGAGTCTACTCTTCCCGACGGGGGTTTAGCCTCAATGACGCTTATATGTTCTAGATCGGCGGGTGGAGCCCACTTCCCTCTTTCAGCTAAAGCTTCGATCAAGTTCCTCCATTCACCGACCAAGTCTTTGTAAGGAGTATTGAATTCTAGAATGTGGAATTCACACGCCGCCTCTTCTGAGCTCGCATCTTTTTTCTCTTCCGAGCCTTCACACAGGCTACAGACACACTTTGAAGTGATACCATCTCCCATCCCAGGTCTGTAGTTTTCTACTTCATCTTGCCCTCTAGGTTTCACTTCTGTCGACTCCAGGTTCATTCCTTCTACTGAACTGTCATCATCACTGTAAATCCATCCATTCCTATTCTCATTTTCGACTGACTCTTCACAGGCGTTGACAAAATTAGAAAGGTCAGGCTGGTACTGGAATTTCATGGTAAGGAGATTTGGATTAGGTTGGAAGGAGGGAAAGAGTCCCATGGGGTAATGCAGAGGCTGCGTGACTGGGATAGCTATGGCGTTTGCTCTCTGCTGGAAGGGAACAAAGCTGGGTTTCATATGAGGAGGCGAGGGTGTCGGGACCCTGACGGCCGGGGATGCTGGTAAGGACTGGAAAGGGGTAGTCCTTGGCAAAGGATCTTATGTGGATGGAAGAGGGCATTGATTATAGGCTAGCTCTTCTTCCCTAGTCATCTGATTACCCAAACCACCACTGTTTTCAGTCAAATCGGCCATTCCGACTCTCTGGACTGACAAAACTGAGGATTCTGGCGAACTATCTGAGAATTCTGCGCTAACAAGCCGCTGACCCGGTGTTCTCACCCACTTCTTTCTCGCTGCGGGAAAGGGATAGGAGAGGTTTAGACTCGGGGTAGGTGTTTAGGCTGAATGCTCAAGCAATATGCAAATTAAGAATCTTCCAGTTTACTTAAAACAGTGTCTTTTATTAATTTCTATTTGATTGGAAAAGGGGTTCTGCCCTTTTTTTTCGCAACTACTCTAGATCCTGAATCAGTGGGTTCCGTCACTACGTCTATAAGCCCCTCGTATTCCACCTGTATTTCGACCTCCCAGGGTGGACAGCCCCGGGCGAGGGTCCTTTAGGGCACGCCGATCCCACCGACCGAGAGAGAAGAACGTTCCTAATGGGTCTAGCGGGTCATAGGAACTTTTAACGCACGAGCGATGCGGATTATAGTCAAGGCAATACCGGGAAAGTCTCGTCTTTCAGCCTTAACGGAATTTTGGCAGAGTTTCGCTTGCGCGAATGACGTTTTAACTTTTTCGGTAATGTCCGAGAAGATAATAGGCATGGGTCGGGCAGCAAAAGCCGGATGACACAGTGTCACATTGAACTTCGTTGCATACGCAGTGCGTGAGTCAAAATCGAAGTCAATGCCGGGTCAAGATCTTGCCAATTTTTCCTTGTCGGAATTTTGGCAGAGCTTCGCTTGAGCGAAAAGATCTTTGGATTTTTGGCATGGACTCGGTCTCGACTCTTACGCATTCTGTGCGGGTCAAGGTCAAAGTCAATGCCGGAGTCAAGGTTCTACCAATTTTTCCTCGTCGGAATTTTGGCAGAGTTCCGCTTGCGCGAAGGACCTTGACTTCCGTTATGAACTAAGGCTTGACCATTACGAGGATATGCAACTGGGCTATATGACACGGACTAGACCAAAAACCAACCAAAAGTCACGGTTTTTTGAAACGTGTGACACGGACTGTGCATTGGTCGACACTGGCTGCCATGGGGAGTTTGGGGTGATTCCGTGCGCGCCCGGGAGAATCGTAAGGCTGTCCGTGACTGCAACTGAACAACCACCCCGGGTTTAAGGGACGTGCGTGCAAAGTGTACAGGATATATAAGGTGCGCGTAGTGTGCGGTCTCCTAAAAAATGTTCCTTTTTGAGTTAAAACAGAGATTTTCAGAAATGTGTTTTAAAAGGAATGATTTTTCGGGACGGGGAAAAAATGCAACAGTTAAGGCACGTAAATTTTCTAGTGCCTGGTCAGTCTTGGAACTGAATAGCCCCAAGCTGCCTAAGCTGCCAGATTAATCTCAATTTTGTCCTGGTGGAATTGCCAATGAGGCCGCCCGGTCAGAATCCAGGGAGGATTAAGCCGTACGGCTGCATGGATCAATTTTCCAGGTTCCACTCCTTTGCAGTTTCAGGTTGCTCCCCGAACATTTTAGGCACCTTTCAGCTTCAGCAGGCTTCCTGTTCAGAGTATGCACAATTCCCAAGATGCAATATGCAATGCAATGCAAGGAAAGAAAGCAAGCACGATAAATGGAATCCGTGACGGGAGTCTAACCCGCTCAAAGGAAAAAAGCTTTCTTTTTATTTATTTTCTTCGAAAAGGGATACCGGTATGTGGGATTGTTAGACCACCTTTTATCCCAAGCCCCGGGTTAGGGAGCAATATAGGAAGGTTAGTGGTTTCCACCTATATACCGGGTATCATTTTTATTTTGAAAATAAAAGCTTTTCTCCTTTGGAAAGTTCCCCAGCAGAGTCGCCAAACTGTGAATGTGTGCCCAAATTCTATTTTTTTGTGTTTAGTTTGGATTCACTTGAGTTTGAAAACATCCGGTTTAATTTGAAAAACGGAGTCGCCACGCCATTTTGATTTCCTCAAAACATTGAAAAAAAGGTTTTTAGGGTTCGGAGGTTAAGTTACCCTTTGGGAAGAACGGATCGTCGTTCACACAAGGTGCCTTGCCGTAGCAAGTCTCCCAAGATTCCATTTTTCTTGCTTTCTTGTGTGCATGTGTTAAAAAGAGGGGGGGGGGAAACGTTCCAAGTTATCTTCCGGACGTATAAACCATTTAGTTGGTTATCGCTCGGGATTCCTTGGATTTTATGTGTTCGGGATTTTGATCCCGTCCTCATCTTGGACTTGTGATCATCGCTTTTTGACCTTGGGTCTTACGTGATCAAGAGAAGGACTCTCTTTTATAGTCCAAAATGGGGTTCTTTAGAAAAGGAGTGTCCTTAGCCCATCAATCCTACATCTTGAGACGATTGAGCTTGTGTAGGGACTACTATACTCGTCTCAAGTGATAATCGGAGATATAGGGTTCAAGGTTTATCCCTTTCTAAAGAGATTGTGGCACCTTTAATGGAAGAAACTATGTAAAGATAGGATCTTTACACCGGTCCGTTCCAAAGGATACCAATGGGGACATAGGAAAATGCATGTTTTAGGATAAAAATGACTTTTTTTAATGAAAAGATGACATTTTGGGTGCAAAGGTTGCTATTTGTTCGCAAAGGATGCCTTTTAATGTAAAGAAATGATTTTTATGCAAATGATGCATTTTTATGTGGAAAAATAGCATTTTATATGCAAAGGATGCAATTTTTATGTAAAGAAATGATTTTTGATGCAAAGGATGCATCTTTACGCATGAAAATGGGTTTTAGGTGCAAAGGATGCAATTTTAATGTAAAGACTACATTTTTAAGTGCAAAGGATGCATAAAGATATCATTTTTATGTAAAAAAGAGATTTTTAGGTGCAAAGTATGCACCTTTAATGCAAAGACTACATTTTTATGAGCAAAAGATGATTATGTTAATGCAAAGGATGCAAAGGGGAGGGGAATATGATTTATATGTTTAAAGATATGATCTTTAAAAACAATATACCAAATACCAAGCAATATATAGCAATATGTAAATGCAAGGAGCAAGTATATCACATAAACAAGTATAATGCAAGATAAGGGGGTGAGAGGTTACCAATGGTGGTGACCTCTTTCTCTTTGGAATTTGCCTAGTGAAGGGACCAACTTTTGGAGGCTTCAAGGAGGAGGGAGGTGGCTTCTTGGCACTCTCAGCTTCCTGATTTTCGTGGAGATGTTTTGGTAGAGCTTTGGTGCTGGAATTTTTTGTATATCAAAATGGGTAGAGGAGGCCTCTATTTATAGGCAGTCTGGAAATCGCCAATGAAGCCGTGTGGCCAGGAGTTCCCTCCTAATGCAGCCGTGCGACATTATCCCTTGTGACTCAGCATCTTTCTAGAATCATGCAAGGTGGCCTTTCTAGAAGGGTTTTTGCATAAAAGGAAAACGTGTTTTTTAATTCCAAGTAATCCTTTCACCCCTCGGAAGGTTCGGAACAGTTCCCGAATTGCTCCCGGACTTTAGGAAAGTCCAGGGAATTGCCGGGAAACTTAACCGGAAGGCATGAGCCAGATTTGGGTACTTACAGCTGCGTTTGCTTGTAGAGTTGCCACGCCGTTTTGATATAGCCCAAAACATTTGAAAATGCTTTGTTTAAAGAAAGTTTTTGTGTGATGAGATTTTGAGTTCGGAGGTCAGGTTACGCCTCGGGAAGATAATACCAGAGCTCACCCGAGTCGCCTCATATACACGAGTCTTTCGATACCCCTCTTTCTTTAAAAGTTGTGTGTGTGTGTATGTGCTTATAAAAATGCATGCTGAATATGATGTCTACATTGTATGCTTTGTATTGAAATTAATTGAAATATTGTTGGAAGGAGGCCTTACCAATGTTGGTTCGTGTCTATCTTCCGCTGGGGAATAGTGTTTGAGTGTGAATAGTGCTCCGGGATGGACCGGGATTGCTTCGGGATGTACCGGTGTCTGCAGACAAAGCTTCGGCGTGCCTCGGAGTTTGATGTGTTGATTCGGGTAGAGATTCGACGTGCCTCGGGAGTGTTGGTTGTACTCGGGCAGAGGTTCGGCGTGCCTCGGGATTGCTGATTGTACTCGAGTAGAGGTTCGGCGTGCCTCGGGATTGCTGGTTGTACTCTGGCAGAGGTTCGGCGTGCCTTGGGATTGCTGGTTAGACTCGGGCAGTGGTTCGGCGTGCCTCAGGATTTTTGGTTGGATTCGGGCAGAGGTTCAGCGTGCGTCGTGATGCCTCGGGATTGTTGGTTGTACTCGGGCAAAGGTTCGGTGTGCGTCAGGATGCCTCGGGATTGTCCGACATAGCTTCGAGATGGACCGGGATGCCTCGGGACGGACCGGAATGGCTCGAAATGGACCGGCAGGGCTTCCGGATGCGTCGGGAGCATCTCGAGGTGTCTCGGGAGTGCTCAACAGGGCTTCGGAGCACCTCGGGAGGGCTCAGAAGGCCCCGGGGGGAACCGAAAGGGACCGGGATTGCCTCTAAGGGCTGAAAGGGAGAACCTGAAGGCTGGGGGGAGAGATGAGAGAAGGGAGGTGTGAAGAAAATGAGAGGGGGAGCCCTCTATTTATAGGCTTGGAAAAACTGCAAAATGGTCTGCGCGGCTTGTTCTGGGAAAACCAAATTTTTGGTTTTCTCGGATTTAAGGGAATATCGTGGGCTTTAAGAGGATTTTGTAATTATGATGTCTGGGTGCAAAATGGTCCGTGCGGACATGTTTGTCATGCAAAGTGGTCTGCGCGAACATCCTTGCAATCTAGTTCTCGTCGAGAGCTTTCCAATCATATATGGCACTGTAAGTACCCAAATTCGGATCGTCCAAATCCGTCAGAAAGTTAACCGAAATCCGTTAACTGGCCCGCTCCAGGTTAACCGGAACTCGTTAAACTCCCCGTTGCCATGCCAACGAGACGTCCCAGGACTGCCCCGTACATCCCGACGTCAAACCGTACTTAACACGTGTCATCTCACGTAAAAGTATGGATTTCCCTGAAAAAACGCATTTTCCGGCACTTTCCGGGGGCGTTTCGGACATTTTCCGGACTGTTATTTTAAAAAACGGACAAAACCGGGACTCGGGGACAAAATCCCACATGGCTAGTGACTCACAGGGACACTTGGCACGCATGCCACCTCCCTCTAGTCACCCTTCAATCAAATTGAAAGGGAAAAGACTAAAATACCCCTGGTATACGATCAAAGTCAGTAGGACTCCCTGTGCACTTTTCCTGAAATTGCCAGCAAGTCCCCCAGATTTCCAAAATACCCAAAAACCCCCTGGATTCAGTCCAAGTCCGTTCGGACTCCTACTGCAATTTTCACCCTATAAATAGAAGTTGCTGTCAAAGGCAAGAAAAGAGGATTTTGAACACCAAAAATTCACCACACCCCACGGCCAAACTGGTTTCCACCCCTTCCGAGCTTCTGTTCTGTCTCGATTCACGTGAAACCTTCGTATTTCGATCAAATACGCACCCTACTACTTTGAAACAACCTTTCGAATCACTTTTCATGTCCCGTACACACCTCCCGAGCCAAAGGAGTCAACCCTAGCCATAGGTATAACTCCCTCTCTCTAAATCTCTCGTTCCGTCTCGGTTTACGCGCCAGTCGCTACAACCGTTTCGAACGTCGTTATCGAAATGTAGACGCCTCCGTCTAACAGGGTCCGATACGTTTTAGCCCCTCGATGCTCTTCTCTTTCCGTAAGAGAAGTAATCACGGGTTAAAACGGCGTTCCGACCCCGTTTCATTTACTTTTATTGTCATTTACCAATTCCGGATCGATCGATCCGTCGATCGTCATTTTAATTTCTGTCATTTACAAATCCGAGCCGTTTGGCCTCGTTGATCGTCATTTACAAATCCGAGCCGTTTGGCCTCGTTGATCGTCATTTACGAATCCGGATCGTTTGATTCCGTTGATACCGCACTTTAAATACTGTCATTTACAAAGTCCGACCCGTTTGGATCGTGATAGTATTTACTTTTCAAAGTCCGAGTCGCAACCCGATTCGTTGATCGCATATCATTTAATACGCATTTTCCCGTAAAAATCGTTAACAATGTAATGCCCGGTTCAAAACCGGAGTTCGTCCGTCGAACTCTCTTTCAAAACGCGCAAAATGACGTTCGGCCTCCGAACGCTCATCTTCAAACCAAAAGCCGCCATTTGACACTTAAAATCATTTAATATGTTTTTTCCCGTAAAAATCGTTAACAATGACATTCTCGGTTCAAAAACCGGAGTTCGACCTTCGAACTCCTTTTCAAACTCAAAATCGACGTTTGCCACGCAAACGCTCATTTCAAACTCAAAACCGACGTTTGTCATTCAAACGCTCGTCTTTTCAAACAAAGTCACCTAATCAACGTTTGTCACTCAAACCAAGATTAAGCTTGTCATTCAAGCCCCCATTTCAAAAGACACACACACACACACACACACGATTTCGAGAAAGGTAGAAAGACTCGTCATGCGAGGCGTTTCGGGCGATCTCGTCATACTCTACCCGAAACGTAACTTGACCTCTGAACCTAACAATCTCTGGTACGAAAAAGCTTTTTACTCGTTTTTGCTGCCAATAAAAATGATCCCCGTTTTCAAAAGCCTTTTCCTAAGTTTTTGCTACCAATAAAAACGACACCATTTTCAATAGCCGTTTCTCAACGTTTGGGCTCAAAATACAAAAACCGCGTGGCGACTCCTCATTTTTCCTTCCCATGAAGCGAGGTCTCAGACACCAACCCCCCGCGAAAGACAACCGCCTTCGCTCGCGCGAATCCGGGTAATTTCAGTTGGCGACTCCGCTGGGGATAAGATACTTTTTTCAAAACTGCCGATGTTTTCGAAAAAGCCTTCCGTGTTTCAAACTTTCGTTTACCCTTCCTCGTTTTCGTGTGTGTGAGTTCCTTTAAACCTCGAACGGTTTTTTTCAAAAGGCATTACATTGTCAACTTTTCAAAATGATACCATGTTTGTGAATCCCCATTCATGTTTGATTTTCATGCTGTCTTTTGAACTGTGCATCATAAATCCTTTAAGACACATCCTGAAAAAAAAAATCTCTGTTTTACTCAGAAAAAGGAATTTTAGTGACCGCACACTACGCGCACTTGCTGCCTCGGAACACCGCACTTCACGTGCACTTGCTGCCTCGGTACACTGCACACTACAACCCCTAACCCGGGATGGCCTTATCAGTTGCACTCCGATTGGTGCCGAGACACCTTTCGGGGGCGCACGGGGTCGTCCCAAACATCCCATCCTAGCCCGTGTAAGCCATGCACTCTTTGTGTCACACTTTGTCCAAGACCCCGGTTGGTTTTTGGCTTAGCTCGTGTCATAAAGCCTAAGTGTATGTTTTTAACGCCGGGCCCCGCTCCAAGTCAAGCTCGAGAGTTCGAGACCAAAGGTCGTTCCCGACCCGAAGTCTTGAGCTTTTCAGCCTTGACTTTGACGCGGAGCTCTGCGAAAAATATACCCAGAAGGTTCAATGTGATGCCGTGTCACCAAACCTCGCCGTATGTATCGTGCCAGCCACAACTTGGCCAACGCTAAAAAGCTAAGGTCTCTCGCACAAGCGAGTCAGGAGAGGTCATGCCCAAATTTTGGCACGATCCCCGCCTTAACTTAAGGACGTTGACTTCGATTGTGGCCCATACGTCACACACGTTGAAAGTTTGCGTGATCAGCTAGCCTTAAGTTCACTTTTTCCTTTGTCGGTGGAACTCGCTTGCCTTATCAGACCTCGCTCGGGATAGTCCGTCCTGAGAAAGATGATCTACAATGGAAACGAGGGGCTTATAAGCGTAGTGACGAGATCCACTGATTAGAGCTCTAGGATTAGTTGCGAAAAAGAAGACTCGCTCTCTTCCAACCAATTAGGACTCTGAGAAAACGCGCTTTAAGTAAACATTAATCGGTAACTGCACATTGCACAAGCCCGAAACCTTGAGCCAAATACAATTTTCCGAAGCCTAAACCCTTCCTTTCGTTCCCTGCAGCGAGCAGAAAGTGGTTCAGATTTCCAGGTCAGCGCCTTGCCAGGATCACAGTAACGGCAGCGTCAGACAGTTCTTCGGTTCCCTCGGTTCCCTCGGCGAATTTCCGACATGTCTAGCTCAGAAATCGTGACGGGGAAGGACCCCGCCACCGGTAACTTGAGATATGACTTTGGAAGAAGCCATCCGGGCTTGTGAGGTTCATAAGAGGCGGAAAGAAGATCGGCGAGAATTTCGTGGTACGGCTTACGAATGAGCGTGGTATAGCGGCTATCCCGGTCGAGACGGTACTTTTGTCACAGTCGAGGATGACGATTCCCGAAACCAGTTCACCAGCCTTCAACCGGGTTCCTCCCCGCCAACTTACGGGATGCCTTCCAACCAAGGAAACGGCCGACCTAGGCTCCATGTTGCCACCTCTCGGGGCAACCACTGTCATTTTTGGTCGGCCAGTGCTACTCCCATCACTCAATACCACCGGCGCACCCATTTGGACCATCTCGAGGATGCCAATATTCCTCAATACCCTCCGGGTTCGTCCCGTTGCCTATACACGAATCCCTAAACACCGGGGACAAACCCCGATACGGTTCGAAAAGGCCCCATATATTCTCATATACCAAGCCTTCCACCTCCAATCACTACCGCTCACGTGGTAGCACCGGCGCCGAGCCTCACGGTCCACCAGCTGGACCCAACCTTAGCCTGGATGGTCGAGCGGATGAAAGACATGAAAGCCACCATGAGCGGCTCAAAGCGGGAAACGCTCAAATCCACGAGATCAGGGAATGGTCACGCCTCTCCTGCCAAGTTCGGAATGGGAGATGGACCGATTCGACGGAACCGAATGTCCTCAAACGCACGTCGACACCTACGTTCTCGGCATGAGAGCAAAAGGAGCAACCCTCCGGCAAATGGCCGACCACTTCCGGCATACGCTCAAAAGTTCGGCGTTACGATGGTTTCGAGGGTCAAGCTGCGGATCGCCACACACAGGAGCAGTTAGTAACATCTTCTGGAGCAGTACAGATCCAACTTAGAGTGGGAAACAAGTCGCGAGGACTTAATCACCACCTGAGCGAAAGCGGATGAAAGTGTTGGGGAATTCTACAAAAGATGGAAGTGGAAACTCTCCGAGATCATGGAGCCACTCTCCAAAGACGAACGGATGCGGATCTTCAAGTCTGCTTAAGACCGTCCATCGAGAACTCTCATCGAGTCACAATTTCTTCCCGGATCTCGGGCCATGGTAAATGCCGGCTCACGGTTCGAGAAGGATCTCAAGGAAAAGTTGGCTACTTGCACGGCCATACGAGATACCGCTCGGCGGTTGCATTCAATCCCGCACCGGCCCCGACAAAGGAAGATACGTCTGTCGGCTACGTCCATCGGGGACAACGGTCGGGTAACGAAACCCGGTCCCACAAAGCAACAATTCTACTCGAAGCGGCATGCCGTACACTTCGACAAGTTGGACATGCCACTAAGCAAGATCTTTGGAAGGGTTAATCAAGGAGGGTCTCCTTAAACCCGTTGCCAATTACAAACCCAAAATTCCCGTAGCCAATGCGGACAAGAGCAAATCTTGCGCCTTCCATCGGTATCACGGCCATACCAGCGACAAGCTTGTTTGGGGTTACGATACGAAATCGAACTTGATAGAAGAAGGCAAGTTGGAGCGCCCCCGTGGGCCAATACGATCGGGAAACCCTTTTAGAACAATAACGGCGTGAATTCCATTGAGTGGGTGCCCAAGAAGAGTGCCACAGAACCGGTTTCTCCGCCTCTTTCAGTGGATCCTCCTCTAATGTCCACATCGGCTACGATGTTTGCGGCACTCACTTTGCACAGGTACGAGTCCGAGCGTCAGGAGCAATCCTCAGAAAAAACAAAAGAAGAAATCCTCTCAACGGCAGGCGAGAGAAAGATACGAAGGCTGGGGATACCGGTGTAGGTACACTTGGAGAACCTTTCGGGAAGTTCGACTACTACGTCTTGTACTCCCGGCCGGTCCTCCTTGCCTCCGGGCCATGCGGCTTTAGAGCAAACGGGGGTGGGAAAGCCGAAAAGTCCATTTGAAACCAGAATTCGGACCACTGGGACACGGAATACCTCGAGATCTTGGTAATCTTACTTGCCCGGTCGAAGCCTAACCCTCCATGGGATTAGCCAAGATTCAATTTGTCCAGCTTCCGAGCTCGGACCGGTAAAGGAAGATCAAGGTCAGCTTGGCGATCGCACTCGATCAATGTGCTAACCAAGGGCGGCAACCTCCACAAACAACCTTAACACACTCCAGAGGTTCCAGCAAAGGCTTTACCTCGCAAGAGGAAGACAGGGAACGGATGGCTGGATGACTCTCCTTCTACGGATAGAGACGAGATCTACGACTCCCGTTTATATGGCAGTATGATCACGTTCTGTGATGAAGACCTACCGAGAGATGCCTCGGGGCACAATGAAGCTCTAAACATCACTCTCAAACTCAACACCATATCACTCCCCGGAGTATTGGTAGACAACGGGTCAGCCGTTAATGTTCTCCCTCTCAGCATGATGGGAGCCCTCCGCATCAACGAAAGCCATTTGATCCCGTCTACTCGGACTATCAAGGCCTACGATAGCTCGTCTCGTCCCATCCTGGGGACGGTAACTCTGGAACTCTGGTTCGAAACCCAGATGGTGCCAGCGAAATTCCATGTAATGGACATTCCATCCGAGTTCACAGCTCTTTTGGGTCGCCCTTGGCATCACATGAAAGCCATAGCTTCCACTCTCCATCAGTGTGTTAAGTTCATTAACCAGAAGGGAGATCTCAAAGTCATCCGAGGGGATAGTTTCCTCATAGGAAACGAAGCCGAGACAGTAGCCAAGCATGTCCGCACTCAGGCACCGGGGTTACCTCCTTCGAATCAACTAAGGGACTATCGGGGCAAATCTCATCAGAATCCCTCAGAGTCCGGAGATGCTAACTATGTAAACGTACTTGAGCGGGCGGACCACAGTAGTCCGATACATCAAGTTCAAGCTGTCGTTTCCAACATTTGGAGCGGGTTGGAAGGAAACGGCGAACATCGCCATGATGCGGGCACATAAACCCCGATCTCCAATCGGAGATTCGTCGGCATTCTCCAAACCAACTCTGCGGCTGCCCAGTGAAGAGATCTTTGTGATAAAAATCAACAAAGCACCGTCATTCTCGGGATGAATGCATGGAAGTCGTATGGGATGTCCTCCACGAGGAACTACCCGGCTGCGCCCCTCTTCTCCAACGAAGAGCACGATGTTTTCCTAGGCTGCTCCGGCAACGCAACCGGACGCAATACGTCCCTACGTTTGGATTGAAGCGATCGAGATGACGACGAATCGGGACTCTCCGGAGTCGAGGACGCGGCGGACCCGCGGGCGGACCTCTGCATTCACATGCTCGGTTTTGAGGACGGAACTCCTTCCGATCGGGTCACCTACGACCAAGGCTCCAATACCATGGAAATTGTCAAGCTCGGCGTCGATCTGAGCGGCTATCCAACAATTGGAAGTTCTTGGTTGACACGACGAAGAATCCCTCGATCAAGTGGCGACGACGACTTCGTCAACATCATCTATTCCGAGATACCCCGATGATACCAAGGATCCGGTCCTTATCGTCGGATTCGCAATACCAAGGTCACCCTCGACCACTTTGCCTGCTCATGGTAAACGAGGGTTTGGCCAAGCGAGCTCGAGCTCATCACTACTTCCGAGTACCGGCCCGGTGGCAACCGGCCCGTGCCGTCGGTCAAGCTTATACCCTCAAGCGCCGCCAAGGCTAAGGGCAACGGCGAAGGAGACCAAGCTCCTCACCTGCTACGAGTCGAGATCCACCTCGGGAACGCTTAGGCGGCCACCCGAAAACATACGTGAAAGTCTTCCCCTTGAGGCGAGTCGGCTTCCGACATAGGAAATGACCACCTCGGCATCAACATGCTCCGGTTCGATTCTACTCCCAGCCGTCACGGCCGGATTCGAGACATCACCCGGTCACTGCTAGCTACGATAGACTTGGCGATCGAGCGAGATCACGAGGCATCGACATTGCGAGAATTCAACACCCCAGTGGGGTCAATCAACGAGATATGGGCAAACTTCTTGGTAACCGAGATCAAGGAAGGCCGCATGGAATGTCCCGATCCGACTTCCTTTGTCAACGTAATCCAAGTGTTCCCGCCATTCGGCGATTTGAATGTAATCACGGTTACGGACACTAGTCGGATGATGCGCGCCTACGGAGGCTGCTTAGCTCTCGCAAGGAAAGCCCTCATGGAACTAGCCGCTCAAGAAAGTCGTCTTTGGGACGAAGACCAAGCTCGAAAGACCTACGGGGACCAAGCCCTTAAAGTGTCACGGGCGGCTTCGGACGAAAGCTAGAGGCCACTCTAGACCGGTTCGACCTCAAGAGTTTTGCTCATGGCAACTTCACGACTACCGTCTGTTCTCATCCAACCCCTCTGCCGAGGCAAGGGTGGTCAACGGTCCCGATGACCTAGGAGATGGAACGTCACGGCGAAACGAATCCCGGCGCTTACCTTCTAGGAAAGCAAGTTCTGCGTGAAAGCGACGACGAAGACGATGAAACCATTCTCTTCCAAGCGGGCATGAAGTCAACAAAACCGGACTCCCGAGGGTCTGGGAGGATGGGAACGGATCATTTCCGCACTCAAATTGAAAGGCCAACTCGGGGAGGAAGGTCTATTTAAAAACAAGAGGAGGATGGAAATTCGTCTCGAGCAACTACTCGGGGAAATTCCAAAGTCTACGGCTTTCGTTTACGAAACGATCAGCTTGGCGGCAACCGGTCACATGGGCGAGATGTTCGGGAAGCCGTGTACTCACCTTCGACATACCCGCCACTCGAGATAAAGCGAGAGGAGAAAACTCTCCCCGATGGAGGTTTACCTAGGAAGCACGCACGAGTTCAAGGAAGCAACGGCTATTCTCACGTAGGAAGAAACGCAGGCGCTAACTCTCGACGCGAGGCTCCATTGCAAGAAGGTTGATACGGGCCCGGAGCGGAGGAAAACTAGCAAACCACGAGTATCGCCGGACCCAACTCGAGAATGCCACTGAGTATGCTCGGCAAGAAGGAAAGGAACGCGATATACCGTGAAGAGATCAAGGAGACCGTTCGCTTGAGCCGAGAACTCTCCAACCTCCCGGAGGATCAACGCCGCAGTTCGGTTTAAGCTGACCACATTGTGCAGCGACGTTCGAACAAGCTGCGTCAAAGCGTAGGCTACCTCCGCTTGAGAGGCATCCAAGCCGGTATCACGGGACGAGAATCCGTCAAGTTTGCCGAAGCTCAGGGAATTCATCCACAATCAATGAGTTGAGGAAGACATATGGCCCTATGCTACGAGGAATCCTCCTCTAACTATGGCTCAACTCGGAGCGGCACATTCGAAGGGACCAAACTGATGTCGGCGTTCTAACCGTCGGGTCAAATCCATGCATTACCACCTAAGGCCACCAAAAAGTCGACGGAGCAGAATTGCAATCCGGCCGGCCCGAAGAGACGCAAATTCCTTGAAAGAGGACCCGATCCTCACTCGGCTCAAGCGAGACTCGAGGCGAACATTTCCCTTTGGTCTTTGCTCACCTCCTCTTATCCTCACAAGCTCAAGCTAGAGGAAAGCCTGGCCCGTACCATGGTCCCCGATGGGCGCAACCCCGAGATGAAGTCATTCGGATGATTGGCAACATCCACTATGGCAACATTATCACCTTCGAGATTTGGACCTTCCAAAATTTGGGGCGATCACAATGAGTCGCTCTACATCACGGTCCAGTTTGGACGAGCGTCGCCTTCCGCACGTGTTGGTAGACGGAGGTTCGGAATGAATGTCTTGCCCGCCAAGATGATGGACTGCTTGACATCAAGCCCACGAGATCTTAAGCCTTCATTCCACCTTTGTCAAGGCCTATGACTCTACTTCCCGTACGGTTCTCGGGGTTGCTACTCTTAATATACGGTTCGGCGCGGGTGATCCCCACCGAATTCCAAGTGTTGGACATTCCAATCACTTTCCACGGCCATCTGGGGCGTCCACAGGCTGCATCAAATCAATGGCGTGGCATCCACCCTTCATCGGTGCCTTAAGTTCATGCAAGGCAGAGCTAACCACGGTCTACGGCGACGGCGTCACCGCAGGGGACCGGCACCAACGACATTCCGGTGTTAGAAATCAAGCATAATGATGACATGCCATTAAGCGGATTCACTCTGGAGACCTCCAAGATCCAAATATGCAACGTGGACCTTCCACTTTGTCTCACGATCAAATTCCTCCTGCCATGAGGATGATGAAACTCATGAACTTCATCCCGGGTGGGGCTCGGCAAAAGGCTGCCAAGGCTGACACCAAGTCATTGAAGTCAAGGACCACACCACGGTCCGGGGGCTTGGCTACGTGCCAACACCGGTGACATCAAGGAAGATAAAAGGCTCGCCCGCACCCGAGGCGGCGGCCCGCAAAGGAACCTCAGACGGCACACCCAATCTTCAACCTTACGGCTTTGACCTCGCTCATTACTTCACGAGGGAACAGCAGGGAACCGGGCAAGCTGAGGGGACCGACGGCGGAAACCGGCAATGAGCGGGAGGGGCCAAGCGGAGGCCCGATGAAGATGAGAAAGAAGCGAGGGATAGTCGATACGGAGACTACGGGAAGAATGGAACGGCTAGCACGGGACCTCAAGCGTTTGAGAGGACTCAAAGCTAATCCGATAAGGGGAGCGTTCCTCGACATCACGGCTCTACTGGACAGCTGCCACCACGATCCGGCATGAGTACACATTCAAGGGAATCCCGAGACTTGGAGGAGCAACTCGAGGTACTCTCCATGGGAAATAGATTGTTCGGATCGGCCGCAGAGGCCACATTCGAGACGGTAACTCCAAAGCGAAGGAACCGGAATTCATAGAAGACGCTCTCGGTGGACCGGCTCTGAGTGCATTTGAAGAAGTCATGGAGTTGCCCAACTTGATCGGCGGGGCTCAGATAGCGGCATGATTGCCATGATTGGGACGGCGAAGCCAAGCCTCTCGATCCCGCACCCTCGTCGAAGCATCGGCAATGCCCTTTGAAGAATTGGGTAACTTTCACCGGACCAGGGCAAGCCGGGCGAGTGGAAGATAAGTGGGCCCCGCACCCACATCTCCCTAAACCCGGTCTCAAACCCTCGAGTCGAGTCCTTGTCGAGTCCGGTCCTGCGAGTCATCCAGCGGCCTTACAGGCAGGAGGACTATAATGTTGTAGCCAATCATGTATTCCCGTTCTTGTTTAATGAAAAGTCGACCTTTCGGAGTATCCTCTCATTGCCACTTTAACAGCGATAAGTTAACAAACAACTTAAAAGACGTTAATAATTCAATTGATAAAGAAGCGAGACACATTAAATGAACAATACATTAAGGAAGTTCTCGAGCGTGTAGTTGACCAAGAGGACAACCGGGCCCAAGCTTGCCGAAGAGGTTATGACCAAAGTGAACACAGGGTCGGTGCAGAGCCTAAAGAGACACAAGTGGGCGGTTTCTTCGCCGATGTAGAAAAAGAAGCCACTGATAAGCCTCCTCGGGAGTATGTTGACGTGTTCGCCTGGTCATACCGGGACATGCCGGGACTCGATCCCTCAATCGTGGAGCACGAGAATTCCCTGGATCCCGAATCCAAGCTGTCAAACGAAGGCTGCGCAAGATCAAGCCAGGAGTGGTCCTTGCAAGTTAAAGAAGAAATTGAGAAAATGCTAGAGTTGGTTTCATCGGAGTGATTGAGTACCCGAGCTTGGCTCTCCAACATCGTGACGGTCACCAAGGCCAACGGAAAGGTCGGATCTTTGTGTGGATTTCCGGGATCTAAACAAGGCCGGCCCTAAGGATGATTTCCCATTGCCTAACATCGACATCTTTGGTCGACACCACGGCAAATTTCGAAGTAAAGTCCTTCGTGGACGGGTTCGTGGATACAACCGAGATCAAAAATGTCAGGAGGATCAAGCCAAGGCGCCTTCACCACTCCATGGGGGACATGCATTACACGGTCATGCCGTTCGGTCACGAAGAACGGCGGGGCTACTTACCGGCGAGGCTGCGATCCCTCTTCCATGACATGATTCACAAAGAAATCGAAGTATATGTCGACGACATGATCATCCACTCCGAGGGATCGGACATGCGGCACTTGACGGATACGAGGAAGTTCTTCAATAGACTCGAAAGCACTCCATGAGGCTAAACCGGCAAAGTGCACCTTCGGCGTCAGCGCGGCAAGGTCTTGGGGTACGTGGTTACGAGAAAGAGGTATCGAAGCCGATCCCAAGAAAATCAAGGCCATCATCGACATGAAGCCGCCTCAAACCACGACAAAAGTGAAAGAGCTTCATGGGAAGACTTGATACATCGGTCGCTTCATCAACCGGTTGACATCTCTCTGCGAGCCCATGTTCAAGCGATGAAAAAGAATGCCGACATCAAATGGGACTCAGAGTGCCAAAGCGGCTTTTGAGAAGATCAAGACCTACTTGGTTAATCCCCCAATTTTGTGCCCGCCACATGAAGACAAGCCACTACTCCTGTATCGACGGTAACGAGACACGTCAATCGGAGCAATCTTTGGCACGAAAGCGAGAAAGATTCCAAGGTTGAGCATGAAATCTACTTCGTAAGGCGGAAGCTTCAAGGAAGTGAACTCGGCTACTCGGCATTAGAGAAAACTTGTACCGCCTTGGTATGGGTAGTCGGGAAAGCTGAAACACTACATGCGGTCGCATTCGGTGCTCTGGTCTCCAAAGTGGACCCCGTCAGATATCTCTTTGACAAGCCATCCATGTCAATCGATGCGGCTAGCAGTGGTCATTCTTCTGGTGAGTTCGACATCAAGTACATGGTCGAAGAAAATCAACAAAGGGCGAGTAATGGCGAGATCGGTGGCCGACTTCCCAGCGGTGAACCTAAGGGTCACGATCCGCAATTTCGGACGACGGAATCTTTTCACTTGACGGCGCAAACCGGCGGCAACTCTTCTTCGATGGGGCAGCCAACAAGAAGGGAATGGCATTGGAATGCTCCTTGTCGATCCCAGGACGAGCATACTCCCATAGCCATCAAGGTGAATTTTGAAGCGACCAACAATGCGGCGAGAATCTGAAGCTTTGTGCGGCGAGTTTGGAAGCCGCCCTCGGCGCAACATCTCGGAAGTTTGGATGTATATGGAGACTCGGCATTGATCATCAATCAAGTGTCCAACAAATGGAAGACGGTAGATTCGGCCTTGAAGTACCACGCGTACATGGAAGAGCTCATTGCTCGGTTCAAGGATATCTCTTTTCACTATTTGCCAAGAGACGAGGAACCGCCGCGAGGCATACAGCAGCCCTCGCCTCTCTTGTCGAAATTCCCGATGGGAAAGCGGTAAAACCCCTCGAGAATAGGCGGACGGGAAACACCCGCCTATTCTTGTGAGATCGAAAAAAGAAAAGAAACGATCGACGAACCTGGTACAATCAGATTTACCGGTACCTCCAAAGCGGAGAAGCTTCCTTCACAAATGGAGATGGAAAATACAAAGAAGGGATCAAAGCCAAAAACATGATGGCATTAAAACGCTTTGGCATCCCATTTCGTCATGCAGGGGTATGTTGTACAAGAAGCGCCACGAAGGGCCACTCCTTCGGTGTGTAAACAAAGAAAAAGCCGGCGAGCTAATGAACGAAGTTCACAGCGGAACTGCGGTCCGCACATGAACGCCGAGCATTGACACGAGATCATTCTCCGTATGGGATACTATTGGATATCAATGGAAACAGGCGCATCCGGTTCGTCAGAAGGCTGCGACAAATGTCAACGGTTCTCCAACCTCAAATCACATCCCGCCTCATGAACTCTCTTGCGTGACTACGCCGTGGCCTTTCGCCACATGGGGAATCGACGTCATCGGCAAGATCACTCCTCCGGGGAGCAATGGTCACGAGTTCATTTTAGTCGCGATCGACTACTTCACCAAATGGGTAGAAGCCAAATCGTACAAGTCTTGAATTCTAAGAAGGTGGCGAGTTCATTCGAGAGAACATCATGTGCCGATACGGAGTGCCAACGAGATCATCTCAGACAATGGGACTCACTTTGAAGGATATTGTGACCAACTGCGGCCCGAATCGAGTCACACGTCACAAGTCTTCTCCTTACGAGACCACAAACCAATGGTGCGGTAGAGGCGGCCAACAAGACTCTCGCCATGATAATCGGAAAGATGACCACCGAGGAGGTCGGGAGCGGCCCGAAAAGCTACATCTAGCCCTGCAGGGATACCGAACATCGGTCGGAACCGCCACGGGGAGACTCCGTTCGTGCTTACCTATGGAATGGAAGCGATGTTGCCCGTGGAATTGGAAATTCCATCCCTCAGAGTCCTCTTAGAAAACGGGATCAATGAAGTCGAATGGCTACGGGCCGTCACGACGAACTTGCTCTACTCGACGGCGCAGATTGAAAGCCATGGAACATACTCGAGCCTACCGGAGCGAGAATGGCACGAGCATTCGACAAGAAAGTCAAGATCCGAGACATCGAGAGAAGGCGACTTGGTGCTAAAGGAAAAGCCTCCTCACGAGAACAATCCCCTCGGAAAGTGGGAGCCTACGGATAGGACCGTTCGTGGTGCAGAGAATCTTCTCACGGAGGAGCCATGAAGCTAGCGAGACTTGGACGGAAACCCTTTCGTTAACCCCGTGAACGGAAGCAAGCTCACTTGAATACTTCGTTTGAGGAAGAGCACGAGTCAACTCTCCTTCCCCATTACACCGTCCCCCTCGATAAATTAAAAGTGCTAAAGAGTAATACCCAGTGGATACATTCCCGCTAATGATCCGGGTAAAAAGCGATTCGCACTTCTTTTGTCTTTGTTTTCTCAAATTCACCTAAAGTGTCGAACTACGGTGACTGAGCCCCTTAGTCCAATTGTAAAAGGGAACGTAGGCGGCCATCTTTGGTTCGGTCTAAAAAACAAAAAACTACAATAAGCATCAATTGCTTGTGTTTCGAAAAACTCTTTTCTTTTAACCTACAAATTCATAGCGGTTAAAACATTCTTTGATGAGTTCAAGAACGGTCAACTCTTGACTCGCTTCACGCTAGCAAAACTACACCAGACCATTAATCAATTAATGTATGCAATGACAATGGGTGGATACTGCGGACGGACAAGGTCAACCTAGTTTCCGTACTAGGTCCTTCATCCTTCTTCCCTCTCCCTTTTCCCCGTGAGTGTTCTTCACCTTCGCGGGGAAATATTCCGGTAGGCCTCCTACGGCTCGGGGACTCTTCCCAGGCCTCCGTCAAGCTTGTGGTACATCCCAGCGCGGCTCTTTCTCTAGCTTTGTCTCGAGCCGCCTCGCTTCGAGCCATCATCACCGCGGTGCTTTGATTGGCCTCCCGATCGGCATTTGTCTCATAATCCCGGCCATGGCATCGCCGATACGATTCCCGGGGTTAGCCCTTGCTTGTCCTCCTCAAGGTCGAGGCATTGGTGATCGGCACCCAGCGGCTCACTCCGTCTCCACAAGATAACCATCTGTGTCTCCCCCATACACTCTTCGTACCGGTTCGAATCTTTGCGTCGACGAACAGTGCCCTCTCTCCAGGTGAAAGATAACCTGGCGGGAAAGGACGTGTATTACCACCACCGGGTGATCGGCAATAGCATCGAAGGATCTTCCATTCGCGAGATCCCACCTCAAAGGTAGCGGCATAACTCGAGATCGATCGGTGCACTGCTCCGGCCCGTCTTGTCGCGAGAACCAACGATGGAATATAGAAAGACGTGCGAGACGGCCCGGCACTACGACGACCAACAGACCCTCCTGAGCGGTCCTGCAAATCTGTAACTTCCAATGGGGAACCCACCATCGCAAGTGATGCGTGCAAAGTCGGCCATCCGAGCTCCCGGCTCGGCTGATCGCCCCTATCACCGGAAGGACGTCGCGAGAAAGACCGAGCGTCACGAGACATTGGCACCTCGGGCATCATCTGCAGCCTCTCCCTCGGCCACATGGTAAGCATAGCGGGACTCCCTCCCCACATGTATCGGCTACCGGTCGCCATCCGACCTATGCCCAAGAACGTCTCGCCCAAGACCAGCGGCATGATGTCTCCCCAGCTCGTGGCCTTGCCTCAGCCGGGTCCGGAGACCTTTGTGATGGCACACGCCCCGAAGGCGTGAATGTGAGCAGGAAGTAGCAATCGAGCACAGAGCAAATGCATCCCACGTAAAGACGCTCCCCTCAGCTCCGGCAAATCTTTCGGGCAGTCCCAAAATGTCAACGTAATCAGTATCCTGTATTAGCATCCCGTATGCTTCTCCCGCCGAGATACCAAACAAAGACACTAGCTTCTCAGCGGTGGCCATGCCACCGGCTATATGGAAGAACTAGCTGTTCCGTCTCGGGTCCTCCCGAGAATGGCAGGAAGTCTTCAAACGTAGGAGTGACTTCATTGTACGAAAAGTTGTACACATTCCTCCGTGCGTCCCGAGCCAGAGACGCGGCTCTCAAAATATCCCAATGCGGCATGAGCTCCTTCAAAGCCCAGCGAGATTTAATCCCAGTAACGACCTTGAAAAACCTTTTATTACGTCTCGTATGGTTCCGTACCCACAGTTGAAAGTTGTCCAAATATCGCTCTTGCATCTAGAGATGATAACTTGGGAAAGGGAGCCATGAAAAATGAAAAGGAACCTTGGAAGTTTGAGAGAATTCAGCCGAGAATGATCCAAAAACTATGCGCGGTTTCTTAACCAATTGCAAAGTTTGAAAGCTGCAATTTAAAGAATCTGGAAATTCATTCCAAGTCAGGCCGGGACTCCCTCTGCCCGGGTTGACTTGGTCAACTCTGTGCGACCTAAATTGCCAAGTGGAAACATTTCCAAGCAACTCCTGTTCACCTTTAAGAAATCTGCGTCTTTGCCCATGGTTTCATTCAACCAATATCGAGTATCCCCTCAGCCCGGGCTCGTGCAACGGTGCAAATAATTAATAATTAGTGCATACATGCTTAATTTTTGACCCGTTCAATTTTTAATGCATTTCTCATTTTATTTATTTTTGATTAACCTACTTCCTTATTTGCCAAAAATAACGAAGGTGATCACCCAGAATAAATATGCGAGAAATACGGAGTTCCGCCCACTGAGCCTTTTTGCAAATACGGTTCAAATCCAAATTTGTTCTGACAAATACATGCATTTTGTCTAAACAAGCGTAAAGAAAGAAAGCGGTAAAAAGGGACTACTACGAGTCACCTTTCGTCATTTGTGCACTCGACGTCTTTTGCTCACTTGCGCTATAGGATCAGTCGCAAGCAGGAACTTCGCCAAATTCCTCGACCCGGACTCCCTCTGCGGTTGACTTGGTCAACTCTGCTTGTTATTTATTTAAATTGGAAACATTTCCAAGCAACTCCTGTTCACCTTTAAGAAATGCAACGTCTTGCCCATTGGTTTCATTCAACCAATATCGAGTATCCTTCGCCCCAGGGCTCGTGCAACGGTGCAAATAATTAATAATTAGTGCATACATGCTTAATTTTTGACCCGTTCAATTTTTAATGCATTTTCTCATTTTATTTATTTTTGATTAACCTACTTCCTTATTTGCCAAAAATAACGAAAGGTGATCCGCGAGAATAAATATGCGAAGTACGAGTTCCGCCACGGGCCTTATTACACAATACGGTTCAAATCCAAATTTGTTCTGACAAATATATGCATTTTGTCTAAACAAAGCGGTAAAGAAAGCGATAAAGGGACTACTGCGAGTCACTGCTCGTCATTTGTGCACTCGACGTGCTGCTCCGCCGCGGATCCGTCGCAAACGAGGAACTCACCAAATTCCTCCAGTAGGGAATAGGCGAAAGGCCTCCTCGGAGTACGCGAACTCGAGGACTCCCCCTCTCGCGCCCCGAGTGCGCGGGAAGAAGGAGCTCCAAATCCGGCCGTTCCGCCGCGCCGGCCGAACCCCCTGTGGAAGAGTCCTCCCCCGAGGTGCCAGAGGGAGAGCGAAATCTCTCGGCCTAAGGCGGCCCCGATCACGGACATCCACGCTCCTCACAGCGCACCGCATGAACTCCACGAGCCTCCTAGCGTAGGCGGACCACCCGTCCACCCGGCCTCATGGCGTCATTGTACGTACGCTGACCCGAGACACTGCGGGCCGGGAAGGTCATCGGAAGACAAGCGAAAGTACGGATGCAACATTTGCGAATACTACTATCGAATGCGAGAAAATCAAAGAAAAAGAAGGTGCTCGCGAAGCATTGGGGTCCGCCATGTATCGTGGTCTCGGCTTTGCGGAGGCGCGGGATCACAATACGTGAACCATCTGGCCCCTCGTACGCCCGACCCCCAGCTTCGCGGGACCGGGAAAATCTCGAGGACCTCCGGGGACCTCGCCACTCTCTATCTTTGCACCTGCGGGCCTCCTCGGCCTCATCCTCGAAAACATCATAGGCGGCCTCGCTATTATGATGTACTCGGTGTAGTATATGCCTGTATGTACCCCTCCGGCTCATCTATCGGCATCTCCCGTGGATCTTTGCATGTACATCGGAGGATCCATAGGGCACGAAAGGAAGGGACCCGGCCTATCTTGTGAGTCACCCTCTCCCCGGATACATGGCGTCGCAGTGAAGTCGACCAGGAGCTTCCTCCGCCGTGTAGTCTCGCTAGCAATACGAACGGCGAGCGGCATCAAACCTACTCCACCAAGTCAAGCTGGATCCTCTCTCGAGAACTCCCGGTTCGGTGCACGAGGACACCTCCTCGTATGACACTCGAGTGCCAACTCTCGAAGAAACCACCCCTCTTCGCTTTCTTACGTAAACCGGCGTGGCGGGGAACGGGGAGTCGGTACGGCTCCTTGATGTCCCAATCCTGACCCATTTGAACACCTCATAGTACGGACACCTGCGAGAAGGGAAAGTTATGTCGGCTCTAAGCGGATATACGAGTACATAAAAGAGACAAGGAAGAGAAAAAGTACGTAAACTTACATCCAATATAGGCGTGAAGCGGCTAAAGAGTGCTCCTCTCCGCGAGAACTGTCCGAGGAATGATAGAGCTCGGCCGATCCGGCCTCCCCCCGCAAACCCCCTCGCGGCATCCCGAGTCTATCGGCGGCCGAGCAAAGGGAAGTGACGGGACGTGTCGAAGTTGGGAATAAAGTCGGCGACGAGCGCAAAGACAAAGGAACCCTCGAAGCCCAGCGCTCGCGGTCATCCTCGAGACCCCGGCCCGGATAATCGGCGACACCCGCCTCTAGATGCCTCTCCGTCCGGCTGTACATGCGAATGCCTAAGCCTCGGGCATCGGTAATATCAAACCTCCAGCCCCGGCCCGGATAGCACTTTCGGGGTGTAACCATCAACCCGCACCAGCGTGTTGCCATAAGTCGGCAACCCAGTGATATCGGAAAAATCCGTGGGTCACCGTCGCCTCCCATCTGAAGTGGAAAGTGTGGGTCGTATCCCACCGGTCACTCGCTCGAAGCTGACATACGCTAGACCTAGCCCTCGGCGTATCGGTGTCGCGGCCACGGCCTTGATAAACCCGGCGACCGGAGTCAAGCACCGGTGCCGCGGACTCCTCTCTCCCTCTCGAGCCACGTCAGGGATAATGTCCCATGATGCTCGCACCGCCTCAAGGCACCCGACTCTTACGGTTATGGGTATTAACCATCCTGTCCCTATGAGACAAACAGCAAAGAAGCAACGTCAACAGAATGCACCAACGCATGTAAAAAGGGAAGCAATGCAGATACGGTTCTCATTCATTTCCTACGTATATTCCCATCATTTCGAAAACTCCGTCGAATCCGGAACTTTCAAAATCATTTCGAAAACTCCGTCGAATCCGGAACTTTCAAAATCTTTCGAAAACTCCGTCGAATCCGGAACTTTCAAAATCTTTCGAAAACTCCGTTGAAACCGGAACTTTCAAATCTCTTTCGAACATTTCGAAAATTTACTCCGTCTCGAATTAAAGCTACTTTAATTTTGGAAAATGCATCTAGACATGGAATTTTGCAACCAAAATTTTTATGTCATCCACCCATAGTGTCAATTGAACTACATCCTAGTCAATTTCGACAAAGGTTCATAGCAAAGTCAAAAGCCCCAATTCGGGCACCAAAATCCCTAAGTTCATTCCTAGCAAATTTCTAACATTTAAAGAATGCACATTCTTAAAATTAATGGAATTTGTAGGGAACTTACTTGTCTCTCGATCCCATCCTTGGAGTTGTGTCGGTCCCTAGCCGGGTAAAACTCCGTCGGATTCAATGGGTTCACAATGGTTCGAATGGTCCGAACCAACCGTGTTCTTTCGTCATCGGTCCTTCCATGACGAGCCATTGGTCCTCCTTCACCTTCCATAGCAAATTTCCTTCACAAATTCGAGCAAACCTTGCAATTTGGGTTGGAATTTTTCTCTCTTTTCTCTCCTCTCTCGCCGACGACAATGAAAGAAAATGGCTTCTTCTTCCTCGGCCTCGGCGCTGAATAGGACTTTGTCAAAATCAGTAAAAGTCCGGCCCGGACTCTTCTTGCACGAGAAAAATTTTTACGCCACTTTGGCCCTCGGTTTTCGCGGTTTCAATTTTACCACTTTTGGCCCCCAAAGTGTAAAATTTCTCGATTAGACATTTCTAACACCCCATCCCCGAGGATAAATTCCCGATTAGTTTTCACTGCGCTCGTCTCAGAACGTTAAAATTCCCTAATGGTTTTCACCATCAATTACATCCTTAATCGCGACCTTTCACGGTTCAATTTCAATCCTTAATCGCGACCTTTCACGGTCCGATTTGAATCGCTTAATCGCGACCTTTCACGGTCCGATTTCAAATCCTCAATCGCGACCTTTCACGTTCCGATTTCAATCATATCGCGACCTTTCACGGTCGATTTCAAATCCTCAATCGCGACCTTTCCACGGTCCGATTTCAATCCTTAATCGCGACCTTTCACGGTCCGATTCCAATTCTCAATCCCGCGATCTTTCACGGTCGATTTCAATTCCAAATCGCGACCTTTCACGGTCCGATTCCAATTCTCAATCGCGACCTTTCACGGTCCGATCCCAATCCTCAATCGCGACCTTTCACGGTCCGATTCCAATCTCAATCGCGACCTTTCACGGTCCGATTCCAGCCCTCAATCGCGACCTTTCACGGTCCGATTTCAATCCTGTCGCGACCTTTCACGGTCAGATTCCAATCATAATCGCGACCTTTCACGGTCAGATTTCAAATCATCGCGACCTTTCACGGTCCGATTTCAATCTCAATCGCGACCTTTCACGGTCCGATTCCAATCTCTTAATCGCGACCTTTCTCGGTCCGATTTCAATCCTGTCGCGAACTTTCACGGTCCGATTTCAATCATAATCGCGACCTTTCACGGTCCGATTTCAAATCCTCAATCGCGACCTTTCACGGTCCGATTCCAATCTTTAATACGCGACCTTTCACGATCCAATTTCAATCCTTAATCGCGACCTTTCACGGTCCGATTTCAATCAATCGCGACCTTTCACGGTCGATTTCAATCATGTCGCGACCTTTCACGGTCGATTTCAAATCCTCGATCGCGACCTTTCACGGTCGATTTCAATCTCTCCATCGCGACCTTTCACGGTCAGATTCCATTCCTCAATCGCGACCTTTCACGGTCCGATCTCAAATCCTCAATCGCGACCTTTCACGGTCCGATCCCAATCACTTAATCGCGACCTTTCACGGTCGATCTCAATCATGTCGCTTTGACCTTTCACGGTCCGATCTCTAATCCTTAATCGCGACCTTTCACGGTCGATTCAATTCTCAATCGCGACCTTTTACGGTCCCATCTCAACAGATCCAATCCCAGGCCTTCGCGGTCCAACCTCCACTCTCCTATCGAGACCTTCGCCGTTCGTCTTCCCAGGCTAATGAGCAATAAGCCAGAACCCGAGGCCACGAACACCTCACAAAAATCCCTCTTCGGCCATCCTCGTAGCCGGAACACCTTTTTCACTTCGACAAGTGAACATTCATCTCCTAGGCCGCCGATCGTAAGTGTTGTAGTTCCACCTCGGCGGCGGGCATTCAATAAGCCAACCGCACAACAATCCCTCTTCGGCCGTCAAAGGTAAGCCCGAATGCCCCGTCCCAGCGAGGATAAAGCCCAGCGGCTTGACAATAAGCCCGGCACCCAAGGCACGAACGCCCTCGCACAAATCGGCATCGCAACTCGGGTTTGAGCGCCACACGCCCTCGAAGGTTCCGGAAGTCCCGGGGTTCGGACGCCTCCCAAGCTGTCTCCATTCGAGTACGGGTACCTCGCGAATGGTCTCATCCCAGGTTTAGACGCCTCCAAACAGTCTCGCTCAGGTCAAGGTCCCCACGTGCGGCCCTTGCACCTTTCGAACTACGATCGGCTTGATTCCCGCTCGGGATACGTAGGAATCCTTTTCGCTAAGGGTCCAGCCAGCTGACCGCCCAGGTCTCTTTCAAAGTAAGGCATCTAGATTTGGATCCTTATCTTTTTCAACGACCCCACCTCCTTCGGAAGTGACGTCATTGAGGGCTAGCGTAAGTACCCAAATCAGGATCGTCCAAATCCGTCGGAAAGTTAACCGAAATTAGTTAGCGGCCCGCTCTAGGTTAATCGGAACTCGTTAAACTCCCGTTGTGCCAGCGAGGCGTCTGGGGCTGTCCCGTGCATCCCGACGTCAAACCATACTTAACACGTGTCATCTCAAGTAAAAGTATGGCTTTCCCTGAAAAAACGCATTTTCCGGCACTTTCCGGGGGCGTTTCGGACATTTTCGGTTTGTTATTTTAAAAAACGGACAAAAGCAGGGACGAGGACCAAATCCCACATGGCTGGTGACTCGAGGGACAACTTGGCGCATGCCACCTCCCTCTAGTCACCCTTCAATCAAATTCAAGGGAAAAGACTAAAATACCCCTGGTATCTGGGTCGATCCGGCGGACTCCCGATGTACTTTTTCTGAAATTGCCGGCAAGTCCCCCAGTTTCCAAAATACCCAAAAAACCCCCTGGATTCGGTCAAGTCCGTTGGGACTCCTACGCAATTTTCACCCTATAAATAGAAGTTCTTTGTCAAAGGCAAGAAAAGAGGATTTTGAACACCAAAAATTCACCACACCCCGCGGCCAAGCTGGTTTCCACCCCTTAGGAGCTTCAGTTCTGTCTCGATTCGCGTGAAACCTTCATATTTCAATCAAATACGCACCCTACTACTTCGAAACAACCTTTCGAATCACTTTTCATGTCCCGTACACACCTCCCGAGCCAAAGGAGTCAACCTAGCCATAGGTATAACTCCCTCTCTCTAAATCTCTCGTTCCGTCTCGGTTTATGCGCCAGTCGCTTAACCGTTTTGAACGTCGTTATCGAAATGTAGACAGCCTCCGTCTAACGGGGTCAGATACGTTTTAGCCCCTCGATCCTCTTCTCTTTCCGTAAGAGAAGTAATCACGGGTTAAAACGGCGTTAAGACCCCGTTTCATTACTTTTATTGTCATTTACCAATTCCGGATCGATCGATCCGTCGATAAATCATTTAATTTCTGTCATTTACAAATCCGAGCCGTTTGGCCTCGTTGATCGTCATTTACAAATCCGAGCCGTTTGGCCTCGTTGATCGTCATTACGAATCCGGATCGTTTGATTCCGTTGATACCGCACTTTAAATCTTGTCATTTACAAAGTCAGGCCCGTTTGGATCGTGATAGTATTTACTTTTCAAAGTCAGTCGCAACCCGATTCATTGATCGCATATCATTTAATACGCATTTTCCAGTAAAAATCGTTAACAATGTAATGCCCGGTTCAAAACCGGAGTTCGTCCGTCGAACTCTCTTTCAAAACGCAAAAATGACATTCGGCCTCCGAACGCTCATCTTGAGCCAAAAGCCGCCATTTGACACTTAAAATCACTTAATACGTTTTCCCGTAAAAATCGTTAACAATGACATTCTCGGTTCAAAAAATCGGAGTTCGACCGAACTCCTTTTTCAAACTCAAAATCGGCGTTTGCCACGGCAGCTCATTTCAAACTCAAACCCGACGTTTGTCATTCAAACGCTCGTCTTTTCAAACAAAGTCACCTAATCAACGTTTGTCACTCCAAACCAAGATTAAGCTTTTCATTCAAGCCCATTTCAAAAGACACACACACACACACACGCACGATTTCGAGAAAGGTAGAAAGACTCGTCATGCGAGGCATTTCGGGCGATCTCGTCATACTCTACCCGAAACGTAACTTGACCTCCAAACCTAACAATCTCTGGTACGAAAAAGCTTTTTACTCGTTTTTGCTGCCAATAAAAATGATCCCCGTTTTCAAAAGCCTTTTCCTAAGTTTTTGCTACCAATAAAACGACACCATTTTCAATAGCCGTTTCTCAACGTTTGGGCTCAAAATACAAAAAACACGTGGCGAATCCTCATTTTTCCTTCCCATGAAGCGAGGTCTCAGACACCAACCCCCCGTGAAAGACAACCGCCTTCGCTCGCGCGAATCCGGGTAATTTCTGGCACGTCTCAATCGGAGTCCGTATGAAGAAGATATGACCTCCGGAAGTTCGCCCTTGGTTTTTTTCCATATGCTTGGATGGAGAGCAGTTCGGATTGGGGTACTTACAGGGCCTTGCGGGCTTTGCGGGCCGATGGTCGCGTTTGCACACCCCTACCTTTGAGTATGTGGAGGACATGCACACATACCTTACCATGTCACGGTAACTAATGGGATCTTTGTGTCTCGTTCGTTTACCATCAGTCACATCCCCAATTACTTGTGTTGTAGGATGATTCCTACTGATTCTAGGTGGAGGATCCCTTATCATATTCTCATGAACCTCAGCTTCAATTCCTTCTTGATCTTCATTCGTTGCACTGGAATCAGATGCTATCTGAGGTGTTATCTCATTAGCGATAACACCCTGCTCAGTTTCAGTGTTACCAACAATGTTAGAACTTGTGGTAACATCAGTGGTATCACCTTCTTGACTGACTTCTTCCAACAGCTCCAAGGGTGTCTCTTGAACACTTTCTCCTGCAATACTTGAGAGATAATCAAAAACAATATTCACGAGATTCTTGGATGGTTTTTAACCATAGGTTAAATACCCTATATGCATGACTATTTGAAGCATATCCAAGAAAAATGGCCCTATCACTCTTAGAGTCAAATTTTGCTAAGTAGTCCCTATCATTGAGTATGTAACACATACAACCAAAGACATGGAAGTAATGAACTTTTGGCTTCCTACCATTTTAAAATTTCGTATGGAGTCATGGTTGTGCGGATCTTAAAAAAACTATTGGCCATGTGAAAAGCCGTATTTAATGCCTCGGCCCAAAATGTTTTCGATTTTTTGAAAACAACATCGCATGAGTCATTTCAAGTAAAGTCATATTTTTCCTCTCGGCTACCCCATTTTGTTGAGGTGTTTTTGGAGTTGAAAATTCATGGTGAATACCTTTTCTTTCACAAAAATTTGAAAAAGAAACTTTCTCAAAT
>JAFEMH010001202.1:142500-516186 GCA_022495995.1 Adenophora triphylla var. japonica | reverse complement strand
AATGTGTTGATTAGTTTTTATTTGTGAAAATAAAGTGCCTCTCTAATGAAATGCATGCTTTGGTGTTTTGTACCGTATACTATTTATGTATGTACATTATGAGAAAAATTATCGTGTAGTGACAATTTTTGTGAAAAAATGTGACATGTGCCGTGTTTTGTGACGGGTTTTGTCTTGAAAGTGTGTGCCGTGTAGACGGATTTTTGAAAAATATGTTATGCATATGTGTCGTGCCGTGTATGCCATGTTTTTGGGTGGCGGACTTTGTGGGAAAATATGTGCAATATGTGCGTGTTTTTGTGACGGGTTATGTGTGCCTTTGCCGTGTTGGGACGGACTTTTTTTGAAAATGTGTCGTGTAGGGCTTAATCCCTCTTTTGAGAAAATGTGTGCAGTGTGTGCCGTGTTTTTGTGAGACGGGCTGCATGGGAAAAATTATATGTATAATGTATGTGAAAATTATGTGCAACATGTGCCGTGTTTTGTGACGGGTTATATGTGAAAAATATGTGCAATGTGTGCCGTGTTTTGTGACGGGTTATTTTTCATGGCTTTCCGTGTTGGGCGGACTTTTGTGCCTTTTGTTTTATCTAGCTGCCTGTGATTGGCGTACCTTGCTGTGTTTCCTCCAGGGATGCAGGGCTTGTGGCCAGGAAGGCCAAGGGTGAAGACTGGGGATCGCTCGAAGGCTGTTGTTAAGTGTCGCAGCGGATGCCTGATATTTCCGTGGATGGTAGGCCGGTCCCGGGCTCGTCTGCGCTTCTCACCTGGGTGTGTTCGTAGAGAACTGGGAATTCTGACACGAGGAAGAACAAGAGCGTCTTCCTTGGCCTTTCTGAGGTATTGGTGGGATGCCACCCACACCTTCCATCTAGTTGGGGAGAGGTGACGGTGACGCCGACCGACTTTGCTGCGATCCGGGCTTTCCTTCAAAGGAGGGCCGGTGCGGTGGAGAGATGTGATCTCCGATGTGTGTTGACCAGACTGCTGGGCTTTGAGCCTCGTCCTCGCGAGGGGCCTGGGCATGTTGTATAGTGATGTGAAGCTGAGATCACGGCCAGCATTGGGGCCTCTGTGGGGGTCCGGCAGGTGGCGCGGGCAGGCGCGCTCCTTTTTGTGGTATGCATTGTCAGGACTTTGTTCTCGAACCACGCGGCTGCGGCTCCTTTTGCTCTGTTGGAGAGCTTGATTGATCTGGATAGAGTTTGTGACATCGCTTGGGGACGGGCAGGCTTGGCCGAGCTCTACTTCTCTTTGGACCGGTTTCGCGGGTGTGGCCAGCATTGGCCTGTTTTGACTTTGCTTTGGAGGTATGAGTTTATTGCTGTTTTTGATTTAGCAACTTGTCGCTTCTCCGTTTTCTTTGCACTGAGCCTTTTCTGTTTTTGTCACAGGTGTGGTTCTATGAGGTTTTTCAAGTGTTTCCGTGGGATGGAGTCCGGGGGCTGTTCCTGCGTCTCCTGCTATGTGCTGGGCTGGTGCGCGAGGAAGAGGAGGACCAGCGGGGAAGCTCACCATCGCCTCCGGGGATGTGCAGGAGCGTCCGGAGAGGGGTAGCCGGAGGGGTTTGTTTTGTTCCCGTGGGCTCGGTATGAGGGTGATGAGTTCGAGGGGCTCCCGGAGGTGGCAGCAAGCGGAAGTGCTGCGGGGCTTGAGCCTGCGATGTTATGTGTCCTGGGGAGCGGGTCTGCTGGCAGCATCGCCCCGGTGTGCTTCCCGTGATGGCTCCGAGGGACCCTCCTTTGGGATGCTTGATTCAGGGACATGGATGTGCTTGATTTTGAGAGGTACCTTGGCGGTGTGGGCGCCGAGAGTTCATCTTGTATGGAGAGGATGCGGGGCCTTCGTGAGGAGGAAGGCTGAGGAGACGCGAGTGCTGGCGAGGAGAGAGGCTGGCCGCGGCTCCCCAGAGGTTCCGAATGCGGGGCCGGATTTCACGTGTGCCGTGGGGACGGGTCGAGAGGAGGGTGTCTGTCCCGTTTCTGGGCAGGCTCCTGCTGCATCCAGAGTGGATCCCGATAAATCCGTGAGTGTGCTGACTCTTTTCCATCTTGGCATCTTTTTCTGTATTTTTCTCTTTTTGTTGTTGAGTATAACTGTATTGCTAAGCGTTTCCTTGGCTGCTTGTTGGTGCAGGTCCCGGGGAGAGCCTATGATATGACTCGCCGTTATGTGGCGATGAGTCGTTTGCGAAGAAGATGGCGTCGAAGATATCTTGCCGGTCTTGCGGCGCGTGCAGGCGTGCGAGCCTGTGCCTTCGAGGCATTCTGTAGAGCGTTCCTCCGGAGCCGAGCCGGAGCCGGCGGGAGGGACCTTCGAGGGGCGGCGTGGCATGGATGCGGGACATCTTCGGAGCTCCGGAGGGCAGCAGCCCTTTTGCTCAGTTCTTCCTCCTCAGGATGGCGCAGGGCGAGGGTCCGTCAGAGCCTTCTTTCTTTGATCCTTTCGCCGGATTTGATCCTTCGGAGTACTTTGAGTGGCGGCCTTCAGCGGGGCTCGGTATTCTGATGGCGAGGATGTGGCGGGCGAGTTCGCAGGATGCCCGACTTCTCTCTGGAGGACCTCGCGAGGATGATGATGATGCTGAAGCGTCGGATTAGGGTCCATTTGCTTTCCCTCTTTCCATATCTTCTCCTTTTTTTTTTTTGTTTAGCGGCAGACATTTGATATTCCTGTAATAAAACACTCATATTTGCCCGGCAACGGCATTTTATTTTAAGATGTAATGTCATTTTTGTGATTCAGGGAATTGTCCTAGAAATGGTTGCTATTATTATTTTTTATTTTGTGCATGCCACGTAGGCTGAAGTGCGTTTGTGGGTAGTGTATGTTTGCCGGGAATGGCTTTGGCAGTATTGGGCGGTTTGGAGCAAGGTCCTGAGGGACAGTGATTGTTGTACTGTTTGCTGGGGAAAATGGGTTCTTTTTGCAAGGAGGTCCGTACGGACATACTTAGCATGCAAAGAGGTCCGTACGGACCAACCTTGCTTTTGGGAAGGAGATAAATGCTTTCCAGTGTCTGGTTCTTCCCCATTTCCCCAGTTTGCAGCCATTTTCGAGCTTTCTTCCCCATTTTCTCTAGGAACCTCCATTTGCCATGGATTCTTCGTACGTCCCTAGAATTTTGCCGAGGCTTTCGCAGGAGAGGCAAGCACACTTCCTTGGGCAGTTGAAAACGTGGATGCGGCGCCGTATGAGGCATCGAGACGGGCTTTCGAGGTAAGGTTTCGTCTTTGCTCGATTTGGTCTTTTAAGGAGTTGGTTCCTGATTGGGATTTGTTGCGGGCTGGCGCGAAGTTCTGGGATGTTAGGAGGGATGTGTACTGTTTCTCCTACAATGAAATGGTGCCCACTTTTGAGGATTTTCGGGCTTTGATGGGAGAGACCGGAGGTGGAGGCCATCTCGCTTCCTTTGATTGGTGGTGTGCGGTGAGCGTGAAGCTTGCAGGCTTTCTTCGTACTCGTTGGAAGAAGTGCAGGGCATGATCCTTGATTCGGGTCATGTCGACATTCTGAGCTGGGAGACGGTTCATGGTTGATGATGAGAGTGATGTCTCTTGGGATGCATTTGCCTTGTGCGTGATGGCGACGCTTTGCTGGTCAGCTCCCTTGGCATTTGCGATGGCGCTTTGCTAGAGTGTGGTAGGGCACTGCGGGCTGGAGAGGATATTGTCCCGTTGGTCCCTGGGGAGACTCTTCATGGTATCGACCGTCTGGCGGCTGGGGATCGGTTCATGAGAGGGGAAGCCCCGCTTTGCTCACCTTGTGGCTGCGAGAGAGACTTCAGGCCATGCCGAGAGCTGCGACGTCGTTTAGCCCGTGGTCATTTGCTCAGCGACCTCTTGTGTTGGATATGGATCAGCCGCCTGGGAGAGATGGATGGCACGGCTTGGTGCGCATCAGATCCGCTTGGTGGGTTCCGCGCTGGAGGATTGAGACTAGGAGGATCTTGCAGGAAGGGTCCTGCGTTGTCAGAGTTCCAGGTTTGTCTTGGTCCTCCTTCTGTGTTCCGTCGCTTGTTTCCCGGCGGTTTGGGATGAAGGCAGGAGCCTTTGTTGGCTGGGATGACCTTGCTGCTGCGGAGGTAGTTCCTCTTTGTATGGCGGCTTCAGGTGCCTTCTTGTATTTTTGAGGGTATGGAAGTATTCCGCTTCCCTCCTGTGGTGCTCCTTAGGCGTGAGGAGCGTGTCGTATTGACGACTCGGTGCCTGGCCTGGTATGCAGCGGCGTGTTGGGCAGCCCAAGTGGTCTTGGAGAGCGGGCGTGTAGCGATTCTGGGACCCGGTTGCCGTAGTAGCTATTGCCTTCAGGAGTGCCGAAGCCTGGTCTGACCCTTTGGATGTGACGGGAGACACTTTGTTTGACTCCGAGACTAGAGTTGACCGAAGCTGGCAGGGAGAGGTCCTCTTTTGCAAGACTCGCGGGGAGGAGATCCGAGCCAAAGCACGGGCGAATGAAGCCCTGAGAGCTGCTGGATTGTTTGACTCTGCGGGAGGACCCCTGATCTCGGCTGGAGACGCAGGAGTTGGTTCACGTGGAGCGAAAGAAGACTTCGAGGGGACGAGGAAGAAAGGAAAGAATGGCGAGGACAAGAGCAGATGGCGCGGAATGACCTCCTAGGTATCCATTCATTGCATTGCAAACACATTATTAGTTAAATGTATTAAGCTGTCTTTTAGCATGTTGTGAACTTGAGAGTAGACCGTGCTTGAACTCATCAAGAAATGTTGTAACCGTTAGTGATTTGTGATTTACTTTTAAAGCTTTATCGAGACACAAGATCTCTTGTTTTGCCTTTGCTTCTGTTGTGCACTTTGTCGGCGTCCGTCCTTGGACTTTTCTGTTGCATTTACGGGCTGAAGCGGCCTGGGCCATGACGGCAATCCCTTTTGCTTAGGCTTTGTGCTTGGCTGAGAGGTTGAATGATCCCCTGACAAGTCGTTTTGACGGTCTTTTTCGTAGCTTCCTTGCCTCTTGTTGGCGTCGGGCTCTTGACCTCTTTTTTGTAGCTTCTGCTTGAGCTTCTTTTATTTATTGTTTTTTTTTGTGAGCCCTTGCTCGAGCTCTCTTTTTTTATTTTTTTTTTGTGAGCCCTTGCTCGAGCTCTCTTTTTTTTTTTTTTGAAGCGCGTGAGGGCGAAGACAAGCCCCTGGCTTGGAAGCAGACATGAGTCAGTCGTTTGATGCTGAGTGACCCTCGGATGTCCTTTGATGTTGCCGCCGTCGTTTGACTTGGTCAAGGTGACTGTTGGGGCGTGTTCTTGAAAAGTGCGTAGCTTGATGGAGGTCTTGATTGACATTCAAACTTTTGACTTTTTTGTGTATTTTTAGACCGGACCAATTAAGGTTGCCTACGTTCCCCAACTAGAGAGGCTCAGGTCTGCGTAGTTCGACACTACATGGAGTGCCAAGAGATGCGGTTGTTCTTCTTTAGGCGAAGTATCTGCGAAGTTTGCTTCCGTTGGCTGGATTCATGAAGGGATTGCCGTCTAGGTCTGCAGCTTCATGGCGCCTCCGAGAAGATCTTTTGAACCACGAAAGGGCCGATCCATGTGGGTTCCCATTTTCCCAGTGGGTTGGTTCGAGTGGGAGGCTTTTCTTTGAGTACAAGGTCGCCTTCCCTGATGTCTCGGGATTTGACTTTCTTGTCGAAAGCTCTAGCCATCCTGCTTTGATAGGCTCGGACGTGTTCCATGGCCTTTAGTCGTCGCTCGTCTAGCAGAGCCAATTCGTCATGTCGGCTTCGGAGCCATTCAACTTCATTGATGTCATTTTCCAGCAGCACTCGGAGTGAGGGAATTTCTAGCTCGATGGGAAGGACTGCTTCCATCCCGTATGTCAGGGCAAATGGGGTTTCTCCCGTGGCTGTTCTGACTGATGTGCGGTAGCCCCAAAGTGCAAGGTGCAGCTTCTCGGGCCAATCTCGTCCTCGGGTGGTCATTTTTTGGATGATCCGTTCGAGGGTTTTGTTTGCTGCTTCCACGGCGCCGTTTGTTTGTGGCCGGTAGGGAGAAGATTTGTGGCGTGTGATCTTGAATTCAGCCAGCAGTCTGTCGAATTCCCCTTCGAAGTGTGAACCATTGTCTGATATGACCTCATTTGGGATGCCGTATCGGCAGATGATGTTTTCCTTGAGGAAATGCGCGACCTTCTTGGAGGTGAGTACCTTGTAGGACTTGGCTTCGACCCATTTGGTGAAGTAGTCGATGGCTACTAAGATGAACTCGTGACCGTCCTGCCTGGCGAGCGATTTTCCCGATGGCGTCAATTCCCCAAGTGGCAAATGGCCAAGGTGTAGTCATGCGGTGAGAGTCGTGAGGAGGTAGATGATTGAGGTTGGAGAACCGTTGGCACTTGTGGCAGCTTCGGACAAAGTGGATGCAATCTGCCTCCATGGAGATCCAGTAGTAGCCCATCCTGAGAATGATTTGCATCAGGGCTCTAGCGTTCATGTGGGGACCGCAAGCCCCATTGTGGACTTCGTTCATGAACTTGTTTGCTTCTTCTTGGCTGATGCAGCGTAGGAGTGGCCCATGGTAGCGTTTCTTGTATAGCATGTCCCCGAGGATGACGAAGTGAGAGGCGAGGCGTTTTAGGGCCATGATGCTCTTGGTTTTGACCCCTTCTGTGTGTGGGTCTTCCTTGTTCATGAAGGTGGTTTCCCCGTTCTTGAGGTATTGGAAGATCTGGTTATACCATGGCTCATTGACGGGCTTAGGTTTAGGTTCGATCTCACGCAGTAGGCAGGAATTTCCTTTCGTCCGACTTTGAAGGGTTTGATTGCTTTTCCTTCAGGGATTTCCACAAGGGAAGCCAAGGTGGCTAAGGCATCTGCAAACCTGTTTCGGTCTCTTGGCAAGTAGTGGAAGGTGACCTCTTCGAATTGTGTGATGAGGTCCTCCATGCAGGCATGGTATTTTTGCAAGCCTGGGTCTATGGTTTTCCACTTGTTGGAGACTTGGTTGATGATCAAGCCTGGGTCTATGGTTTTCCTCTCGAGTGCGGCTTGTAGTCCAGCAGCGCAGGCTTCATATTCGGCGGCATTGTTGGTTACCTCGAAATTGAGCTTTATAGCAATTGGGGTGTGCTCGTCCTTGGGATCTACCAAGAGCATACCGATGCCGTTTCCCTTTTTGTTGGCTGCTCCGTCGAAGAACAGTTGCCATCGATTTTCGCCTTCGATTGCGAAGATTCCCTCGTCTGGAAATTGTGGTTCGGGGACTCGAGCCTCGTCGGTTGGGAAATCAGCCAGTTGTTCAGCCATGGCCCGTCCCTTGATTGACTTTTGGTTTACGTACTTGATGTCAAATTCCGCTAGGAAGAAAGACCATTTGGCGAGCCTCATTGGCAGAGATGGTTTGTCGAAGAGGTACTTGGCTGGGTCCATTTTGGAAACCAAGTGTGCTGTGTGCGGCTGCATGTAGTGCCGTAGTTTCCGACAACCCATACCAAGGCTGCGCAGGTTTTCTCGAGCGGCTGAGTAATTGAGTTTGCTGCCTTGAAACTTTCGACTGATGAAGTAGATGGCGTTTTCGACCCGTGACTCCTTCTTTTCTTGACAAAGCATGGCTCCAACTGCGGTGTCGGTCACAGTTAGGTATAGCAACAGTGGCTTTTCCTCGTGGGGAGGACAGAGAATCGGAGGACTCACAAGGTATGCTTTTATTTTCTCAAAGGCATCTTGGCATTCTGAGTTCCATTCGATGTCGGCGTTCTTCTTCATCAGTTTGAAGATTGGCTCGCACATAGAGGTCAATTGGTTGACGAAGCGGCTGATATACTGCAGGCGGCCCATGAAGCTTTTCACCTCTGTCTGAGTTTGCGGTGGTCTCATTTCGATGATAGCCTTGATCTTTTGAGGATCAACCTCGATGCCTCTCTCGGTGACCATGTATCCCAAAACCTTGCCTCGGCTAACCCCAAATGTGCATTTGGCAGGGTTAAGCCTCATTGAGTGTTTTCGGAGGCGATTGAAGAATTTTCTCAGGTCTGTGAGGTGTTGTCCATCTGATCCCTTTGAGTGAACGATCATGTCATCAACGTACACTTCGATCTCTTTGTGGATCATATCGTGGAAGAGGGCGGTTGCTGCCCGTTGGTAGGTAGCCCCAGCGTTCTTTAGTCCGAACGGCATTACTGTGTCAGTAGGTTCCCCAGGGGGTTGTGAAGGCTGTCTTTTCTTGGTCTTCTTCGGCCATCTTGATTTGATTGTAGCCGGCAAAACCGTCCACGAAGGACTTGACTTCGAAATTGGCTGTAGTGTCTACCAACATGTCGATGTTGGGTAGTGGAAAATCGTCCTTGGGACTTGCTTTGTTGAGATCTCGGAAGTCCACGGCAGGCGTACTTTTCCATTGGCCTTGGTGACCGTGACGATATTGGAGAGCCATGTGGGGTACTCGATCACCCTGATGAAGCCGACGCGGAGCATTTTTTCGATCTCCTCTTTGACTTGTAAAGACCATTCCGGCTTGATTCGGCGTAGCTTTTGCTTGATGGGCTTAGCCTCGGGATTCAAAGGGATCCGGTGCTCTACAATGTTAGGATCTAATCCGGGCATGTCTCGGTAACCAGCGAACACGTCCACGAACTCTTTGAGCAGTGCAGTCAATGCGTCTTGCTCTGTGCCGGTGAAAAAACTTCCGATGGGCGGCTCTTTTGGCTCTTGGCGGTTCCCAAATTCACTTTGGTTAAAACCTCCTGGCAGCTTGGGCCCGATTTTTCTCTCGTTTGACAACATGCTTAAAGATGTGCTTAATGTATTGTTCGTTTAATGTGTCTGCTTCTTTATCAAGTGAATCGTTATTAGCTGTTTGTGTGTTAGTTAATTTATCAGTTGTTAAAGATGCAATGAGAGGATACTCGGAAAGATCGAAGCATTCATTAAGAGCATACGGGAATACATTATTGGCAATGAGTTCGTAATCTTCTGGCGTGAAGCCATCAGATGACGCCAGAGACTCAAATTCAAAGATAATGGACCCAAGATGAGTTTTGACACTAGACTCTAGGACTCGAGAGGTCAGACCAAGTTGTTCGATCATGTCCTTTTTGCCTGGCGGTGGGTCGGAGAAGGTGGCCTAGTTATTGAGTGGCAATGAGCTTGATAGGAGATGGGGCTTGAAGGGCTTTATGTCACCGTTCCCGCTCATTGCTATCACGAGTTATCAGAAACAAAATCGATTAGATCTGGCATCTCGATTTCTTCTTTGAAGGAGTGGAGCGGTGGCTCGTCCAAGCATCGTCTGCGGAGTCTTTTGCTTTTGTCTTGGGCATTACTAGCTCGAATGCAGACTCATTCCGTTTGTTGAAGGCAGGAGTGTGGCAGAGAGTTTTCGAGTTCTTCTGCCAAAGAGGGGGTTTTCCCGAACCAAAATTCATTGTGAATAGTGGTGGTCATGGATCCCCGTAGAGGCGGTGTGTCGAGAAATGCTCTTCGAGGGACAGGATTTGGCTTGAGGCCTCTGAATCTTGCCAGGTTCTGCTGGAGCTTGTCCATGGTTGTAGGCCAGCTTTGTTTGGCGCTGATCAGCTCTGTTCCCTTTTCTGGATCTTCTTCCAAGTTGCCGGCCTTCTTTGTGAAGTACTTGGTCATGTCGAAGCTGTAAGGACGAAGATCGGAGATGGCGTGCAAGCCTCTTTTGTTATCTGCGGAGCGTTTTCGTGCAGCTCGCTTGTCCTCCGCAATGTGTTCAGGAGTAGGATAGTATCCCAGGCCGTGCAGGGTATTCTGTTCTTTGATATTGATGATCTGTTGAGTGCCCTGATGGCGTTTTCCCAAACCGAGCCCCGGGATGTAGTTCATGTGCTTCATCATTTTCATCGGGGGAGGGATCTTGTCCCAAATCAAAGGCAGGTCTATGTGGCACACTTGGGCCTTTGGGCTTTCGATGGTGAACCCTGTTAGCATCATGCCATCATCGTCGGGTTTGATCTCTAAGACCGGGACGCCGTTTGTGTCGGTCCTTTCGTTGACTACGCTATCACCGTAGATGATGGTAAGATCTGTTCCTTGGACGAACTTTACGCACTGATGGAGAGTGGATGCCACCCCAGTTAATATGGTGTAGCACCAAGGGCGTCCCAAAATGGCAGTGAATGTGATCGGGATGTCGATGACTTGGAAATCCGTTGGGACCAATTGTTTTCCGAACCACAGGTTCAAGGTGGCTATTCCCGAGACTGGGCGGGATGTTGAGTCGTATGCCTTGATTGCCTGAGTCGAGGGCTTTAGAGTCAGTTGCTTTGATCCCTAGCAAATCCATCATTTTGGCTGGAAGGACGTTCATGGATGATCCCCCGTCTACCAAGACACCCGTGGGAGGCGGCGGCTCGTCGATTGAGCTGTTATGTAGAGAGGCTCATTGTGGTTCAGCCCCAAATTTTGGAAGGTCGAGCTCTGTGAAAGTGATGATATTGCTGTAATTGACGTTGCCAATCATCTGAGCTGCTTCATCAAGTGTCGCTGTGATGGGAACCATGGTCTGGGCCAGGCTTTCTTCCAACTTGAGCTTGTGCGGGTAAGATGAAGTGAGTAAGGACCAGAGTGAGATGTTAGCCTGGGTGCGCTTAAGATGTGTCAAGGCAGGATCTTCAACCTTTGGGTCCAAGATTTCAACTTCTTTGGCGTAGGGCCCCTTTTCAATTCGTGGCTTAGGTATGGCTGGCCTTTTGTCTGTCCGTGGAGGATTCAGCTGGGATTTGGCGGACGTGTCAGAACGTTCACCTCTGGACTTATGGTTTTGCTTGTCTCTCCCATTTCTGTAGTGGGAGGAGCCTGATTGGCGTAAGGCCGGGCTGCGCATTTCAATTCGTTCAGCTGTCATAGCTTTTGCTGAAGCATCAATAGTGGCTTTGAGATCTTCCCAAGGCAGGGGTTGGATTATCTGGACCTTCGGGCCTTCGGTGGCGGTGCGAAGCTCGTCAGCTGATCATGGAGCAGACATTGCCATGGCCTTGTGCGGAGCTAGGCTCTTGGAGTAGATGACATAGTAGTCAAACTTTCCTGAGGGTTCTCCAAGGGTTCCGACTGTGGGATCACCGGATTCGTACCTCTTTTTCAATTTTTGTTGAGAAGATAGCTTCTTCTTTCTTCGAGGACGGCCCTCGTTCATTGCATCCTGGAATTCCATTTCCAGACAAGCACTGCAATCGCAGACGTCCCACCAGATGTGTTCGTTGTTCGGCGGTGGTACCGGGACCTCAGGAGGCTGGATGGGCAGGCTTTCCTCTGGAAGGTCTTGTGGCCTTACGTCATAACTGCATGGCTCGTATGAGGGTAACAGGTTGACTTCTGGGAAACAATGAGAGATGTTAGAGGCTGTAGGAGCAGTCATGACTTGGGAAGCCCCAGGTAGTTGGGTGGCTAATGTTCCGAAGTGGTGCATGGCACCTTCGATCCAGGCTTGTTGCTCACCTTGGCGTTTCTCAATAGCCATGAGGACCTGCCAAACTTCTTCCAATGTTGGGAAATTTCTTGGGGGTAAGGTCCCGTTCTCATCGTTGTTATCCACTGACTTGGCCATGGGGAGTTGACGGAATGTCCTGGTGACAGAGCTGGGATACGGGTTCCTGGGTACTCTCGACCACTCTCTGTTAGCTGGAGGGGGTGATGGGCAAGGTTTAGACACAGGAATGGCCTAACGGGATAAAAAGGGGGGAAAGCTCACGTGGCATGCGGTTTCCGTTTCTTTTATTTATGATTTTTTTTTTGTTGTTTTAATTTACTTAAAACATGTTTTCTCAGAGTCCTAGGTAGGTTGGAAAAGATTGCTCTTCTTTTTCGCAACTATGCTAGATCTGGGTCAGATGGAGACCATACGTGCGACTATAAGCCCCTCGTTGCACCTGTATTTCGACATCCAGGGTGGGCGGCCCGGGCGAGGTCCTATAGTGCAAGCGGTTTCCACCGGCCTAAAAGAAAAATCGAACCTAAGGACCGAGCCTGTCATGTTCGTTTTGATGCGTTAGCCATGTGAATAGTGAACCGAGCCGGCCACTAAGTCAAGATCAGGTCAAGAGTTCGGCATGACCTCTCTTTACCTTGCTTGCGCAAGGGATCTGTGACGTTAGGCGTTGGCTGGGTCATATTGTCATGGATGACGTATCAAAGGCATGATGACGTGGTGTCATGTGAGCATGGATGTATATCCGGGACGGAACATCGTCTAGGTGTAGCTTCGGAAATCAAGATCAGGTCAAGATTTTAGCATGACCTTTCATCGATTTGCTTGCGCAAGGGATCTTGAGTTCGAGCCTTGACTCAGAAAAATGGCCGGCATGGTGTGTGTATCCGGCTGTATGACACGGACTGGGTAAAAACCAGCAAGTCTGGGCAGAGTGTGACTCAAGACTCAAACGTGCAGGGGTTGACGCTTGGCTAGGATGGGATGTTTGGAATGATCCGTGCGCGTCCAAGAGGCCTAGGAAGACCGAACGGACTGCAGCTGAGACCACTCCGGGTTGAGGGTTGTAGTGTGCGGTGTATCCGAGCGGCGGTGCGCGTAGCGTGCGTGTAACCGAGGGCAGGCGGTGTGAGTAGAGTGCGGTGTAGCCGAGGGCAGGCGGTGCGCGTAGTGTGCGGTCTCTAAAATTCTTTTACGAGTAAAACAGAAGTTTTTGAAGAATTTTAAATGTATGCACAGATGTATATTGATGCATTTTTTTGTATTTTTATTTTTTTTTGTAAAATAAAAACGAAGCACGTGCACACACACACAACAGTTAAAGGAAGGGGTAAAATGAAAGTTTGACCCTCATCATCGTTTTAAAAATCTTTTGTTTTGTTTAAAAGTTTTAAAAACAAAAATGTCGCCCAGCCAGGATCCGGCGCGCGTGAGCCCGGCATCTCGCATTTTGTCGCTTTTCGGGAAAGTCGCCGGATCAGAGCGCGTTCGCGCCCCGGCATCTGGCTTTATTCCGCTTTCAGCGTTTTAGTTGGAGGTGTCTCGCCGTTTGTTTTCGCATTTGTAGAGTCGCCACGCCGTTTTTATTAAGCCCAAAACATTGAAAAAGGGCATCAGTTTAAAGATAATTTTAAACTGTTTTTGTGTGATGAGATTTTGAGTTCGGAGGTCAGATGACTCCTCGGGAAGAGAATATTAGAATATTAGAGCTCACCCGAGTCGCCTCGTAAAACGAGTCTTTCGGATACCCCTAATATCCTTTAAATGTTGTGTGTGTGTGTGTGTGTGCTTTTAAAAATGCATGCTGTATCGGATGTCTACATTGTATGCTATGTATGGAAATGTATTGAAATAGTAATGGAAGGAAGCCTTACCAATGTTGGTTCGTGTCTGTCTTCCGCTGAGGAATAGTGTTTGAGGTCGGAGTAGCGTTCCGGTACGGATCGGGATTGCTTCGGGAGGGGCCGGTTGTCTGCGGACAGAGTTTCGGCGTGAGTTGATGTTGCAGGCTGCGTTCGGGCAGAGGTTCGGCGTGCGTGGGGATCGTCGGGATCACTCGGGCAGAGGTTCGGCGTGCGTTGGGGTGGCCGGAGTCACTCGGGCAGAGTTTCGGCGTGGTTTGGGATTGCCGGTTTGACTCGGAAAGAGCCGGGACACCGTGGAAAGACCAGGCAAGGCCTCGGAGTACCACGAGGGGCCTCAGAGTACCTCGAGAGTGCCTCGGGGCAGCGCGGGAGCGTCGCGGGAGCGCTCGGGGAGGCTTCGAAGCACCACGAGGGGGCTCGGAAGGCCTCGGAAGGATCCGAAAGGAGCCGGGAATGCCTCGGAAGGACTTAGAGGGGAAGCCAGAAGGCCTAGGGAGGAAGAGAGAAGTAGGAGGTGTGTGAAAATGAGGAGGGGGAGCCCTCTATTTATAGTGCCAGATTTGGTGCAAAGAGGTCGTACGGACCTCCACAGTAATCCCAGACTTTTGGTTTTCCTCGATTTGAGGGAATCTGTGATGATGGAGAATATTTGCAATTATGATGTTCCCTGTGCAATAAGGTCCGTACGGACCAAGTTGACATGCATAGAGGTCCGTACGGACCAACTCTGCAGGAGGGTAATTATTTTCCCCGGGATTTGAGGGAATATTGTGGACTTTAAGAAGATTCAGTAATTATTAAAGCAAAGAGGTCCGTACGGACCATTATTGCTTTTCCAATTTCTTGAAAATTCCCAAAAGGTCCTTTTGTCCCTTTTTATCCGAGAAAGGCTCCTCCCTTGGTTTGGCTGGGGGTTTTGAGGGGGTTTTGAGTGCCAGGGGTCGTCGAGACTGCGTTGATGAGTCTGCGGTGCTTCCAGTGTGTTTGAAAGGGTGTGATCCAGATTGGGGTACTTACAAAGTCGCCGGTTAGAGAGGATAGGCGCAGGTCGCCAGTCAGGGATGAAAGGCGCAGGTCGCCAGTTAATTCTGTGAGGTTGCCCTCTCTCAGAGATAGAAGGAGCAGACAGATAACTCCCCCTAGGAGTGACAGACACAGAGCCAACTCGAGGAGGGAACCTCACCATGAGGAAAGAAAATGATCCAATGAGATCTCCCCTGCTAGGGACGGCCCGCGAGACGCTAGGGAATGGCTTCAATGGAAGAAAAAGTTTGAACAATGGGAGGCTGACAAGAAAAATGATGCTGGAAAGGGCGAACGAGGCCATGATTTTACTCTTCGTCCCTTGGCTAAGGAGTTGCTTGATCGTCGACCTCCCCCAGGTTTCAGATTGCCCGTCCAGGAAAAGTATTCGGGTGTGACCAATGCCAAAAGTCATATACATCATTTAGAGGCTACTATGTGCTTTGTCTCCAACGAGGACGACATGATGTGTAAGGCACTTACTAGCACTCTCACGGGGGCAGCCCTTACTCTGTTCAACGGCTTGGCACTAGGTTGTATCTCGACTTGGTATTAAATGAGGAAGAAATTTTTGGATTGCTTCTCGACAGCTGGAGCTCGGAAGATGAGAGTCACCGACTTGAATAACTTGGTACAGGGAAAGAACAAAAGCTCGATGAGCTACTATACCAAATTCAAGGAGATGGTCGACATGATTGAGGAGGACCTCACTGACAGGGAGGTAATCAATTGTTTTAGGAATGGGATTGCTTCTGTAGATTTGGACTACGAACTGACAGTCCGGACCGTGAACACTCGACAAGAGCTATTCGAAAAGGCCTACAATGTAGCACTGGCTGAAGAAAGGAAAGAAAAGAAAAATGGGAAAGGCCCCAAGGCTGAGGTCGCTGATGCTGACAAGAAGGACTCAGCTAAAAATGGGGGTAATAACAAGAATGGTAAGAACAGAACTAGGGCGGCTGAGAAGGTGCCCGAAGCTTTCACTCCTTTGACAGTGAGTCGAACAGAGATCATGAATACAGTCGAGCTAGGCCCACCTGCCCCTATGAACCCAGGAAATAAGTTCAGAAGGGATAACAGCAAGTACTACGACTATCATAAGGACACGGGCCACACTACAGAAGATTGTATGAGCTTGAAACGCATCATTCAGAGGTGGGTCGACCAGGGAAGGCTCGACACGTATGTGAAGAGACCTCAAGCAGGAGGTGGAGAGCGAGCTGCTGGTGGACCACAAGAGCCGAGGCAGCCTAGATTAAACTTGGGGGTCATTACTGAGCAAGCAAGCAACACTCCCATCAAACACAAGATATTCCAGCTTAACAAGGCACCTTATATGCAACCTAAAAGGTACCTAAGAGACGAGATGATCTGTTTCTAACCAGACGAGCTACCTACTAATGCAGTAGCTAGAGAGCAAGTTCTCGTTATCCCAGGATTAATAGATGGGTGTACGACAAGCAGACTCTTAATAGACACGGGGGCCTGCAAGGATATTCTATTTTACAAGACGTTCCAGGAGATGGGACTCTCAAATGAGCAGCTCGAACGTTACGATGGTAGATTGGAAGGCTTCACCAACCATAGGGTCGATGCCTAAGGACAGATCGAGTTGGACGTTGACATAGGCCAACATCCTTTCAGAGCAGTCTCCAAGGTAACCTTTATTGTCATTGATGTAAATAGTGATTATGCTGCTATTTTGGGTATACCTGGCCAGGTTGCACTTGGAATGGTGGCCTTGATCCCCCATCAACGAGTTAAGTTCCCAATGCTAGCTGGAGTCGGCTGTGTACAAAGCACAGCTCGAGAATATCTTGACCATGTCCTACGAACAAGGAAGAAAAGGTAACTGGAAATTGAAACTGCTGAGGGATATTTGAAGATGTCAAAATCAGTCACCACAACTTCTCGATTATCTACGATCACCAGCGTGGAAGAGTCGACCTATCGCTCATATGAAGAGGTCATGACTAAGTCGACACATCACTCTGAAGTCACCATGGTCGATTCAGATGCAGTTATGGTAGACCAAGTCTTCATAGGCGAGCTATGCCTCCAGATCGACAATAACTCGTGGGCCACCACCAGTGGGATCACAGTTGAGCTAGATGACATGATCGTAGAAGAAGCTCCACACTTGGGGGCCAAGGAAAGGCAGAGGATCCGAGAAATCATCATAGAGACCCTACAGTTTTGAGATGGTCCAGAGTTAGAAGCTCTGGACGACCTGGAAGCAGTGATAACAAATCCTTCTTATCCCGAGCAAAAAAATGAGATTGGAAAGCAGCTATCAGCTGAGGAAAAGCAGCGATCATCGAGCTACTGAAGGAAAGCAGTGATGTCTTTGCTTGGCGAGTAGAGGATATAAAAGGGATCAAGGAAGAGGTCGCAGTTCATAGGTTGGAGGTTAACCCGACCATGAAGTTCAAAGCGCAGAAACTGAGAAGCTTTGCCCATGACAAAGAGGAAGCTATAAAGCTCGAGGTACAAAAACTTTTAAGCGCAGGTATCGTAAAGGAAGCTACTCATACCACCTGCCTAGCTAATGTGGTCATGGTGAAGAAAGCTAATGGCAAGTGGAGAATATGCGTCGACTTCACCAACCTTAATCTTGCCTGCCCAAAGGACAACTATCCTCTACCTAGGATTGACAAGCTCGTCGATTCTATTGCTGGACACTCCACACTCAGCTTTCTCGATGCATACTCAGGCTATCATCAGATCAAGATGCATGAGGATGATATTGTGAAAACAGCTTTTCAAGCTGCCGGGGGTATTTATTGTTACAACATGATGCCGTTCGGATTGAAGAATGGAGCGACCTACCAGAGGATGGTGAACAATGTCATTGCTTCACAAATTGGCCAAAACATGGAGGCCAACGTCGACGATATGGTCATCAAAACAATGACCGGACGTCATGTGGTCGACCTAAAGGAAACGTTCGCCAATTTACGAGCAAACGACATGAAGCTTAACCCGAGCAAGTGTGTGTTTGGAGTAGCAGCTGGCAAATTTCTTGGCTTTATGGTGTCTCAGCGAGGAATTGAAGCAAACCCTGAGAATATTAAGGCTTTAGTCGACATGCAAGAGCCTACCAGTATCAAGGAGATGCAGCGACTTAATGAATGGGTGGTGGCCCTAGGTCGCTTTATAGCCAAGTCAACAGAAAGATCTCTCCCCTTCTTCAAATCATTGAGAGGGACGAAAATTTTTGAGTGGACGGACGAATGTCATTCGTCGATCCAACAGCTCAAGGAGTACCTCGCTACTCCTCCTCTATTGAGCAGTCCGACCATTGGGGAAACTTTGTTCGTGTATCTATCTGTGGGAGATCAATCAGTGGCAGCTGTTCTGGTTCGAGAGGAGGAGGGGCTTCAAAAGCCCGTGTATTATGTCAGCAAGGCTCTATCCGATGTTGAAGGCAGATATTACAATGCAGAGAAGGTCGCATATGCCTTGGTCGTGGTATCAAGGAAGCTACGAGCTTATTTTCTAGCTCACCCTATTGTTGTGCTCACAAATGCACCCCTAAGAAAGATTTTACATAAGCCGGAGAGTTCAGGTCTCTTACTCAATTGGTCAATTGCTCTCACAGAATTCGACATTGAGTATCGACCTCGAAAGGCATTAAAGGCTCAAGCCTTGGCAGATTTCTTGGTCGAGCTGACGTTCACCAAAGAAGAAAACGAGGTGCGATCTCAGAAGAAGAAAATTAAGGGAAAGGAGCCAGAGGCTCAAGCCGTTACTAGCTTACCCGACGATTGCTGGAAAATATACTCAGATGGGTCGGCAACAAGGAATATTAGTGGAGCTGGGATAGTATTAATCGAGCCAGAATCAGGGACGGTCTATGAGGAAGCATTGAGGTTCAAGTTTGAAGCCTCCAATAACCAGGGAGAGTACGAATCATTGGTCGCAACCATCGAGTACGCTAAATATTTTGGGGCGATCAAAATTATGGCGTATTGTGATTCCCAACTGATAGTCAACCAGGTCAGAGGAGAATACGAGGTGCTAAATTCTACTTTAGTCAAATACTGCGACTTGGTTAGAGAACTAATAAAAGACTTGGAGTTCTGGGAAATTCAGAGGATTGGTCGAGAGGATAACAAATTGGCCGACCTACTCTCAAATTTGGCTACTTCAGACGAGCTACATGAAGAACCTATCGCTTACCTTGAACATCCAGCCTACGAGAGGGTTCAAATCCAATGCCTGGAAGACGCTGGTACAGAATGGGCTTACAACAAGTGTTGGATTGACAAAATGCGAGCTTACTTAGAAACGGGCGAGTTACCTGATGACGAGAAAGAAGCTCGAGCTATCAAGATAAGGCTCCAAGGTACGTTATTCAAGGAGATGAGCTATTTAGGAGATCTTTCAGTTAGCCATTGTTAAGATGTGTTCATCCTCAAGAAGTTACCCAGCTGATGTATGAGGTACATAGTGGAGTATATGGTGGACACCCGGGGGTCAGAACTTTAGCCGACAAATTGATAACGATGGGCTATTATTGGCTACACATAAGGGCGGATGCTCACGATTTCGTTCAAGGATGTGACCAGTGCCAAAGGTTTGCCAACCTACCTCACCTGCCCACCACCGAGCAAACTACAGTAATCTCAACCTGGCCCTTTGACATGTGGGGAGTAGATTTAGTTGGACCCTTCCCTCCCGCCCGTGGAAATTGCAAGTATGTGATCGTTGCAAGTGGGTCAAAGCAAAGCCACTTGCTCGAATTACAGAGGAAAACGCCATCAACTTCATTCATGATTTCATTTGGTGTCGATTTGGGATACCTCGATCAATAGTGACGGATAACGGACTGCAATTCTCCCAAGCTTTTGAAGATGAAATGAAGAGTGTCGGAGTTAAACATTGGAAGTCGTCAGTCGCCTATCCCTAAGGCAACGGACAGGCTGAGGTAGCAAACAAATTGGTCCTTTCAGCATTGAAAACTGGCTTGGTTGGTCGTAAAAGCAACTGGTTGGACGAACTTCCCCTTGCTCTCTGGGCAGTCCGCACAACCATTTGGGGGCCTACGGGGGAAACCCCATTCGCTCTTGCATATGGATCAGAGGCCATGGCACCGGCCGAGTTACGATTCCCCATAGCTAGCGTAATTCTCTTCGACCAAGAGAAAAACGAGATTAATAGACTGATTGACCTGGATTTAATCGACCAAAATGCGTGACACAGCTCATCTAAGGATGGTAAATAACAAACAAAAAACCAAGAGCTATCATGACAAGAAAGTGAAGATAAGAGCATTCCAAGTAGGCGACTACGTATTAAGAAGCATCTCGTCAACTGGAAGAAGAACCCAGGTGAACAAGTTATCTCCCAAATGGGAAGGACCCTATGTCGTCACCCAAATTATCAAAGAGGGAACCTATATGATCACTCATTTGGACGGTGAAGAAGTGAAGCACCCATGGCATGCTACTCACCTTATCAGATATTACTTCTAGTTCAGTTCTTTAGCTTCAAAGTTAGTTCAATTTTCAAGTTTGAGTTTGTTATAGTTCTAGCTCTCCATTTCGATGTAAGTTTGTTTCTACGTCAATAAAGTTGCAATTCTATCCAGCATTGTGTTACGTTTATACATCGATCCTAAAAGCTCGACTCTTAGTCAGCTTCGTTCCTTTAAACAGGTCCGACATCTAAGTCGACCTCGTTCTAACAAGCTTGACTCTTAGTCAGCTTCGTTCCTTCAAACAGATCTGACATCTAAGTCGATCTCATTCTAACAAGCTCGACCCTTAGTCAGCTTCGTTCCTTTAAACAGATCCGACATCTAAGTCGATCTCGTTCTAACAAGCTCGACCTTTAGTCAGCTTCGTTCCTTTAAAAAGATCCGACATCTAAGTCGATCTCGTTCTAACAAGCTCGACCCTTAGTCAGCTTCGTTCCTTTAAACATATCTGGCATCTAAGTCGATCTCGTTCTAACAAGCTCGACCCTTAGTCAGCTTCGTTCCTTTAAACAGATCCGACACCTAAGTCGATCTCGTTCCAACAAGCTCGACCCTTAGTCAGCTTCGTTCCTTTAAACAGATCCGACATCTAAGTCGATCTCGTTCTAACAAGCTCGACCCTTAGTCAGCTTCGTTCCTTTAAACAGATCCGACATCTATGTCGATCTTGTTCTAACAAGCTCGACCCTTAGTCAGCTTCGTTCCTTTAAACAGATCCGACATCTAAGTCGATCTCGTTCTAACAAGCTCGACCCTTAGTCAGCTTCATTCCTTTAAACAGATCCGAAACCTAAGTCGATCTCGTTCCAAAAAGCTCGACCCTTAGTCAGCTTCGTTCCTTTAAACAGATCCGACTTCTAAGTCGATCTCGTTCGAACAAGCTCAACTCTTAGTCAGCTTTGTTCCTTTAAATAGGTCCGACATCTTAGTCAGCTTCGTCCCCCTAAACAGACTCGACTCCTAGTCAGTCTCATTTTCAAAAACTATACAAGTCTATGGTCGATTGTGTTATCAAAAAACCAGTTCGATCGAAAGCTTATGGCGGCTTATTTGTCCTAGTAAATCTAGCTCGACATACATTCATGCCGGAATCAAAAGCATAGAACACAAAGAATTTAAGGTCAGCTACGAGTAAATAAAGGCTCAGTCCCCCAAAACGGGCCCGGACTAGAGCAAACATTAAATTACGAGGTAAAAAGCATCCCAAAAATTGGGCCAAGGCATCAATATGCAAAGCAAAAAATAAAAATTGTTTTGAAACTTGTTTACATTACATCAAGCAAGAATTAAAATGATGGCCCGTCATTTGCCTGGTCAGGTTGATCCTGGGCAATCCCCTCTTCAGTGTCCTCCTCCATTTCTTTTGCATCTTCAATCTCCTATAAAAGCACATTAAAATTTCGGAGAGCTAAAGGAGGAGCGATCCATGGTTCACAACCGTCCTCCTGATCCTGCTGGGCAATGAAAGCCAACTCATTGTCCGTATAAGGGACAATCGAATGAACACCTCAAGCAGCCATGTCGTATTGAGCTTCTGATGCCCAGTGGGCTAACTGTTCAAGGGAGACTTCAGCGGTTAGATCTACTAGTGCTCGGCGAGCCATATGGCGTCGACCTACATCAAGAAAATCCTTCGATTTGTCGATAATAGTGTTGTAGTAGTCGTCCCCTTCCTTGAATGCATCCACAGCGACCTGCGAGGTAGATCGAAGCTCCTCCTTCCACTTGGCCCTAGCTGCGTTGTGCTCCTCATTGACCTTGGTCAGAAACTCATCCCTATCATGAAGAATCTTTGAAACAGTTGTAAGCTCTTTTTTCTTAGATTCATGCCCTTGGCGCTCAGCATCCCTCTCGGCCTTCATCTCTCCGAGCCTGGTCTCAACAGCTTTGAGGTCGGCCAATGCTTGGTCTTTGTCCGCCAGTGCCTTCTGCTTAACGAGCTCGAGGGCGTCAAAGGATACATCCAGATCATTATATTTCTCCTTCAGCTCAGTCAGCTCATGAGATTTCTTAGAGTACTGACTCATGGCCAGCCTCTCCCTCTCAATGGACGCCCTCCAAGAGCTCTTGGCTTGCTCCACCATGGTAAGGGACTGCATTACAGGAAATCATTAAAGGATTAGCTAGGCAAAGACTTGGACACTAAAATGACTGTCAAAAGAGTAAGCGACCAAACAGATGGGGGACACAAAAAAGTTACCTCACTCTGTACTAAGCCGGATCGAGCTGAAAACTCTTTAGGGGTCATCCCCTTATCGGCAAAATGAGCAAGAAGGTCGACATCTATTGCCCTCCTGACCACAACTTGCCCAAAGCCCAACTCTGGATAACGGTGGCTCAAACTGTTAACCCCACTGAGAGGGGGGATATCAATCAGCTTCCTTATCCGATCCTCAATGGACTCTTGACTCATAGGTAAAGAAACTGGAGGAGGAAGTTGGCTTGGAGAGACGGCTTTGCCCTTCTCGACTCTCGACCTTTTCTTTGAGTTCAAGGGCCGATCATCATCTTTATCAAGGGCAACGTCGTCAACATTTACATCATGTAAAGGGCTTGTCCCAGCAGTCCCGTGTCCGAAAGTCGCTGCAGTAGTCTCAAGGGCTGGATCGGAGCTCGGGCTTGGCCTAATCGACCTGTTTGTCCCATCACCTTCTTAAGTCGCTCCCCGAGCTTGGCTACTGCTTTCAAAAGGATCCTCCGACCCAAACTCCTCCATTGGTACCATCCCAGCATTGTCCTTGGACAGCAAGTCATTCCTTTTCTCAGCCTCTCTCTCTCTGTTAGCTCGGGCATTGGCAGCACCATGAGCCTTCTTGGCCTTCTTCTTGTCAGATACTCCCACTATGCGACCCATATTTTCTTCTTGTTCAGGGGTCAAAACTGCACAAGACCAAGATCACAAAAGGTTAGAATGACAAATAAAATTCTACATACGAGCTACGAGTTCTATGTACGAGCAAGCTATGTACGAGCTGCAAATGTCTACATACGAGCAAATAATAGACGAGCTAAGAGTTACATACACAATTCGAACTAGTTCTATGTACGAGCTACGAGCAAATAATAGACGAGCTAAGTGTTGCATATACAATTCAAGCAGATTCTATGTACGAGCTAAAAAGTTCTACATACGAACAATTAATAGACGAGTTAAGAGATACAGACGAGTAAACTCTTACCACCAACATGCTCCCCCTGATCTTTACAGTAATTCGGTGTCCTTTGGCAGAATTGGCATTTCTCCTCAAACCTACCCAAGGCATGGGTAACCCAATCAGGATATCGCAAGCACCTTACAATGGGGACCAGAGGCTCCACTCCCCCCTCACTACCCATCATCCTAGCTTGGATGTAGTTGTTCTTTGTGGTCCCCAAAATGTCCCAGCTGATGGGGCCCCTATCGGCCACCTCGACCAATCTCTTATACAGATCAAAGTGCCAATGTGGCTCCCAGTAATCCTCCTCTTTTATAACCTTAGATGAAGCATTGGGCAGGGGGAATTCCCATCCGAACCTACTCTCCACCACAATCACATAAGAGTTCCAATCCTCAGCATATTATTACCACCACATTCTCAGTGGGTTAGGCCCAATTATCACTAGGCTCATGGCCCATCATTATGATCAGTCGACTTAAGCTCATTGTCCGACCTAGCTTGGTCCGACTCTACGATCCATATGTCATTCGGGTACAATCCAGTCCTACCCATCAGTCAGGTCGACCTATGCCCCATAGTCGACCTCGACCTATATCTTTGCGTCGACCTACAGAGTCCTGGCGTACTTACAATTCTTAGCGTAACGAGACTCCCTAAAAATCAGGAGTTATTTATGGATCAGATCTCTAAATACGTATCTGTTCCTCAAATTAAGGGATTTCATGCAATCCTACTACAATTATACCTCTCATCAACAACTATAAATACAAGGCAACATCAACCGTTCCAAGGTAATTGCTTTTTGATTATTTGAGAATACATTGTTCCTTATAATTATTTAGCTCTCATACACATACTTACTCTCACGCCTGAGGATCTTCGCCGAAGACCATTCCGGCTAGTCGTGGGTTCCGTGTTTCAGGTCAAGGAGCCAAGTGAATAGTCTTGTCACGTGGATGGAGATTGATCGGCACGATTCTTGCATCATCATGTAATGTGGGGTGCAAAATAATGTCTCAAGTCTAGTAAGAAAAGAAAGAAAACTTGCGTAAGGAAAATTGAAGACTTAATTACAATGTCCGAGGAGGACTTGATTGAATGAGAAAAGTACTAGAACCTACGAGTTTTGACTGTATGATTTTTTTGTGTGTTTTTTTAGAGTGTAGAGGGGGGAAAAGAAGACTCGATATTCTTTAGGAAAAGTATCGATGGAGAATTCTCCGATTTGCGTCTCTGTAGGCTCTTCAGCAGTCCCCAAATTTACTTTGGTTAGAACCTTCTCGGCAGCTTGGGCCCGATTTTCCTCTCGTTTAACAACATGCTTAAAGATTTGTTTAATGTATTGTTCATTTAATGTGTCTGCGTCTTTATCAAGTGAACCATTATTAACTATTTTGACTAGTTAATTTATCATTAGTTAAAGTGGCAATGATGGGATACTCAAAAAGGTCGAATTTATTATTCAGAGCATAAGGAAACATATTTTTTGCTACAAACACATAATCTTTAGTCGTAAGGCCATCAGACGACTCGAGAGACTCAAACTTAAACACGACAGACTCTGGATTTTTTTTCGAAGCTAGACTCTAAGAGACGAGGGGTTAGTCCAAGCTTCTCAATTATTTCCTCCTTGCTGGCTGTAGGTTCGGAAAAGGGTAACCCAGCTCTTTAATGGCATTTTTGATGGGCTTAAGAGAGTACAGAGGACTCGTTCATGCCAAATGCTACCATGTTCACCCTATCATTCACGGGGAATGGATTTTCGACTGTGTTGGGACTGCAGGGGCGCTCCAACTTTCCTTCTTCAATTAGCCCCTGGACTACTTGCTTTAGTATGATGCAATTGTCGGTGGTGTGGCCGGGGTAGTTGTGAAAAGCACACCGCTTGCTTATATCCATGTTCGGGTTAGGATTCCTCGGTTGGTAATTCTCAAGGGTCTTGAGCATGTTCTGGTTCACCAACGCCTCGAACACTTGGCTTAGAGGCATTTCAAAGTTTTCGAAGTGCTAAAAACCCTGCGACCGGGGAGGATTGTTATTTCTCGGGGGTGCTTGATCGCAGCTTCCTTGGGCTCCGTTCTGGATGTAGTGGAATGCTCCGGTGGCCTCTTTTCTTTTGTTTGGAACAGGCGTCGAATTTGACGAGGCTGCCTGGTAGCGGTAGGAAGGAGAAGGAGTGGTTGCTGTCTTTTGTAGGCTCAGCGTCTTTTCGAACTTGGTCCCGGCATTGACCATGGCCCGAAGGTCGGGATAGAAGTGGCGGCTAATCAAGGCCCTCAAAGACGGTTTGAGGCAGGAATGGAAGATATCCATTTGCTCTTCTTTGAAAAGCAGATCCATTATCTCGCTTAGTTTCCAGTCCCACCTTTTATAAAATTCCCCTACAGGCTCGTCATCCTTTTATTCGGTGGCTTGCAGGTCATGGCGGTTGGTTTCCCATTCGAGGTTGGCGCGGTACTTCTCTAGGAAGATCTCACTGATTTGATCCCAGGTGGAGCGATTTTTTGCCTTTACGTTGAGGAACCACCTTAATGCCGTGGATTTGAGGAAATGCTGGAAGTGATCTGCCATTTGTTGTGGGGTGGCCCCTTTGGCTCTTATTCCCAAGTCGTAGGTGTCGATGTGTGTCTTTGGGCATTCTGTCCCGTTGAACTTTTCCATTTTCGGCATCTTGAATTTTGGAGGGAGAGGAACAACCTTGCTCGGATCTGTGGGCATGAGGGAGTCCTTCCGAGACTTGGCTAGTTTTCCTTGCATGACCTTCATATGTTCGATCAACCAAGCCATGTGAGGGTCAGTAGACTGAGGCAGGCTGCCATTTTCGGGGATGGAAACTAAAGATGGAGGTGGATAGGCAGATGGGATTGCCATTCGGGAGTCTTGGAGAGGTAGTTGAGTGTATACCATCCCGTATCCTGGATTATTGAAATTAGGGGCGTGATTGCCCGGACCAGTAAGGGTTGTGTTTTGGAATTGGGGAAATGTTTCATTAGCTCCATGTGGCAGTCCAGCAGGTGGAAGGTTTGAAATGTCGGGATATCCGCTTGGGATGTCTGTCCCTGGTAAGCATTGGGATTTCAGGTTATGGCTGCGAGGCTCGTATAGAGGCAAAAGATTGAATCCCGGGGGATACCGAGATACATTAGGATCTGGCGAAGCAGGCTCGTATGTGTGCTGGTGATATTGAGCTTGTGGCGAAGGGCCGAGAAACTGACTGTGCTGAGGCGGGTAGATCAGAGCTGCTTGAGTGATGCCCGAGTGAAGCTTTGAGTGGGAGCTGCTTTGCGTTGCTTGGTTTTCATAGATTGGCGGAGGTGGGACCTGCTGATAGCTTTGAGGAATCGGGGGAGTAGGTATTTCTTCATCTTCTATGGGAACGAAGGTCCCATCAGTTTGGTGAACATCGACGGTTGCGCGACGGCGCATGGTGTCTACGATCCAAGCTTGCTGTTCTTCTTGGCGCTTCTTGAGAGTTTCGAAGGCTTGCAACACCTCCTCCATTGTCCGGTGGTTTCTCAGTGGCGGGGTTCCATTTCCCTCACTGTTATCTGTTGATCCCGTCATGGGGGAGTAGCGGACTGTTCGGACCGCTGAACCGAAAGGGCTGTCAGACCTTGTAACTTTGATACTAAAAAGGCAGCTCCCGGGTACTCTCAACCACTCTCGGTTCGCTAGAGGGGGTGATGGGTAAGGTTTAGACATGGGAATGCCTTTTTTGGATAGAGGGGAAAGCTCATGCGACATGCAGTTTCCCTTTTTTTTTGTATTTTTTTGTTGTTTTAATTTACTTAATACGCGTTTTCTCAGAATCCTAGGTAGGTTGGAAAAGATTACTCTTCTTTTTCGCAACTATGCTAGATCCTGGGTCAGTGGAGACCATCAGTGCGGCTATAAGCCCCTCATTTTGCACCTGTATTTTGACATCCTGTGGTGGACAGTCCCGGGCGAGGGTCCTATAGGGCAAGTGGTTTCCACCGGCCTAAAAGAAAAATCCGAACCTAAGGACCGAGCATGTCATGTTTGTTTTAATACGTCAGCCATGTGAATAGTGAGTAGAGCCGGCACCTGAGTCAAGATCGGGTCGAGAGTTTGGCATGACCTCTCTTTACCTTGCTTGCGCAAGGAATCTGTGACGTTAGGCATTGGCTAGGTCATATTGTCATGGCTGACGAATTAAAGGCTTGATGACATGGTGTCATGTGGGCATGGATGTATATCCAGGACGGAGCATTGTCCGGGTGTAGCTTTGGAAATCAAGATCGGGTCAAGATTTTAGCATGACCTTTCATCGTCTTGCTTGCGCAAGGGATCTTGAGTTCCGAGCTTCGACTCAGAGAATGACCGGCATGGGATATGTATCCAGGTTTTATGACACGGACTGGGTAAAATCCAACCGAGTTTGGATAGAGTGTGACGCAAGCGTGCATGGTTGACATTGGCTAGGATGGGATGTTTGGAATGATCCCGTGCGCGTCCGAAAGGCATCAGGAAGACCAATCGAATTGCAATTGAGACCACTCCGGGTTGAGGGTTGTAGTGTGCAGTATACAGGATAAGAGTGCATGTTGTGTGCGGTAACTAAAATTCTTTTTCTGAGTAAAACATAAATTTTGCGAAATTTTTTATATGTATGTACACAGATGTATTATGATGCATCTTTTTTTGTATTTTTATTTTTTTTGTAAGTAAAAAGTAAGCACATGCACACACACACAACAGTTAAAGAAGGGGTAAAATGAAAGTTTGACCCTCATCAATATTTTAAAAATCTTTTTTTTTGTTTAAAAGTTTTTTTTTAAAACAAAACATCCCCAGCGGAGTCGCCAACTAAAATTACCCGGATCCGGCTGCGCGGGCCCCGGCATCTCGCGGTTTCGAGTCGGGAGGTGTCGCTGCGTTTGTTTGTAGAGTCGCCACGCCGTTTTGATTTAGCCCAAAACATTGAAAAAAGACTTGTTTAAAAATGGTTGTTGGGTGATGAGATTTTGAGTTCGGAGGTCAGGTTACGCCTCGGGAAGAGAATAGCAGAGCTCACCCGAGTCACCTCGTATTTACGAGTCTTTCGATACCCCTCTTTCTTTAAAAGTTGTGTGTGTGTGTGTGCTTTTAAAAATGCATGCTGAATAGGATGTCTACATTGTATGCTATGTATTGAAATAAATTGAAATAGTGTAGGAAGGAAGCCTTACCAATATTGGTTCGTGTCTGTCTTCTGCTTGGGAATAGTGTTTGAGTGTGAATAGTATCCGAGACGGATCGGGATTGCTTCGGGCAAGTACCGGTGTTTGCAGACAGAGCTTCGACATGACTTGGGAGTGTCAGGTGTGTCCTCAGAGAGAGGTTCGACATTCCTCGGGAGTGTTGGGTGTACTCGGGCAGAGGATTTACGTGCGTCGGGATCGTCAGTTGTGCTCGGCCAGAGGTTCAGCCTGCCTTAGGATGCCTCTGGATTTTGGACTGTGTTCGGGCAGAGGTTCGGCGTGCCTCGGGATGCCTCAAGATTGTTGACTGTGCTCGAGCAGAGGTTCGACGTGCCTCGGGATGGACCGGGATTGTCCGGGAGAGCTCCCGCTTGCTTCGGGATGGATCGGAATGCCTCGAGATGGATCGGCAAGGCTTCGGATGCCTCGGGAGTGCCTCGGGGCAGCTCGGAAGCGTCTCGGGAGTGCTTGGCAGGGCTTCACCTCAAGGGGGCTCGGAATGCCCCGGAGGGAACCGGAAGGGACTAGGAGTGCCTCGAAAGGACTTAGAGGGGAGCCTGAAGGCTGGGGAAGAGAGGAGAGAATGGAGGTGTGAAGAAAATGAGAGGGGGAGCCCTCTATTTATAGAGGTAGAAAAACTGCAAAACGGTCCGCACGGACCATTCTGCAAAACCTAAATTTTGGTTTTCCCGGATTTAAGGGAATATCGTGGACTTTAAGTGGATTTTGTAATTATGATGTCTGTTTAACAAAATGGTCCATACGGACCATCTTGCATTGCAAAGTGGAAGCGCGGACATGTTTTCAGGCTAGTTCTCATCGAGAGCTTTCCAACTATATATGGCACGTCTCGATCGGAGTTCGTATGAAGGAGTTATGACCTCCGAAAGTTTGCCCTTGGTTTTTTCTGTATGCTCGGATGGTGAGCGGTCCGGATTGGGGTACTTACACCATCGCTAACATGGTGATACAGAAGAAATTCACTGTTCCTCACATGAAGCAATATGATGGGACAACCGATCCATTGGAGCACATTGCCTTGTACCAGGAGAAGATGGACGTGATTCACATTCCCTTGCAGTTCAAGGAAGCTTGCCTTTGTAGGGGATTCGGTTCCACCTTGACTGGTGCAGCCTTGCGATGGCTCATCAACCAACCTCTAGGCTCTATTGGATCTTATGCTCAACTCATTAATATGTTTACTAACTAGTTTTCTTGCAACAGGGTCTTTGAGAAACTAACCAGTGATCTATACAGAATAGTTCAACAACCTGACGAATCCTTAAAAGATTATTTGAGCAGATTCAACAAAGAAGCTGTTGACATCCCCAACATGGACATGTCTACAGCGACAGAGGCCTTCAGGATGGGACTCAAGAAAGACTCCCCTTATTATGAGGAATTAGTGATGACTCCTTGCAAGAGATCGGAAGAAGTCAGAACAAGGGCAATAAAGTTCATTAGGGTGGAGGAAGATAAATTGATGCAGGAGAAAGCGAACAAGAGGAGCACCACTGTTGAGCATTCTGGTGGAAAGATAGAAACATCTCATTCTAGATCCAATAGGGGTAGACCCTACACTAAACTCGATCACTCTAGCTTTAATACTTTCAATGATAATGGTGATGATGATGAGTCACAATATCCAAGAATAGATGACTACTGTTTTTCTGTTGACATTGCAGGAGTGATACATGCTATGGACAACCTGGGTGAAAAGGCAAGATGGCCCAAGAAGTCTGACAAGCCCTCCAATTGGAAGGACAAATCTAAATGGTGTGCATATCATGAAGATTTTGGACATACAACTGAGAACTACATTGCCCTAAGAAAGGAAATCAGCCATCTTCTATCTAAGGGGTTCCTCAAAGACCTGCTAGGCAAGCAGCGTGGGTGAACTGACAACCAAGAGCAACAAGCTAAGAACCCACCATCTCCTCCAGTTCCAACCAAGGTGGTCAATATGATCAGCGGAGGGTCAGCCATATGCGGTACATCTTACTCTGCTGCCAAGCACCACGCTTCAGACTCCAAGGAAGATAGGTTGAACTTACCAGCAAGACCATCAGTGAAGGTTAGCGGCCATGAAATAACGTTTGATGAAGACGACATGGGTGACATCTTGGATCCCCATCACGATGTCCTTGTTGTAACTTTACAAGTAGCCAGCTGCTTGGTAAAGCGTATTCTAATTGATAACCGGAGCTCCGTCAATATAGTAACTACTAACAGCTTGGCAAGCATGTAGATTCCACTTGAGCACATTACCAGGAGCTCATATGTTTTGGTTGGATTCACTGGAGAAACCAAACATACTTATGGGGAAATCAAGTTGCCAGTGTATGTTGAAGGAGTAAATTCTATGGAGAAGTTCTGTGTCATAGAATGCAAATCATCTTACAATATCATCTTGGGGAGACCTTGGATTCACAACATGAAGGCCATTCCATCAACTTACCATCAGTGCATCAAGCTGCAAACATGTTGGGGAATTGTCAAAATGAAGGAAGACCAGCAAACAACAAAGGAGTGTTACAAGATCTCTATGAAGGCAAGAAGCACCCCTCGGCAAGCATAGCAATTAAAGAAGAAGGCACGGGATGTTTTGGAGGTAGTGGAGCATGATATTAAGGAAATTCAACTTGATCCCTTCAATCCAAATGTCAAGGTTCTAGTCAAAACAGATATCCCTCACGAAATTGAGAAAGACATAGTGGAATTCTTAAGGTGTAGAGCCAATTGTTTGGCCTGGAAACACGATGACATGACTGGAATTAGCAAGGACATCCTTACCCATTAGTTTAATATCCATCATAAAATAAGGAAATTTGCACATGAACGCAACCAGATCATAAGGGAAGAAGTTAAATGATTGCTGAAGTCCAAGATGACCAGAGAAATTGATAACCCAAGTTGGTTGGCTAACGTAGTAGTCGTGGAAAAGAAGAATGGCAAATGGCCTGTACGCGTGGATTTCATAGATTTGAACAGAGCATGCCCAAAAGATTCATTTCCTCTGCCCCATATTGATTCCTTGGTGGACGCAACGGCTGGTCATGACATCCTGACTTTCATGGACGTCTCTTCAGGATATCAGGAAATTCAAATGGAGCCTTCAGACCAAGAAGACACTGCTTTCATTACCCCCGAAGGTATTTATTGTTATATTTGTTGGGTTTTACGGGTCCATGCGCAGCAGAATTAAGCATTAAAAACATAAAACCCAAGAAGCCCTAGGATCCGTTCTATACAATTAATTTAAATTCCTATGAGATAGAATTATACCAACCTTGAACGCTTTCCGTTCTTGAGCTATCGAACGATTTGATTGTGTGATATCGAATCACAAACTTCGTTCTTCAACTTGCTTGAACTCTAGGCCTTGATCGATGAACGAGCGAAGACCCTCTTTCGGTATCCACACCTTTGAATGAATTCAAGAACAACTTCTTGATGATTGCTAGATCTAAACCTTGAAGAATATTAAGAGTATTTGATTATGAATTTTGCTTGAAAATTTCGGCTAGCTAATTAGGTCTGACAGACCTCTCATATTTATACTACAATAGTTGAATACGTCTCCTAATTGTATTAGGAGAACAGGCTGTCAAACAGCGTATGGGCTTGATATGTCGCGCGGTATATTAAGCCAATGGCTTAGTATGTCGCGTGACATATGTAGCCAGTTACAGAGACTCTCAATCATTCTTCCTCCGGTTTAACCAATTCATTCTAGTTGTGTGTGACCCAATAGGATTACATTATGTTGGCAATGAGTTTGATCATATCGAACCTCATAAGACATAAGTGGACTCTAGCAAGCCATTATGTCTACCCAAATAATGTAACGTAAGAGTTCACGTTTCCAATGGTGTACTTCCATTTCTCCCTTTGTCTCACGATGTTATATTGAACACAAGTCATGGTCCTTGTCAACTTGTCTTTGTTCAATGCTTTCTCGATTCTTTGAGTATAATGATAATTCCAATCATATTGGGGTACGGCCATACACTTTCATCATTATCACTCATCGATGGGCCCAAGCAAAACATCTCTCTTTCGAGGGACAAATTCCATCTTGATTTATCATCCTTCCCATCATGAATACGATCATGCCAAAGAAAGCCTTTATAGATATTGTGTTAAGATATCATTTGACTAAAATCAAACATGACTTTTCATCATATGTAAGGTCATGATAATCTCAGGTCTAGGAACTAAATGAAGTAACCTTATGAGATTTACTTATGACACTTGACCATGTCATAAATCTCATGCGGGTCATGTCCAGTCACTTGTTCTCTAACAAGTACTCATAATTTCAATGTTCATATAATCATCACATGATTATCCATTGACAATTATACTAATCATTCTTTCAATAATTAGGGACGGAGATTATTTTAAACAAATATACAAAACATATAATAATCAAATGATAAACATCTCATATAATAATAAATAATGTCAACACATAAGTCTATGAATCATAGGCCTAGGGCATAACACCAACAGTCTCCCACTTGCACTAGGCCCAATCTACCATGTATCGAATACCCATGGACCTAACATGACCATCATGCTTAGCTTGCGGGAGAGCCTTAGTTAATGGGTCCGCCACGTTGTCATCAGTGTCTACTCTGCATATCTTAACGTCTTCCCTTTCACATATCTCACGGATAATGTGGAAACGTCAAAGTATGTGTTTGGAACTCTGGTGTGATCTTGGTTCCTTTGCTTGTGCAATGGCACCATTGTTATCACAGTAAAGTTCAATAGGATCTCTGATGCTTGGAACGACTTCCAAATCACTAATGAACTTTTTGATCCAAACTGCTTCCTTAGCTGCATCGGATGCCGCTATGTACTCAACTTCGGTTGTAGAATCAGTGACGGTACTTTGCTTGGAACTTTTCCAACTCACAGTGCCTCCATTAAGCGTAAACAAAAATCCAGACTGCGATCTGAAATCATCTTTGTCGGTTTGAAAGCTAGCATCTGTGTAGCCTTTGACTACAAGATCTTCTTCCATTCCTCCAAAGACCAAGAATACATCCTTAGTTCTTCGTAAGTATTTAAGGATATTCTTGACTGCTATCCAATGTGGTTCGCTGGGATCCGATTGGTACCTACTCGTCATGCTTAGAGCACACGAGACATCGGGTCTAGTACATAACATAGCATACATGATAGACCCAATTGCCGAAGCATATGGAATACCATTCATTCTCTTTCGCTCATCATTAGTCTTAGGACTTTGATTCTTGCTAAGAGATATACCATGCAACATTGGCAAGTTTCCTCTTTTAGAATTTTCCATTTCGAATCTTCTAAGGACTTTGTCAATGTAAGTACTTTGACTTAAACCAATCATCCTCTTAGATCTATCTCTATAGATCTTGATACCAAGGATATATGCGGCTTCGCCCATATCTTTCATTGAAAAACACTTTCCTAACCAAGACTTAACGAGTCGTAGTGCGAAACGTCATTTCCAATGATTAAGATATCGTCGACATACAACACTAAAAATAGTGCTACGCTCCCACTAATTTTCTTGTATACACAAGGTTCATCTTCGTTTTTGATAAAGTCAAACTCCTTGATTGCTTCATCAAAACGTAGATTCCAACTCCTAGAAGCTTGCTTCAATCCATAAATGGATTTCTGCAACTTACACACCTTGTTAGAATTTTCTGGATTGACAAAGCCTTCAGGTTGTATCATGTATACATCCTCAAGTAACTTCCCATTAAGGAAAGCTGTTTTGACATCCATTTGCCATATCTCATAGTCATAATATGCGGCTATGGCAAGTAAAATTCTAATAGACTTAAGCATAGCTACAGGAGAAAAGGTTTCATCATAGTCTATGCCATGAATCTGCCTATATCCCTTAGCTACCAGCCTAGCCTTATAGGTGTGCACCTTCCCATCCATGTCGGTCTTCTTCTTGAAGACCGAATTGCACCCTATGGTTTTTACACCTTCGGGTGGATCAATCAAGTTCCAAACTTGATTATCAGCCATGGATTGTAATTCGGATTTCATGGCCTCTTGCCATTTTTCCGAATCAGGAGCGGATATCGCTTCTTGATAGCTAGTGGGTTCATCATTTTCGATTAAATCCACTTCGTCACTTTCCGTAACGAGAAATCCATATCTCTCGGGTTCGGATCGTGACCTACCACTTCGGCGAAGAACTTGTACACCTTGAACCGGTTCCACAACGGTTTGTGAACTTGGTTCAGTTTCTACCATTGGTTCAATGTTGTTTTCGTGTTCTCGAATTTCTTCGAGATCTATTTTACTCCCACTGGTTCCTTTGCGAAGAAACTCCTTTTCTAAGAAAGTACCATTTCGAGCAACAAACACTTTGTTCTCGTTTCGGTTGTAGAAATAGTATCCTTTGGTTTCCTTAGGATATCCCACGAAAACACATTTATCAGATTTAGGTGCTAGCTTGTCAGAAGTTAATTTCTTGACATATGCATCGCAACCCCAAATCTTCATGAAAGACAAACTAGGTTTTCTTCCATGCCACATCTCATATGGGGTCTTTTGAACCGATTTGGTAGGAACTCTGTTTATAGTGAAAGCAGCAGTTTCTAGTGCATGTCCCCAAAAAGGATAAAGGAAGCTCAACTTGACTCATCATAGAACGAACCATGTCCAACAAAGTTCTATTCCTCCTTTCAGACACACCATTCCATTGTGGTGTTCCAGGTGGAGGGAGTTCTGAAACCATTCCACAACTCTTAAGATGATTGTCAAATTCTTAGCTCAAATATTCACCACCTCGATCGGATCAAAGTACCTTAATAGTTTTGCCAAGTTGATTTTGCACCTCATTTTGAAATATTCGAAATATCTCAAACGATTCACTTTTATGTTTCATTAGATAAACATATCCAAATCTACTATAATCATCAGTGAATGTTATGAAGTACCGAAATCCTCCCCTAGCATCGCTACTCATAGGCCCACATACATCGGTATGTATGAGTCCTAGTAAGTCGCCTGCCCTTTCACCGGTTTTGGTAAATGGGTCCTTGGTCATCTTGCCAAGTAAACAAGACTTGCATGTCTCATATGATTCATAATCATGTGAGTCCAAAAATCCATCTTTGTGGAGTTTAGAAATGCGTTTCTCATTTATATGGCCAAGACGATAATGCCATAAGTAAGTGTGGTTTACATCATTGGGTTTAGATTTCTTGTTAATGTTATAGATATCATTATCTTGATTTTCAACATCAAGAATATAAAGGCCATTGAATGAAACAGCAGTACAATAATGCATATCACTCTTGTAAATAGAAAATTTCTTATCATGTATAAGAAAATTAAAACCTTCATCATCCAAAGCTGAAATCGAAATAATATTCCTACTTAAAGCTGGAACATAATAACAATTGTTCAAAACAAGTATTAGTCCACTAGGTAAAGTAACTTCATAAGTTCCTACGGCTAATGCAGCAACTCTTGCTCCATTCCCCACACGTAGGTCCACTTTGCCTTCCTTATGCATCCTTACATTCTTTAGACCCCTGCACATTTAGACAAATGTGAGTTCCACATCCGGTATCCAATACCCAATAACTAGAAGTAGATAGGAATATATCAATAACAAAGATACCTGAAGTTGAAGCAACTCCTTTGCCCTTCTTCAGTGCTTCCTTGTATTTTGCGCAGTTTCTCCTCTAATGTCCAATCTCATTGCAATGGAAGCAGACTGCGTCCTCTTGGGACTTAGGCTTAGCCTCTTTAGGCTTGGAAGCCTCTTTAGGCTTGGCAACTTTTGCCTTAGGATTAGCAACCTTTGCCTTTCCTTTACCCTTGAAACCCTTCCCCTTGTTAACCATTAGCACTTGGTCGGTTTTCTTCTCGACAATATTGATTTCCGCAGTGTTCAACATTTGAACTAACTCGGAAAGGTTTCTATTCATTCCACCCATGTTATAGTGCATTATGAAATGACTAAAACTTTTAGGTAATGAATTCAATATTATGTCGGTAGCCAACTCTTGGCTAATTGGAAAACCGAGCCTTTCAAGATGCTCAATGTGGCCCTTCAACTTGAGAGCATGGGGACCAACGGCTTGTCCTTCACTCATCTTGCATGAGGTCAAGGCTGCAACTGTGTTGTACCTTTCTTGCCTAGCTTGAACTTGGAACATTTCCATCAGTCGATTGTTTAAGTCGACTGTCCCCAAGTGCTCAAGATCCTTTTGAAGGTTCTTGCACATGGCGGAGAGCATAAGGCAACCAACATCTGTGGAGTCACGCTTGGGCTTCAGATATCGTTCCCTTACTGCCCTAGCAGCATTGGCAGCAGGTTCAGGTGGAATAGGTTCCTCGAGAACGTACAGTTTTTCCTCTTGCCTTAGAACAATTCTAAGGCTACGGATCCAATCCATATAGTTTGTACCATTCTCTTCCAACTTCTCCTTCTCAAGGAGAGATCGCAGTGACAGGTGATTATTATTTGATGCCATTTATTCTACAAAAAGATATACATAAAATATGAAAACATATAAGTAAACATATTATATGAAAAGTATAATGCATTTATTTAAAATGCTCCCACTAAATTATACACCTTCAAATGCAAGTAAGCATAATATATATTTAATGGGCTAAGATCCAACTTTAATTCAATTTCAAGTTTGCTATGGCAAACCGCTCAAAATTAAATTAATTAGGTAGAAAACATCAATCATATCACATATATGACTCCTAGATATTTTATGAGATTAATTCAAGACATCATATGTCTAGGCATATTTTTAATCTCATCTTATGCCTTGGGTCCAAAACCATTTTGATAACCCAATTAAGTTCATTCATTTTAAACTTATAGGAACCACCATTTCCTCATCTTGCTCGCATTCGAATAGAATCAAAGCACCTTGCTATGGCAAGCCTACCCAAAACTATCCGAATGGTCTCAAGTGTTTAATCATGAATTGGCATAAAGAACTTAAAAGTTAAATGAAGGTTCTTTAAAGGTAGATTATAAGCATATCAGAAAGATAGTCAAAATCATGCACCAGGTAAGTTCCCAGGAAGATAGGTGAGCCACAAGGACTTCTTAAGTACCAACTCTTCCTTAGACAGAACTCTCCTAGACATGCATAATTAGAAATCAACTCTGATTAAGCAACATAATCCCCACCTTTTTCTAAACAATCAGTTTCCTTTTAAATTTCGCGTATTTATGACTTGTTTCCATAAACAATCATAAGATCCAAAATTTACAATGTCTAAATCTAAACATATTAGGAAACTAAATATCATGTTTCAACTAAACATCTAATTAAAAATTCTTAGCATGTAAGAACAAATAAAACATGCAACGCAATAATTATTAAAATCACATTTTAATCAATTAATCATGCATATCAATGAATCAATCTAGCATGGTCTTATAAACTCAATTTTATAACATCCAGATTTTCATATGAACATATCAGATTGTAAACACAATAACAGAATAGCGAGGAAAATTTGAACAAACCGATTCTGCCGGTTTTGGCTTATTATGTCGCGTGACAACATCGCCCGTAGGCTTGATATGTCGCGCGACCTAACAGCCGAGATAACCAGAATTCCACATGGCTCATCATGTCGCGCGACCTATGCAGCCAGATTACAGGATTTCCAGATTCGAACCAATTCAGATCGCAACCAATTAAATCACATAAAACAACCTTTTACAGATTTAATTCAGCATAATTCGAAAACGATTTTCACATTGTTTCACATAAACAATTAAAAATTCTATCGCATACAAAACATGCAATAAGCATATAAACAATTTATATCTTAAATCTAGCATGTTAATTCAAACTTAATCATACGAACGGGGCTCTGATACCACTGTTGGGTTTTACGGGTCCATGCGCAGCGGAATTAAGCATTAAAAACATAAAACCCAAGAAGCCCTAGGATCCGTTCTATACAATTAATTTAAATTCCTATGAGATAGAATTATACCAACCTTGAACGCTTTCCGTTCTTGAGCTATCGAACGATTTGATTGTGTGATATCGAATCACAAACTTCATTCTTCAACTTTCTTGAACTCTAGGCCTTGATCGATGAACGAGCGAAGACCCTCTTTCGGTATCCACACCTTTGAATGAATTCAAGAACAACTTCTTGATGATTGCTAGATCTAAACCTTGAAGAATATTGAGAGTATTTGATTATGAATTTTGCTTGAAAATTTCGGCTAGCTAATTAGGTCTGACAGACCTACCATATTTATACTACAATAGTATGAATACGTCTCCTAATTGTATTAGGAGAACAGGCTGTCAAACCGCGTATGGGCTTGATATGTCGCGCGGTATATTAAGCCAATGGCTTAGTATGTCGCGTGACATATGTAGCCAGTTACAGAGACTCTCAATCATTCTTCCTCCGGTTTAACCAATTCATTCTAGTTGTGTGTGACCCAATAGGATTACATTATATTGGCTATGAGTTTGATCATATCGAACCTCATAAGACATAAGCGGACTCTAGCAAGCCATTATGTCTACCCAAATAATGTAACGTAAGAGTTCACGTTTCCAATGGTGTACTTCCATTTCTCCCTTTGTCTCACGATGTTATATTGAACACAAGTCATGGTCCTTGTCAACTTGTCTTTGTTCAATGCTTTCTCGATTCTTTGAGTATAATGATAATTCCAATCATATTGGGGTACGGCCATACACTTTCATCATTATCACTCATCGAGGGGCCCAAGCAAAACATCTCTCTTTCGAGGGACAAATTCCATCTTGATTTATCATCCTTCCCATCATGAATCCGATCATGCCAAAGATAGCCTTTATAGATATTGTGTTAAGATATCGTTTGACTAAAATCAAACATGAGTTTTCATCATATGTAAGGTCATGATAATCTCAGGTCTAGGAACTAAATGAAGTAACCTTATGAGATTTACTTATGACACTTGACCATGTCATAAATCTCATGCGGGTCATGTCCAGTCACTTGTTCTCTAACAAGTACTCATAATTTCAATGTTCATATAATTATCACATGATTATCCATTGACAATTATACTAATCATTCTTTCAATAATTAGGGACGGAGATTATTATAAACAAATATACAAAACATATAATAATCAAATGATAAACATCTCATATAATAATAAATAATGTCAACACATAAGTCTATGAATCATAGGCCTAGGGCACACTACAAGAAAGGAGGCTTTTTACGGCGCCCATATACGGCGGCTAACACGCGTCCGCCGTATATATATTATATATACGGCGGTATGAACCGCCGCCGTAAATACCTAATATATACGGCGGACGCGTCCGCCGTAAATAAGCAATGTACGTATATTGAACGTGTACGTATACTGGATCGAGGTTATATACGGCGGTATATCAGCAGCCGCCGTATATAGGTACTTATTATCGGCGGTTGATACGCGTCCGCCGTAAATAATACCATTATTTACGGCGGTGTACAATATCCGCCGTAAATGTTATTAAATACCGGGAAACCCAAATTTCCCTATTCAGTTTCGCGGTATCTCCTCCCTTTCTCTCCTACAGACAGAGCTTCAATCCTCCATAGCTAGGGCTTGAAAATCCGACGCCGGTGACCAAAATCAGGTAGGTATAGCGTATTTAATTACTTTTAATTTTTGGTTTTTGTTGATTTCTTCGATCTGTATCTCAGTCTCTCTTTGATTGACTGAATATTTATGTTTGTGTTGTGATTTTTTCATTGATGTGTTTTGCTGTGCTAGGTTTTGTCTGTAATACTAGCATTTCAATTCAATTATCAAATGTAATCTTCTTCAAATTGAGCTCATATCCTGGTAGTAGATTTTCAATTGGATTATCAAATCTAAAAACAAGGTTATAACCTGTAGTAGGTTATAGTAGGGTTGACTGAATGTTCATCATGTTAGTAATGTAATTTTCTTCATTAATGTTTGTTTTGTTGTGTTAGGTTTTGTATGTAATGGTAGCTTTTATATTCTACAACCACATATTTTTCTGTAAAATGAGGTTAGATCCTAGTGTAGCTTCTCCATTAAACTATGAAATATTATTTTTCTTTGAAATGAAGTGATATCCTGGTAGTAGCTTTTCAAGAGGATCAATTGAATGTCTAGTTATGCTTGTGTTGTATTTTGTTTTGTTATGCTTTGTTCGTAATAGCAAACCAATCGTAAGGTGTATTTTGTTTTGTTATGCTTTGTCTGTAATAGTTCCAAGATAAGTTGGTGCTTATTTCATATTTATCTGTTCAGCAAATTGGTTGTTAATATGGGCCATTAGGGGAGGTGGTGCTTCTAGTTTCAAAATGCCTCTACTCTATTACACCCATTTGCTACCAAAAGCAAAAGAGACTCGATTTTCATTCAATGCAGCTTCTCTCTAAAAGTCCAACACTTGAGCTCTTTCACAACGCGAAATTTTAAAGCACCCGACACATTTGCAAAATCTTATAATCCTTCTTATCTCCAATATGTTCTCCCATTATTTGAACCCACAACCCTATAAATATAACCACATAAGGCACCATATATCATATATGAGGCCTACACATTCAATACCCAAGGTATAATTTAGTAACAGGTATTGCCACTTATGTATCAATCAATAAAGTAATGAACCATACCTTTTATGCACCATTTAACCCAATAACCACATACATATAACCACGTAGAGGTATAACAACATACAAGTAACCCTACGCGTTCATAATATAACCTTGTACACCTTCTATAAAGGTTCCAAGTTCAATTACCATGTTTTATCCACTTTGGTTCAAGTTTCATAATTGCCTCTCAACCCTTTTTAAGACAATATTTAACACATTTCCCATTATCCATTTGAACCAATTCAAGTTCCACATTATTGTACTAAAGTTGTACTTGAATCCTAGTTAAAGAGTGACTTCAACCTAGTTCCTAAAAATAGTTCCAAATCTTTTGTTGCATGTGCATATTCTTTTGCACATCAACCTAGTTCCTTAAATTAGCTTCTCAATTAGGGGGCTTGTGAGAGAGAACGAATGAATGTTGTCATAGGGTTATACTATATCATGGGCCCAAGTTCGACTAATAGGCTAGGCTCCAACAATGTATATTATCTATATCGAGCCAAAAGTTGTACATATTTAGACTATATTTGTTTATGAGTTTATTTTTATTCTAAAATTTGTGTCTTTCGGTCTTATATATAGGTTGTATTTTAACGTTAAAAATATCAAGTCAAGTCATATATGGACAAAAGTTGGATTGATTTGGATAATCGAATTTCAAATGAGTATTTGTGCGGGGTTGACAACTTTCTCGATTTTGCATTCTCAAAAATGTCTGTTGGTGTTAAAGAAATATATTGTCCTTGTAAAAAATGCGCAAATCGTTACCAAAAAGACCGTGCAACCGTGAGATCACATTGTATTGAAGTGGGATTTCAAAAAGATTACAAGAATTGGATTAGGCACGGGGAAGAGTACATTTCGGCGCGTAAGAATGATAGGACAACTGAAGATGGCATTGAAATTGAATTGGGCGTGCAAGATTGTATGAGGCGAATGGTACATGAAGGGATGGGTATGCTTGGGATAGTAACCAGCCAGGAATTGAAGATATCGTACAATCAGATGCATCCACCGCAAAGTTTCTTAGACTTTTGAGAGATGCTGATCAAGCCTTGTGGGAAGGGTGTGATAAGTTTACAGTACTCTCATTTATTGTAGAACTTATGCACTGGAAGGCTAATTATCGAGTGACCGATAAGGGATTTACTTCTTTATTAAAAAAATTCATTAGGGCATTGCCTCAATCAGCGAAAGTGCCAAGTTCCTATCGTGAGGCGTACAAGATGACTGCGGATTTGGGTTTTAGTTATAAAACGTGGGACGCGTGCATTAATCATTGTATGTTGTTTCGAAATGAAACTGAAAAACTTACTAAATGTGAAATTTGTGGAGCCTCTAGATATAAGCAACAAGAAGAAGGGGTAGCGGTGAAGGTGCGGAAACAAGTGGCAAGAATAAACTTCCCAAGCGGTAGCGATGAAGAAAGTATGGTATTTTCCCTTAAAGCCAAGGTTGCAAAGGTTGTATTGGTCATCTAAGACCGCGACACTCATGAGATGGCATGCCGAGAAAAGAATAGACGATGGTGTGCTTTGAGGCATCCCGCAGACTCTCGTGCGTGGAAGGAATTCGATGAACGTTATCCATTATTTTCAAGTGAAATTCGAAATGTTAGATTGGGATTAGCATCCGACGGATTTAATCCTTTCGAACAATGACTATATCTCACGGTACTTGGCCGGTTGTGCTTATGCCATACAATCTTCCACCTTGGTTATGCATGAAACGAGCCATATTTCTTCTTGTCGGTGCTTACTCAAGGCCCAAAAGGGCCGGGCAACAAGATAGATGTGTATCTCCAACCGTTAATTGATGAGTTGAAGGAATTGTGGGAAAATGGTATATCAACTTATGATGCATCAAGGAACGAGTTGTTTACTTTACGAGCTTCACTATTATGGACAATAAATGACTTTCCCCGCATATGGAATGTTGTCTCGGATGGAGCACTAAAGGTGAATATGCTTGCCCTTGTTGCAATGTGAGACCTCAAGCACGATGGTTGGATCATGGTGGCAAGTATTGTTATATTGGTCATCGACGCTTCTTGCCTAGGAGTCATGCTTTTCGTAAGGATAAAGGCTCTTTTGATGGTACTCATGAAGTGAGAGATAAGCCCAAGTTATTTTTTGGAACAAAATTGCTTAAACAAGTTGAAAATATGGAAACAGAGTATAAAATAGAAGATGTTATTAAAAAGAGGAAAAGAGAAGAGGGTGAGAAGCAACAAGCCAAGTTGGAGAAAAGAAAGGTTCCTAAGTTGTGTCACAATTGGAAAAAGAGGAATATCTTCTTTGAGTTGCCATATTGGGCAAATAATCATGTTGTCATAATCTTGATGTTATGCACATTGAAAAAAATGTGTGTGATAATGTGCTACATACTCTGTTAGGTACTGCGGGGAAATCAAAAGATAATGATAAAGCAAGAAAAGACCTAAAAGAGATGAACATTCGGAAACCATTGCATCTACAAAAGCTTCCATCCGGCAAAGATATTATGCCTCCGGCTCAGTTTACAATGAGTAAGAAGCATAAAGACACATTCTTGAAAGTTCTAAAAGGAGTCAAAGTCACGATGGCTACTCGTCAAACATATCTCGTTGTGTACATCTAGAGGAAAGAGCTATTCGGGGTCTTAAGAGCCATGATAGTCATATTTTGCTCCTACAACTACTCCCTTTAGGCTGTTCGAAAAGCGTTGCCTACTTACATTGTAAAAGCCATCATTGAGTTGGCAAATTTCTTTAGGCAATTATCCTCAAAGGTGAATACACTTGCCGATCTCGAAAAGATACAAGATCGGATGGGTTTGTCACACTATGCGCTCTCGAGAAAATATTCCCACCAGCTTTCTTTGATGTTATGGAGCACTTGCCGGTGCATTTAGCCGAGGAGGCCTTGCTAGCAGGCCCAATACAATTTCGTTGGATGTATCCGGTAGAGAGTTACATCCATATTATATTTAGTTTGAAAAAAGTTAAATTCCTTTTTACATCTGCTTTAGCATAAGTAAATGTTTTTGAAGGTTTCAACTTACATTAAAATTATATGTTCGAAATCGAGCCCATCCTGAGGCCTCCATAGCTAAGGCAATTGTGGCTGAAGAATGCATGACTTTTTGTACGCAATATTTGGATGACATTGAGACAAAGTCCAATCGTCCTAGAAGAAATGATGATGAAGGTGATGAGTTAGGCTGCTTTGTAGGAAAAGAAGAGGTAATTACCCTTGATTACATCACACGAGTACAAGTGCATAGATATGTGCTTTTCAATACTGAAGATGTTGAACATTACCTAGAGTAAGTGATTCCTTACATGAGGCTTACATTCCTTATATCTTTTATATTTCAAATTAATACTTAATTCATATTTTCAATCTGCTCAGAATGCATCGTGTACATTTGAGGGAGACACTACCTCGTAATCAACGACATCTTATAGAGAAAGAACATAATGATAAGTTTGTTAGCTGGTTTAAGGATTATGTAAGTATGAAACCACCTTCATATAATAGTTTCAATTTATCGTTTTAAATATTTTCTTATTAAATTTTGTTTTTTATAAAAGGTATGCACGACGAAAGATGTAGTGCCCGAAAGAATTACGAGTCTTGCATTGGGTCCTCATATGGATGCGAGGCGGTATAAGTCTTACATAATAAATGGTTTTCGATTTCGAGTGAAGGATGTCGATAGACGGAGGAAAACTCAAAATAGTGGAGTCATGCTTAATGCAAGTGTGACAAGTTTTGCAAGCCGAAAGGATAATAATCCCATTGTAGGGGATGTTAACTTCTACGGGAGTTGATTGAGATCCTTGAAATTCGTTATAGCAACTCAATAAGATTTGTATTGTTTAAATGTGATTGGGTTGATAACCGGACGAGCAAGATGGAAGATGAGCAAAAATTTACTCTTGTAAACTTCAATCACAAGTTGTATAAGGATAATCGAGTTGGTGATGAACCATTCATATTAGCATCTCAAGCCGAGCAAGTTTGGTATGTTAAAGATCCTATAGAAAGTGATTGGAAAGTTGTGATGAGGATTACACCAAGAGATAGTTTTGACATATATTCAAATGATGATAAACAAGTTTCGGATTCGATTCCACAATTGGTACCATTTTGCTCACAAAATACGGATGAAAATGTTGCTAACGAAGAAGCATCGTGGGTGCGAGAGGGAGTTGATGGGGTCGAGATTGAAACTACTAATATCAATGACCTAGATGTTGATATGACCGATAATGATGATGTTGATATGGCCGATAATGATGATGATTAGTTTGAGTAGTATTTGTTTAGATCTTATTTGCTTACTAATTACTAAGACAATGTTATTACTTAAGTTTCATGTTTCAATCAAACTTGTTATTTTTGTATGGTTGAATATTAATATTGTTACTTCTATATAATATGTATTTGTTTAGGTCTTATGTGCTTACTATTTACTAAGACAATGTTATTACTAAAATTTGTGTCTCTCCGTCTTATATATAGGTGGTTTTTGTGTTGAAAATATGCCTCCTAAGGAGAGAGTAATTGGAGGGGGTAGCAACAAGAGGGGTAGACAAAACCCGCCGCCCGTAGTCCCAAATGATCCCACTTCCCCTAATGCATCATTGACGCAGTTTATGGGAGCCCGATATACGCAGCTGGAGGCTTGGGCGATGCAGACAGAGCCCCGGAGTTACGAGCCAGTTTCAGAGGATTATTTGACTACGATGCATTCGAGAGCCACTGCTCGTGCACAGAGGCGTTCTTCCCGTCAGACCTACTATCAGGGACAAACCTCCGGCTCTCATCAGTGATGTTATTATTGTGATGTTATTATTAATGTTTCATGTTTCAATCAAACTTGTTATTTTGTATGGTTGAATATTAATATTGTTAATTGTAATATGTATTTGTTTAGATCTTATTTGCTTACTATTACTAAGACAATGTTATTACTTATGTTTCATATTTCAATCAAACTTGTTATTTTGTATGGTTGAATTGAATATTAATATTGTTAATTGTAATATGTATTTGTTCTGCTTCTTTTGATCAAACTCTTATTTCCTACAGGATCTTGTTGCAGCAGCTCTTACTTTCTACCTCCGTCATCTGCTTTTTCAGGTACTCCTTTGATGCCTGTAGAAATTTGAATATATTAAATGAATATCCAATTTTTACTTTGGGATGTCCCCGCCTCGCTTCCCCACCGATTTGGTACCCGCGGGAGCCCCCCCCCCCGTACTATTTTATACTTTTACGTATCAAGCAAGGCTTGCCCTATAGTGTTGTTGTTGTTGTTCCTTGTGGTTGTTGTTGTTGTTCCCCGCCCCCGCTTCCCCACCGATTTGGTATTTGTTTTTTGTTAAATGTGACATATAACAAATGTGTCCACAACCCGCGGGAGCCCCTCCCCCCCCCCCCCATAATGTCATGTTTGTTGTTCCCCTAAAACTTAAGAGGTACTCCCTAAGACAAAAAAAAGTTGGTAGTTAGCTTTTATATTTTGTCATGTAATGCTTCAACATAGCAAAAGATTGTAGTTAAGTTAACTGTTTATAAAATATACATGCATAATATTGGCACTAAAAGATTGTAGCTAAAATGGATATGGTAGTCTGCTCTTTTTCATTTGAGCTTGTAGTTAAGTTAGCTGTTTATAAAATATACATGTATCTTCAATTATTCTTGTAATTATTTCCATTTCCCATAATTATTTTACTTTTCAAACGTGGACCTTTTTGCTTTGTAATGTAATCAAAACAAGGGGAAAAACACATCTATATACATTCTTGTATGAGGAAAAAGTGAAACCTAAGCATATAATGCCTACTATGTACAAGTTACAACACAAAAGCTAGGGTTGTTAGAATGGCTGGCTACTTTAAAGGTTTTGATGCTTCAGGAACTCTTAAGGTTGGTTGAACTAAGGAGAAAAATCTTTTACTTAATAAAAGTTTCCATTGCTTCTATTGGGCATTGTACCTGTTTTAGCTATCTGCAGTTGTATGAATATTTGGCTAGTTGGTTGCTATCGTTTTCAATTTGCTGTTATGTACTGCCTATTTAAAGGCTGTTGCTTAGTGAAAATTTCAAGTCAGTAAATAGTCACTTTGTGCTCCTTTGTACTGTCCATATTAGCAGCTGTCATGGTTTATGGGGAGAATAGTCACTTTGTGCTCCTTTGCAATAGAGACAAGAATAGGTAGAACTTCATGTATTTGATTATAACATTCATGAGCTATAAGAAGCCCACATTAAAAAAAAAAAAATACTTAAGGGGAGAATAGTTCCAGTACTGTTATAGTGTGTGAGTGAGTGAGTGAGTGAGTGAGTGAGTGAGTGAGTGAGTGAGTGATGGTGTGACGTGTGTGTTTAAGTTCATGTGTGTTTAAGGGATCTTTCCTAGTTGCGGAAGTTAGTGTTTGGAACAATATTTTTCCACGTTTCCGTAAATGGTACCAAAACATATTTTTCTTTGGATGCGGTGTTATCTTTTAACTTAGATTCCAAATTCCTTTCTTTAAAAGTGACTGATTGTACAGAAGCTTTGGTGTATGTATAGCATAGTTCCAAGATAAGTTGGTGCTTATTTCATATTTATCTGTTCAGCAAATTGGTTGTTAATATGGGCCATTAGGGGAGGTGGTGCTTCTAGTTTTGGAGTCATTGTTGCTTGGTTGTTAATATGTGATTATGCCTATGGTTGCTGTTGTTGTTTCTGTTGCTGCTTTGTTGTTTACATTCTTTGTTGTTGTTGTTGTTGTTGTTGTTGTTGCTGTTGTTGCTGTTGTTGTTCCAAAATACTTGTTGTTTTATTATTATCTAGGCATTTTATAGGTCTTATACATGATACATAAGACCTATAATAAATTTATAGGTCTTATACATATATTATAAGACTGTTTTTTTTGGTCCTTTACTTGGTTTATCCAATTTTTGTGCTATAATTGAATTGTCATATGACGAGATATGCCGCCAAAGAAAAATTTATTACTGTGTCGTGGCTCGAACCCTAAAGGAAGAGGGCTGGCAAAACCAACCCCCAAATGGGGTAAAGAGAGATTGAACATAATATGGAATAATTATGGTCAACCAGTTGGTGGGGAAATGGCCAAATTAGCTACTCAGATAGGAATTTTTGCTAAAAATGGGGAACATTTCCCATTAACTAGAGAGTGGTCTCAGATGGACCATGAGTGCATAAATAACGTATGGAATGACGTTCCGGTAAGTTGTAATCCATATTTCTTACATAAACCTCTAGTACGTAGTCAAAAGTCTTATGATTCTCTAACAATTGTTTTTTTTCTTTGTTGAATTGTGTATAGAGGAAAATAAAAAGGATCCTCCGGAGTATTACCCGGTTATGGTTCTTTCTCTCGGTAAAGCGTGGAGTGAATGGAAATACCAGGTGAGACAAGCATATAATAAGTATTACTCGATTATGAATATTACTCGGTTATGACTTTGTTATGAATATTGACTCGATTATGAATATTACTCGGTTGAAATCTCATTATAAGATGTATGAATTCGACCAAGATGCATTGGCTAACCCACCCCGTGGGTGCATTATGGATCAATGGGCCGCACTTGTTGCGATGTGGGGTACGAACAAGGCTCGGGTATATTTCAAATTAATCTCAATCTAGTATCGTGAATGTCTTATATAAGTAGTCAAATTAATACTAATATTATCTTTTTTTTTCAGGAAATATCGAAACAAATAAATTGAATCGAGAAAAGCAATCGTGCCTGAATAGGACCGGAAAAACGTCCCATCCCAAAGTCATCGAAGAGGTTTGTCATCGTTCAATTTAGTTCTCAGTTGTCAATTCAATTAATGTTTCTTTTTGTATCGTATATAAATATTTTTTTGGTCAAATGATTCTATTATAAATTGTAGAGAGACGAAAAGGGTTTACCAACTGATCGCTTAAGCATTTTCATACATACGCGCACGGGCAAAACACCCGCAGATCAAGAAACCACTCAAATGATTGTAAGTTAAAGTTTCAACCTTTTCTGTTTCGGTTTGTTATTCTATAGAATACTTTTTTCATTTCTAACTTCATTTTCATAATATTAATTAAAGTTAAAACATTTATATTGAACATGTTGTTTTTGTTACAGCAAACGCTTAATGATGCAATTGAGGAGCTGCCAGAGGAGCAACAAAACTCTCCCACGGCGCGTGAAAATATTTTTGTTGGTATGATGGGCCCTGATGACCACGGGAGAGTGCGATGTATGGGAGGCGGTCTTAACAAAACTAAGGTGTTTGGTAAATCCCCAACTTCTCGAGGCAGGTTTGTATTGGAGGCGGTGGCGGGGGTCAGAGCAGATTTTGAAAGGCAACTTCAGGAGGAACGCCGACAAAATGAGGAGGAACGCCGACAGTTACAACAACAACTTCAGGAGCAATTACAACAACAACTTCAGGAGGAACGCCGACAGTTACAACAACAAATTGATGAATTGAAACGTTGTTGGATGGAACGACGTGGAAATGACGGTAATGAATAGGTGTTGTGGATTTTAGACATTGTGTATTTTGGATACATTCAACAACTAATAACTTTTTTGTATAATGGTTATTATGTCTGGATACATTCAACATTAATTGTGTTAATATGTAGATTGTAAATATTGATTGCATTTGTGTATTTTTGGTTATATACAGGTTTTATTTGTGTGTGTACAGGTTGAATTTGGTTTTTGTGAACGTATTTTTGGGGAAAATTAATTATACAAAGCTGGGAAAAAAAAAATAGGCTTATTTACGGCGGTGACAAAATCCGCCGTATAAAACTAGGGACGACTCGTGCCCAAAGGGGGGACGAGGGAACCAGTAGGGGGTGTAAATGGTACGACTCGTGCCACGGTGGACGAGTCGTCCCTATGAAGTTATTTACGGCGGATATAGTCACCGCCGTATAAAATGGCCTTGGACGACTCGTCTGGACGAGGGAACCTGGTGGGGGTGCAACTGGGACGACTCGTTAAAGAGCGGACGACTCGTCTCTTATTTATGGCGGTTACACATACCGCCATATAAAGATCACTCAAATACAAATATACGTATGTATTTCATTTATATACGGCGGTGGTATATCCGCCGTATATAGTATTTACGGCGGTGGTGTATCTGCTGTATATAGTATTTACGGCGGTGTCACCGCCGTATATAGTATTTACGGTGATGATTTATACGGGGGTCTATTTACGGCGGCTAGTCCGCCGTAAATACTATATACGGCGGGGCGCGTGGTATTTACGGCAGATTTTAACCGCCGTAAATAAGCCTGTTTCTTGTAGTGGCATAACACCAACAATATTACTATGCCATTTGACTAAAAAATGCAGGTGCAACTTATCAAAGGCTGTTGAACAAGATGTTCAAAGATCAGCTTGGAGAAACTATGGAAGTCTACATTGACGACATGGTGGTAAAGTCGAAGCAAATTGAAGATCATGTTAAACATCTTAAAGTGGCATTTGACATCTTGAAAGCCTTCAACATAAACCTCAATTCCTCGAAATGCAATTTTGGAGTTGGGGCTGGACAATTGGTTATATGGTGACCAATAGGGACATAGAAGCAAGTCCTGAGTAGATCAAGACTATCACCAACTTAGAGTCACCCAGAACCGTTAAGGACGTACAGAGACTTACAGGCAGGGTGGTAGCTCTTAACATGTTTATCTTTAAGTCTTCTGACAAATGCAGGTTATTCTACGATGTACTCAGGAAGAACAAGTTGTTCCAATGGACGAATGAACACAAAGCAGACTTCATCAAACATAAAGAGTACCTCACGTCTCCACCATTGTTGTCCAAACCAGAACAAGGGGAACCTCTGTTCTTATATCTTGCAGTATCTGAAAATTCAGTCAGTGCAGTCTTGGCCAGAGAACAAGATGGTGCGCAACATCCTGTCTATTACATAAGTAAGTCCTTACTTGATGCAGAAACCAGGTACTCCCATCTCGAGAAATCAATACTTGCTTTAATTACTGCTTTTACAAAATTACGCCATTACTTTGAAACTCATATTATTATTGTCAAGACTAACTATCCTATTAGAAACGTGATGAGAAAACCTGAGATGTCAGGTAGGATGGCCAAATGGTCAGTAAAACTTAGTGCTTATGATATACAATATGAAGCAAGGACTGCTATCAAGTCACAAGCTTTAGCAGACTTTTGTGGCATATTTCAATCCCAACTTGCAGCCCGAGGTTGAACTTGAGGTCCAACAACTTGAAGGCATTGACTCTCCTACGTATTGGATGCTATACACAGATGGTGCTTCAAATACTAGGGGCACATATTTGGGAATCGTCCTGAAATCACCTCAAGGAGACCTTATCCCTCATGCTGTGGCTTGGCGACAAACAATGAGGCTGAATATGAGGCCCTCATTATGGGATTGACCACTACTTTAAATTTAAATGTTAAGCATATTAATGTATTTAGTGATTCCTTGTTATTGGTTAACAACTTCAATGGATCTTATACAGCTAAGCAAGCTAAGATGACAAGTTATCTTCAATATGTGAAGATGTTAGATGGACAGTTTGTAGATTTCACTTTCGAACAGATTCCCCGAGAAAAAAATGCTGAAGCAGATGAATTGGCCAACCTGGGTTCATGTTGCAAAAGCATGTTGAACAATACATCCCAATCATTCGCGTCATGCATCCAGCCGTAGGTCGACTCGAAATGTGCCAACTTGATAATCATCCTGATATAGTGACTATGCCTATCAGTAATTCCACATCCTGGACGTTGCCTATAATTCAATTCTTGCAGGAAGGACAGTCCCAATAGGTGTAAAAAATCCAAGGTCATTCAGAATAAAGGTATCAAGATTTATTTTGATAGACAATGTCTTGTTTAGAAAATCCTTTACAGGTATATACATGAGATGCCTAGAACGAGAACAAGCTGAAGAAGTCCTAAGAGAATTGCATGATGGTGAATGTGGCAACCATGCTAGGGGTAAATCACTATCCTCTAATCATTAAGAACAGGTTACTATTGGCCAACCATGCGGCAAGATGCAATCAAGTATGTCCAAAAATGTGATGCATGTCAGAGACACATCAATATCCTGCATTAACCTGCTGAACCACTACACCCTATCCTATCGCCTTAGACCTTTATGCAATGGGGGATGGACATAGTGGGCAAGCTACCAAGGGCACCCGGAGGCAAAGTATTCATGCTGGCTATGATGGACTACTTCTCGAAATGGATTGAAGCTGAAGCCTTCGTGCAGATTAGGGATAAGGAAGTGATATCCTTCATGAAAAGAAACATTATTAGTAGATTTGGAGTTCCATCCAAGATTATATGTGACAATGGCTTGAAATTCATTAGTAAAAAGACACAAGACTTTTGTACAAGGTGGGGAATCAAGCTGATAATGTCTACACCGGTATACCCTCAAGCTAACGGTCAAGCTGAGTCCAGTAATAAGCTGATAGTGAACAACATGAAGAAACGTCTTGACCAAAAGAAGGGAAGATGGGCTGAAGAACTACCCTTAGTACTTTGGGCTGATAAAACCACCCCAAAGAGTGCTACTAGACATGGTCTAACAACCCCAGAAGACAACCAGCTTGTTCTCGCTGAAGACCAGGACACTATTGATGAACTTAGAGATATGGCTAAAATCAGAATGGCGGCTTATGAGCAGAGAATAGCTAGGTCATACAACAAGAATGTCCACATCAGGTGATTTCAAGTTGGGGATATGGTCCTAAGGAAATTTTTTCAAAATACAAGGGAGCTGAATATGGGTAAGTTTGCAGCCAAGTGGGAAGGCCCTTATCTGATTGACGCAAAAGCTGGAAAGGGGGCATACAGCTTATCAACCTTGGATGGCGTGAGGATTCCAAGAAATTGGAATGCAATCCATCTCAAGATGTACTTCATGTAAGTAGTGGCTCGTTTATTCAATTCCAATAATCAGGTATGATTTACTACACTTTATTTTTATGTCATTTCAATTTAATTTATATTTCTTAAACACCTACTGACTTAAGCATCGAAGGGGTGTTAGCCTAGCTATCACCCACCCCTAACATGTTTTCTATTTTGCAAGATAACTTAAGATCTATATTCCAGGACAACCTGGTCGGCACGCTCCATTTAGGTTGCAAAGCAGCCCAAAGTGACAAATTAATATTTCAGGTTGCAAAGTATACCAAGATGACAAAGTGTAGAAACCCTATTCTAAACCCATCGGAGCAGATTAATACCACTCTAAGTCTCGCCTTGAGTCAAGAGTAGAAATCCACCATTTCGTCATGTTTCGTTACGTTTTGACTAACGACCATTAGTTTGGACTAAACTGCATACGAGATAACGAGGGAAGGACAGAATTGTCCACTGGAAGCCTTGTGCCATGCAGAACGTGCGTGTCTCGCGCGATACTAAGCTTCTGCAGATGTGCAGAAGCCAGTTTCCTCGTCGATTTCAACCTCTTTCGGGATAAAACCTTATCAATCCGATCATCCAATAGAATTTGGGTTCTGAAACCTTCCCAGGGTATTTTACCTCTCCACCTTCACATCTCGAACACCTATAAATACTTGAAGACTTTCAGTATTTTGGATCCCAGACTTTTCAGTCAAAACCCCCACGTTTACTGGTTTCTCTCCCTGAAAGATTCCTGTAAACCACCCTAAAATCACCTAAAAGTTTGTTTATCAACCTTGTTGATAAACAAACATCAAATCCCGAATCAAGGACCGAGGCAAAGCTCTGTCCACATCAAGGTTCGACTCTAAACTTGAGTCGAAGCTCTGTCCAAATCTCTTCACAAGGTAATCTTCCTTTCCCTTTCTAATTGATTGTTAGAGTTGTATAATACATCAAACCTAGGATCGGCCTAGAGTCCCCCCAAATCATGGGGACAGTCTCGAAGCAATCGATCCTATATTCCGTTTAACCTCGTTAAATGGATTCTTTTACTTATTTAATCAAAATGTCCTTTTTCTTTGGAAACCTCTCTTTTTAGCAAGACCAATCTCCGGATTGGGTGGAATGGGTGCTCCTTGACCTTCCCATTCCATAACCTAAGCTCCGAACCTAAAATCTCTTTTCAAATGGTTTTTCTATATTTCCAAACAAATAATATTGGTGGCAACTCAAAAAGATGTTAAACAAAAAATTCACGCATCGCTACAGTGGCGACTCCGCTGGGGACTGTAAATTTAAAGTGGCTTAAACTTGCGTTAATAAAAAGAGGTTTTCAAAAAAAAAATCGTTTTTTATATTCAGATCAAGCTAGTCTCGCATGAGACAACCTGTTTCGCTCGAGACAATGCTTCGGCAATCTGTGTGTGTTCTGGTTTTCCCTGTTCTTCTCAAGATCCAAGATGAGAGTCGAACACGCAAGGGGGTTCCAGATTACATTATATGCAAATTTCTTTCATCTTAAGGCATCCCTTAAGATGTAAAACTCAAATTCGTAGTTATTTTAAATAATTGATTATTATTTATAAACTGCGTGTGATTGGATTTTTAGATTTAAGTCTGGTCCATTGGGGATTCGGGAGTTGTAATTAAATTATTTATCTCTCTCTCTCTCATTAAGTGGAACTACGACGGCTGAGTCTTCCTAATTTGGGAGAAACGTAGGCAATCACTTGGTGCGGCCATTATCTATTTTTCTTTTAATTTTAATTTCAAAAAAATATCTCTATTTTTTCTATCACCTAGATTGACTATCACACACGCGCACTCATGTTATATCTGTCATGGCACTACATACCCTGATTAACCTAGGACCCACACTAAGGACGGATGACGGTAACCACCTAGTCGCCGGTCTCTCCGAAGTTGGATCATCCCACTCCACGTATTCAATCCATCTAGATTGTCATATCGCGGGGAGCCTAGCCTTCCAGCCCTGCATCGCCACATATCATGTAGATTGTCTTTTTAGGATCACTCCGTGACCGGTCTATTTGACTCGGTGATCTTTTCTTATTTTTGACAAAAATAAAGCCATGTAAAATTGACCATAAAGAAGGACTCGGAATAATCCCTTCAGAAAAAGTCCCTTCGGAATGACCCTTTCGGATTTGTCCCTTTAAAAAAAAATCCTTCAACCGATCTTACATGGCTTTGTTTTACAAAAATTGGACTGATTACTTAGTCGTTAGGTTTTGATAAAGAGCTTAGAAACCCCTCAAAATGGATTTTCCGTTCCGACCAAAAATTAGGTTTAATAAAAATCGACTTTCCTTGTGATTGTCTCATGCGAGACTACCTATCCCGCACGGGACAATGCCTCTGTTTGCTTTGTTTGAGCCTGAACCGTTTAAGCCTTCTTCCAACTCGTTGGGGCTAGATTTGATCCTGATACCATTTCTGCATCTATTCTGTCAGTTTTTTGAAGCTACTCAACCTCAAGACTCCCAACACAATGTCCGGCATCGACGAAATTTCGGGTGACGAAACTTTATTCGAAAACAACCACAAACTGCTGGAAGAAGCCAATGATCGCTTAGAGGTGCAAGCTACCCAAATCCACACTCTCGTGGAAGAAATCCAAGAGCTTGGGGCGGCACTAGCCAATAAAGAAAAGAAGAAGAAAAATGATTCTTCCTCCGAAGAAGAGGAATCATACACCAAAAATACCAAGGGTCGTCGCCAAAGCAAAAGCATGAAAAAGAAGTACGAGCCTAGCTCCTCATCTTCCTCCTCTGACAATGAGAGTTACACATCCAAGAAAGAAAGCAAAGGGGAAAGCAAAAATGAACCCCTTACCATGGCAATGCTAGAAAATAAACTTGCATCCCTAGATGTGAGCAAGGGAGCCTCGCTCTCTATTGACTATGACACCCTTCGTCAATAGATGTCCAAACTTCCTAGAAAGTACAAAACACCCGACATTGCAAAATTCAATGGTACTACCTGTCCCAAATCACATTTGGAGACCTATTCTTGGGCCATGCTACCTATGGGTGTTGATGACAACCTTCTAGCTCAATGCTTTCCACAAACTCTCGATGGTGCTGCTAGAGATTGGTACATGACTCTTCCACTCTCCACAAGGATTGATTGGCCACTCGCCAGTCATACCTTCCAAAAGCAATATGAGGACAACTCCACTTACCGAACTACTAGAAGGGATCTCGAACAAACCAAGCAGCTTCCAAACGAACCCTTCACAGATTTCATCAAAAGATGGAGGACTAAAATGACTGAATCATTGATAGGCCAAGCCTAGACGAACAAATCCACATCCGCATTCAATGTCTTCAGGAAGAATATCAAGACAAACTCGCAGGCAACTATTTTCCTAGCTTCGCCGAACTCCACAAATCCGCCATACAGTTAGATGACCTCATCAAGCAAAAGAGGGAAACCAAGAAAGAAAGCGGGTTCCGTTACAACAAAAGTTCCTCTTCCTCTTCCAACCCCAAAGACACTTCCGTCAATGCCATAGTCTTTAATCATCCCGGAAATGGTAAGTACTCTGCGGTACCTCCAACACAAAAGAAGAAAAGGGATAGGCATTACGACAAACTTGAAGGGATAACTCAAGAAGATCTCCTTGAGGTGCTTGTCAAGAATGGAAAAATCAAACCAAGAGAAGGTGGAACTCCAAAGAAAGATCTTCCTGCTAATCATGCTCATCATCTCTTCTGCAAGTACCACAACTTCACTGGCCATGACTCCATCTCATGTTTTCACTTGAAAGACGTCATCCAAGATCTGTTCGATGATAAAGAGATAGGACTTCCTAATGTTGTTACTAATCCTTTACCAAATAATGAAGTCAATTTGGTAGAAATAGAAAGTAGCTCCAAGGATCCTACTCGTCTGGCCACAACTGTGGACGAGAGCCCTTTTGAATTTAATAAATCTTCATTCTGTTACATGATGTCTTGGGATGAAATCTCAGAACAAAAGGGAAAGGGGTCTAAAACACTCAATCTTCTCACACGATCCGGTCGAGTGATTATCAACAAAGACCCAAGGGTTGAAAATCCTCCTAAACAAGCAAAAGCTTCATCATCAAATGAGCCCGACGATCCTCTCTTAGCCCAGCTAAAGAAGATACAAGTAAATATCTCAGTTTGGGACCTCATCGGAGCATCCCACAAACATCGTGAAATGTTGAAGAAGGCCTTGGCTCAAATGACCATTTCTTTAGAAGCTACACCCGAAGATCTTACCCAATTGATTGCCCATGTAAAATTTGGCAACGTCATCACTTTCACTGACTTGGACCTCCCAACCTATGGGAACATTCATCATGAGGCCCTATACATAACTGGTAAGGTAAATGGATACCGAATGCCACACATTTTGGTCGACAATGGTTCTGCAATCAACGTCCTTCCTAAGAAAGCCTTATCATTATTAGGTCTCACCCACAAAGACCTTAAGCCATCAGGGCACACTGTACGAGGCTATGATTGTACTGCTAGAACTGCTTTGGGTTCATTCGTGATACCTATAGAAATGGGACAAGTCACCATGAGCATCGAATTCCAAGTCATCGACATCCCAGCATCCTTCAACTAACTACTTGGCCGCCCTTGGTTGCACGACATAGGAGGCGTACCTTCATCCCTACACCAATGTATAAAGTTCAAACAGAACGACACAATAGTCACCATACATGGAGAAATGGTTACTGCTAGCCCTATCCTTGAGGTACAACACCTCATTTCTGATTACATATTTAGTGGCTTTGAGATTGAGAGAGAAAGCACCATAAACGTCATAGAAACTTGCAATGAAAACGATTACTCTAAAGCACTTTGGTTTTCCAGAAACCTTCCTGTTTGGAGAACGATGCAAGTGAAAGGGTACTTTCCTGGCTTGGGACTTGGCAAACACATACTAGGGATAACGGATCCACCGCCGGTTCCCCCACCACATACGAAGCATGGCCTAGGATACGTCATTTACATCCACGATGAAAGTGACAAAGAAGAGTGGGACTTCACTCAAATCAAGTAGGAAGAAACAGCGTACAAAAGTCACAATGACCTAAAGACCAAAAACGGCAACCTCGAACCATACCGAAAGACGCTCAACGGTTACTTCATTCGGGAAGGGGAAAGCATCCTATACTTTATCATTTCAGAACCATGGACTGACGATAAAGGAAAGCGCCAACCAGGCTTTGAAATTTTCAGTGACTGCGATGCTTCGCCAGATGAACAGAACCCGTCCCACTAATCCCTAAAGATTTGTGGGGCACGAAGGCAGAAATGACCAGTGAATAGGACTTTGTGTTGGGAGAAGACATGCTGCGATAGTTCGAGAACCTGTGCCGGCTAGAAGACAACCAGATCCATGCAATATCCAAGGGGGACGCTCCAACTACTTATTACACGAAGCTAATCCAAAAATGTGATAAGCCAATTCTAAACTGGAACGTCACCGGGGGACCAGTTGTTGATGAAGACTTCATGATTAAAGAGCTTGGTTGTACTCCCCATCCCTGCAGGAAGATAGGCCCTATAACTTTCAATTTAGAGTCAGGCTCCACCTCTGATGAACTCACTCAAGAGGAAATCGAGGCGGTGGCCGAACATGTATTCCCTTACTTCCTTAATGAAAACTTTGATCTTTTCGAGTACCCTGAGATTGCTAACATCGTGAATGATGAATTAACTAATAATAATCAATATAAAGAACAAGTTAATAGTGAATCATACGATGAGATAGACCAAGAAAACGAACAAATTTTAAAAGAATTAGCAAAGCAAGTAGGTCATTGTGGAAAGAATGGCCCCGTTGACAATGAAGAAATGCAGACATTTAATCATGGAACAACAGAAGACCCTAGAGAAATAAAGATTGGCAGCTTCTTCAAGGGGGAAGACAGAGAAACCTTAATGCAGCTCCTCAGAGAATATGTCGACGTCTTCGCTTGGTCCTACAAAGATATGCCGGGGTTAAGTCAGTCGATCGTAGAATATAAGATACCGCTGCTACCCGATGCCAAACAAGTCAAACAGAAACTACGCAGAATTAAGCCCGAATGGTCAATGCAAGTGAAAGAAGAAATCATGAAACTTTTGAACGTAGGGTTTATCAAGGTGATTGAGTATCCGGAATGGCTAGCCAACACAGTACAAGTAGCCAAGTCGAATGGGAAAATACGAGTCTATGTTGACTTCAGAGACTTGAATAAGGCATCCCCTAAAGATGACTTCCTGCTACCAAACATAGACATGTTGGTCGACGCCACCGCAGCATACGAAGTCCGCTCATTCGTAGACGGCTTCGCATGGTATAACCAAATCCTCATAGTAGAGGAAGACCAACACAAAATGGCGTTCACCAAACCTTGGGGGACGTTATGTTATACGGTCATGCAATTTGGTCTCAAAAACGCTGGGGCTACTTATCAAAGGGCAGTCACGACGCTATTTCATGACATGATCCACAAAGAAATAGAGGTATATATGGACGACATGATTATCCTCTCAAAGGGGATAGATAATCAGCACATCAGAGATCTCAGAAAATTCTTCAATTGACTGAGACAACACAAGATGAGGCTCAACCCCGCAAAATGCTCATTCGGAGTGGTCAAAGGGAAAGTCTTAGGGTACATGATCACCGAACGTGGCATAAAAGCAGATCCCACCAAGATAAAGGCCATCATAGACATGCCTCCACCCAGAACACAGAAAGAAGTAAAGGGATTCATGGGCAGACTCCAATACATCAGTCGATTCATCAATCAACTGACTACAATGTGCGATCCTATCTTCAAGCTACTTAAGAAAAACACACCTCAAGAATGGACCGAGTAATTTCAAGAGGCATTCGAGGAAGTTAAGCGCTACTTAACCTCCCCACCCATCCTGGTTCCACCGCACAAGGAGAAACCCTAAAAATTATACCTTACGGTTACTGATAACGCGCTGGGGGCTATACTTGCTCAGGAACAGCCAGCTTTACACACAGAGAATGCGATCTACTTTGTCAGCCACAGATTCCAAGGCAGCGAAATCAACTACTCTCCACTCAACAAGTCTTGCGCTGCTCTCATCTGGGTAATACAGAGGCTAAAGCACTACATGGAAGCCTTCCCAATTAGTCTCATCGCAAGAATGGATCCTTTGAAGTACATCCTAGACAAATCAAATTTGTCTTCACAACTAGCTATGTGGTATTTCATGCTCGCGGGATATGATATCACTTACGTCACTCAGAAATCCGTCAGAGGCAGTGTATTCAATGATCATTTGGCCGAATTTCCTTGCGATGAAGTGAAGGGGGAAGACCCGCGATTCCCTGACGAAGACATCATGAGTATAGAAGACGAAAATAAGTGGCAATTATTTTTTGATGGCGCAGCCAATAAGAAAGGTTTCGGCATCGGTATGTTGTTAGTGGATCCCGACGACATCTATACTCAACTAGCAATCCGTCTTGACTTTAGCGCCACTAATAATACTACCGAGTATGAAGCTTGCATAGCGGGGCTCGAAGCAGCTCTAGAACATAACGTGACCGAACTCGAGGTATTTGGGGACTCCCAGTTGATCATCAATAAGACACTGAAAAAGTGGAGGATCCAAGATCCAACCCTTCAAAGATACAATGCCCACCTCCAAGAGTTGGTGCAACAATTCCAAGACGTCTCATTCTACTACCTCCCTAGAGACAAAAATCGGTTTACTGACTCTCTGGCTACACTTGCCACCTTGGTCGAAATTCCTGCAGGAAAAGCCGTGAAACCCTTCAAAGTAACCCGGCGAGCAACCCCTGCCTACTGCCCTGTTATAGATCTCCATGACTGCAAAGACAAGTGGTCATCCGAACTCACCACCATTGAGAACTCCAAAAAGAAACCATGGTACTTTGACATTTGGCATTTCATCCTAGATGGAACCATTTCGCCTGAGATCGACAAGAAGACTCAGATTGCCCTTAGGAGGCTGGCAGCTAACTACGTCATCATTGCTGGTCGTCTATTCAAAAAATACTCCTAGGGGAACCTCCTTTGCGCCACCGAAGAAGAAGCCCAAGAAATAATGGACCATGTTCATCAAGGAGTATGTGGAACCCACATGAGCGAAAACATGCTCTTCAAAAAGATCATCAGACAAGGGTACTTTTGGTTAACCATGGAAGCCGACTGTACTAGCATGGTCAAGAAATGCCATAAGTGTCAGATACATGCCAACCTTCTGCACACACTGCCTTCCTTGCTGTACCCTATGACATCTCCTTGGCCGTTCTCAACATGGGGCATAGATGTGATTGGAAAGGTCACACCTGCAGGAGCCAATGGGCACTGTTTCATCTTAGTAGCCATCGACTATTTCATTAAATGGATCGAGGCCGCCTCCTATAATGTTTTGAATGCCAAAAAGGTAGCAGAATTCATCAAGCACAATATCATCTGTCGATACGGCATCCCGCAAGAGATGATATCTGATAATGGCTCCCACTTCGAGAAAGAAACTGATCGCCTCTTAACAGAGTACAAAATCATAAGGCATAAGTCATCTCCTTACAGGCCTCAGACGAATGGAGCAGTTGAAGCCGCAAACAAAATAATCAAAACCATCATCAGAAAAATGGCAGTCACTAGGAAAGACTGGCCTGACAAGCTACCCTTCGCACTTTGGGGATACCGTACTTCAGTTCGAACATCTACAGGGGGACTCCCTACACCCTCACATTCGGAATGGAGGTTGTTCTGCCAATAGAATTGGAAATACCATCACTGAGGGTTCTCCTAGAAAACCAAGTAAATGAAGTCGACTGGCTAGAAAGCAGATACGAAGAACTAGCCCTGCTAGACAAAAGAAGGCTGAAAGAAGCCGAGCACACTCAAGCTTACCAAATAAGAATGGCAAGAGCTTTCAACAAAAAGGTCAAGACAAGAAACATCAGAGTAGGCGACCTGGTTCTCCCCGAGCATCGTCCTGGACCTTTCAACCCTCTAGGAAAGTGGGGACCAAGATGGATAGGACCCTACGTTGTTAAGAAGATATTCTCTGGGGAGCCCTTTAGCTGGTGGACTTAGACGGAGATCAACTACCGAAGCCGGTCAACATGGACAAGCTCAAGAAATACTTCGCGTGACTTGGCCTCTTAAAAATCGCTCGCTAGGTTGAAAATCCCGAAAGGGACGGCCTAGGCAAAAATTAGAGCTTGCACAAGAAAAGATGCCCGCTAGATTGAAAACCCGAAGGGGCGGTCTAGGCAAAAGCAAGGCTGTGCATTAAAAAAATAAATAAGAAAGGGGAGGTCTTGTCCCGCGCGAGACTACTCTTTGGCCTGAAATCGTACTTTGTCCTTTTTTTTCTCTAAAAAAGGAACTACGTTAGACCTGAGCCTCTTATTTAATTGCTGTAAAAGAGGAACGTAGGCAGCCTTCGGGTTCGGTCTAATCAAATAAATAAATCAAATTTTGTTCTCTTATTAATCAAATGCATTTTATTAATAACAAAGAGAAATCCTAACCACAACGACTAATTTGCTAAGCTAACCATCTTAAAAAAAATACTAATAAATAAAGCTAATGATCTATCAAAGCAATCTCTTGGTACACTCTAGGATCTAGCCTTTCATTGACTTGGTAGGCCGACGGAAATGATCGCTTCCGTCATCTCGATCTCTCTTGCGCTTTGGGCCCTTCGGAGCAGAACATCCCTCAAGGGGATTGAAAACGGATTCTGAAAGCCTTTTGAAGACATTGGGCCTATCCAAGGCTTGTATATTTCCGGGATGACCCTTACCTCGTCGCTCGTACCAATCCCCATCAAGAAAATCTTGGGTTGGATAGGTCCTTACATTGGCAGGATCAGCCTGAGCCTCGCTCCTTCTCAAAACACTTCTCGCCACTAATGAATACCCTAACAGTGAAAGACGCAAATCATCAATCTTCTCTACACTAGGGTGACCTGTGTGAAGGACCCAATCCAAATACTTGTCAGAAAAGAAGACGCTTGCATCAAAAGTCCGAAGGTTCGACCAGCGATCTCGATTAGTTCCTTTGCCCCATGCTTGAGCTAGCACCTTCGCAAACTCCACACCAATATAGGACACTTCACGAGAAGCTCCTTCGAAATGATAAGTGTCCTGCTGCTGGCCAAACTGACGAAGCACCCACTTGGGAAAATAAAAGGAGGAATCTCGCGAACCCGGGAGGATAACCCTATCGAAACCCCTGGTATTGGCAACATACTTGTTCAGTCTCCAATAAGGTGGACACCAAATAATATCTGCAGTGGCGGTTTTTGCAATCAACTTGGCCCACTCATCCACCGAGAGATCCTTGTTCAGCAACTTCCTCATATGGTATGTGAACGGGGAATACTCCAACGGAGCATCTACCAACTTAAGATGTTCTCTAAGCCAAATAGTCAACAAAAGAGGACTCCCTTAAGTCATTGCACCGGTCTTATGCAACTCATCAAGACCATGCAGGGTCTCACCCAAGATTAGTGGGATAATGTTCCTAGAACGTTTCCTAGCATGCAGAACAATTTCCACCAATTGGGAGTCAACCAAGCCATCCCTGCACGTGAACAAAACATCTCCGTAAAGAGAAAGGGCCAGAAAGTTCCATTTGTAAACATGAAAGACCTCATCATCTGAATCTCCGCTGAAGCGTTCTGGAAAAGAAGAGCAATCCACCCATCTGCGTCAAACCAACTCATAACAAGTGTCAAGGGGGATCCCTAGAAACTCATTCAAAGCTTCTGAATGGTTCCTATTGAGTTTAGGAACAAAAATTTCACCAGCCAAAGGCATATCCAAGATAATGGCAAATTCCTCAACAGTAGGCACCATCTCATTAAGAGAAAAATTAAGGAGATGAATAGAGGGATCCCAAAATCGAGCAACGTCCTGCAAAAGATTCCAATCCGGTTGGAGGTTCTTCAAAGTGAAAATGATTCTGAATCCAAATTCTGCAATAAACTTATTGCGAGATCGATTACGAAATGACCTCACAAAATTCCTCAATGCTTGCTTGAACACTTCAACTACATCAGACGGCAGAAAAAAATCATCAACAATCATGGACGTTGGAACAACCTCCTTGGAAGCCATGGATCACAGGGTTGGAAAAGAAATCAAGAATTCGACCCTAATAGAATATCTCTAGAGTTTGAGAGGCTAGAATGGGTTATCTAGCCGGACTACAGGTGTTTATATATGGGGAAAACTGACAGAATCATGTTCGAAGAAGAAAAGAATTCCTCATGAGTAGCGTGTCTCGCGCGAGATACCTTGTCCCGCGCGATATACCTCTTCGGCAATTCCAGCAGCATTCCTGCATAAATAAGCAATCTAGCCCCGACTTGCCGAAGCAAGTCTCGAATCCTACAAATGCAGTTCCCAATTTGCAATACAGGCATCAAAATCAAGCTCAAAACTTTGACCTAAATGGTCATTTCATTCCACCACGGAAGTCGAGAAAGTTAAAAAATTAACTATACCTAGGATTAGGAATTAAGAAAATCTTGTTTTTTTTGTACTACCTACGTGCTACCAGGTACAAGGAAAAGAAAAGTTGTCTGGGCCCACCCGGCCAATATTTACAAGTTCTCAAAAAATGAATGGGGAGAGAAAGGGGGTCATGCCATCAAGTTACCCGAGCTGTCGGCGCCTCCATCATCTTCACCACCGTTGGGGCTACCGTCCCTCCTCGACCGCTTGGCTCCACAAGACGGGGTCACTGCAGAGGCTACCATCGACGCTGCTGAAGCCGCCTTTTGAAACAGCCACTCAGATAGGTCCGACACCAAGGACATCAATCCAGCCATCCTGCTCGCCCCACAGTTGTAATCAGCAGCAGACATGGTAATCTGATAACAAAACGAATACTCAGATGAAGTCGGACATATAGACATATATGGACGAACACAGGAAATAATATGAACAGAAATGTATCGAAGAGGCATCAGATGGGAGGCGATAACCCTAAGTAATATGGTCCGTGATCGGGATGTGACCCACCATCTGTATACCTCCCATAATATATGTGAAGCTCGGAGGACCATAATTCGGTGCGAAAGTCACGAAGCCTGCATACTGCGATGAAGAGCTTGGGGCTGATGAACCTGGGGTTGAGGCAAAGGTAGAAGCTCGGGCACGTGACCACCTATCACCTACCACAAGGGGACCCATCAAGCGAGGCAAGAACTCTTCATATGAAGCCCCCCGGATAATGCAATTCGCAGCCGCATAGCCATTCACAAGATCGGCATAATCTCCGTCAGGGATGAAGTGGGTAGGATACATCACTCTAGGCGGATCCTCTGGCACCCTGTAGGACAGTGAACCCCGACCATGCTGAGGGAAGAATATCTCACCCAGATACATGTATCCCCCTCCAGCGATACCAAAATCCTCTGCATCTCAGTGGCATCCCAGGCATGGTGAACCTCTCATTCCACCAAGGTCCACAGATACAGGCCCAGCCACCCAAAATCAAAGTTATCCAGCAGGGCCCGCGCCTCTACAACGGTCAGGGTCTAATCCTGCCCCTCATCCTCATCCACGGTGTTATTGGGATGACTCCACCTCTTGATATCCGGAAAGTGAGGATCTCGGTCATCCAGCTCAAACCTATACAATCCAAAGACGGCATATCCCTATATCTGTACAAGAAAGCAGAAGATATTTAGTACAAAGGCGTAAAGAAAAAGTGCAAATAAATGACAAAGACAGAATCAGAAAGCGTACCTCCCAAGCATAAGAATACCCAGACAGGGTATCCTTGGTAAGCCTACATGCCTCATCCATGGCATGATAACAGAAGGCTAGTCCGGCTGAGCCCCAATCGTATGTCCTCACCTGGTCAAGATCCACCAACAACCCCAAAAGAGCAAGCCGAGCCGTGGAAGAATGGTTAGAAAATATGGTCTCTGATAAAATATACCAGATAGCACCCCTCACCAACCGATCTACCTCCGCATTAGGCTTATCAGCATAAGCCTCGAGCTGGACATGAAGGGGTGACAACTCAGCAGCAAACCCCTTAACCTTGTTAGGGGCAAAACCAATCAATCGCCTCCATTCAGCTGGATTCGCAGTCTAGTAACCCGCAGTCTTCGGGAGGGCAACACCGGTGAATTCCAACCCGGTGATAGCCAGAAAATCAGTCGGGGTCATCGTTGCTTCCCAGAAGCGAAGATGGACCGTGTGGGTAGTGTCCCACCACCTCTCCCTAATTGCCTGAAGGACCTGAGGAGTCTGCCGCATCCCCCGAATGTTATCCACAAAAGTAAGGAGTCCCGTTTGAGCCATCCTAGCCCGAACTCCGTTCAAGTCCTTGACTTTGTCCCACAAAGCCTTGGCAAATTTTGCACTCCCACGGCAGTTTTTGGTTGGCCTATATGACTGCAAAATAGAGGAAAAGCAAGGGAGCAACATTAGAGATCATTCCATGGCAAAACATCAAAGAAATAAAAGAAAACTTTCATTGAGGCATTTCATGGAACACTTGGCGTGCACACTAGAAAAACATGCCCAAAGATGCTTTTGACTACCTAAATCGATCCCTCCTACAATCCAAGATATGTAGGGAATTCATACATACACAATGCAACATCAACAATCAACAAAAATGAAGCATGCACCAACATAGAACCAAGTTCTAAGACGAAAAAGAGAAAATGGCCTATTTGATTAAATTGGGGAATTCAAAAGACATGGATTCGATGCAACACCATGCATGAAACGAGAATTGAGAAAGAAACTCTTACCAAACCCTCGCGAATGGCATGGGAAATGTGCATAGACCGATCGAAAGTGAGGTCGTCCCTCGGATAGTCCTTCCCGAGCAAGTGGCTACCGAAGGTGGGATTCTTCCTCTCTTGCGCCATTAATGATGGAAGAAGAAGGGATTAAATGTTGATTGAAAGAAGAAATCAACAAGCAAGGCACCAAAAATCTCAGGGAAAAATGCCTTGGCTCGAGCTTGAAGAGAAAGTTTGAAAATAGGTGTTTTAAATTAAACACACCGCTGCTGTTATATTGCCTCGACAGTCATTGCCTCGCAGATACAAGCCATCCTGCGCCAGACAACCTCCCTGGAAATGTACGAAATTATCCTCGACAATAAGCATCTACGCAACGTCAAAATTAAATTTTTTGACACATTTACCCTTGAAAGTGATACACTAGCAAGGAAACATGGAAAAATCGGGACCGCAAGTCACAGAACGAGCCGAATGTGACACACGCACAGTCGCCCAATACGGCACCAGCCACCCGAAAATGATTGATCCAGAGATCAAGTCACCCCACATGATTCAACGCCCAGACAGGTGAATCGTCATCACAAAAGCCCGATTCAACGCCCAAACAGGTGAGTCGTCAAATAAAAAGCCCGATTCAGCGCCCAGATAGGTGAATCGTCAAATCAAAAGCCCGATTTAACGCCCAGATAGGTGAATCGTTAAAACAAAAAGCCCGATTCAATGTCTAGACAAGTGAATCGTCAAATCAAAAGCCCGATTCAACGCCCAGACAGGTGAATCGTCAAAACAAAAGCCCGATTCAATGCCCAAACAGGTGAATCATCATCACAAAAAGCCTGATTCAACGCCCAGACATGTGAATTGTCATCAAAAAAAGACCGATTCAACGCCCAGACAGGTGAATCGTCGGAACAAAAGCTCGATTCAATGCCTAAACAGGTGAATCGTCATCCTTAACAAAAGCCCAATTAAGAGCCCAGACAGGCGAATCGTCACCAAACCAACAGGACTCAAAGGACCGGACAGGTAAAACCTTTGTCTCTAACATCTTTCCCCACAGGTTCGAAGCCCAGACAGGCGAATCTTCAGACGACAGGTATATTCAGAATTGGGTCTTGATTTGATTCCTCATTATGAATTTACCTTTTTTTTCAAAAAAAAAGGAAAATCTCCTTAATTTTCAAAATGATTTTCAAAATACCTAAAGCAGCCTTTTGTGTTTTGGAGTCGAACTATGTTATGGTCTGATTCTCCGATAGAGATACGTAGGAAGCCGTGCAGCTCGACCATCCCGATGTCCTGAATGATGTCTTTTCTATCGTCGACACGACTTCTTCCACAAGACTTGTCGATGAGGGTCTCTATAGACACCCCATTCTAAACCTATCGGAGCAGATTAAAACCACTCTAAGTCTCGCCTTGAGTCAAGAGTAGAAATCCACCATTTCGTCATGTTTCGTTATGTTTTGACTAACGACCGTTAGTTAGGACTAAACTGCATACGAGAAAACGAGGGAAGGACATAATTGTCCACTGGAAGCCTTGTCCCGTGCAGAACGTGCGTGTCTCGCGTGATACTAAGCTTTTGCAGACGTGTAGAAGCCAATTTCCTCGTCGATTTCAACCTCTTTCGGGATAAAACCTTATCAATCCGGTCATCCAATATAATTTGTGTTCTGGAACCTTCCCAGGGTATTTTACCTCTCCACCTTCACATCTCCAACACCTATAAATACTTTAAGCCTTTCAGTATTTTGGATCCCAGACTTTTCAGTCAAAACCCCCACATTTACTGGTTTCTCTCCCTGAAAGATTCCTGTAAACCACCCTAAAATCACCTAAAAGTTTGTTTATAAACCTTGTTGATAAACAAACATTAAAGCCCGAATCAAGGACCGAGGCGAAGCTCTGTCCACATCAAGGTTCGACTCTAAACTTGAGTCAAAGCTCTGTCCAAATCTCTTCACAAGGTAATCTTCCTTTCCCTTTCTAATTGATTGTTAGAGTGGTATAATACATCAAACCTAGGATCGGCCTAGAGTCCCCCCAAATCATGGGGATGGTCTCGAAGCAATCAATCCTATATTTCGTTTAACCTCGTTAAATGGATTCTTTTACTTTACTCAAAATGTCCTTTTTCTTTGAAAACCTCTCTTTTTAGCAAGACCGATCTCCGGATTGGGTGGAATGGGTGCTCCTTGAACTTCCCATTCCATAACCTAAGCCCCGAACCTAAAATCTCTTTTCAAATGGTTTTTCTATATTTTCAAACAAATAATATATGTGGCGACTCAAAAAGATGTTAAACAAAAAATTCACGCATCGCTACACAAATAAATGTTATAGGTTGCATTTATTCGATATTTACAATCAAAGTAAAAAGGTACACGCCTTTCTAAAGGTTTAAAGATTTTACGTCTTTCATAAGCCATTAAGGTTATTCACACCTTTGCCAGGATGCACGTTTTTCTTGTTTTAGTTAAGTTGTAGGTGGGCCAATGTGGCATGAACATATTGATTACCTTCTTGCACTTAATTAAAATTATGGACTCAAGTTGAAATCATTGGCTGGAACATTAACATGTTACCAAACGAACCCAAGGATAAAATGTCAGACATCTTTTCATTTCACCCCAAATGGTAGCATCAACTTGCTACACATTCATGTCTTATCAAAATCATCATAATGTTCCTGGGTTGTAACAATAACCTATTATACCCAGAAATCCAATTTTTATTATGATCAAAACACCCAAAAATTTCCACCATATTAACACAAGACATGGAGAAACATCAAATAACATGTCCAACCAGACATGCATCTTAAGAATATCCATTATCTAAAAAATGAGGACAAACCTCTCGACAAAAATATCAAGTCAATAAAACCTTAAGTTGTTTTTGAAGACACCTCCTCAATCAAAAGCAACATTCTTACCTTTTTCCACTTTTTCTCCTTCTTGAGTCTCGCCAACTTGTTCCATCTTCTCCACATCCTGCACTTTAGAGTCTACCTCGTCAGTTTTTTCACTAGTGATCCTCCTTAAGGCTTCATACTCCTCTTCCAGATTCCAGTTTGTATGCTTGCCAGCCTGATATCCTTTGATCATCTCAATCCTAGCCTCAAAAACTGATTGAGCAGCATCAGCCACCAAATCGTCACGAAGAACCTCCATTTCTTCAGCATGTCTCCTACTAGCCTCCTCTATCTCCACATTTTTCTCTTTCAACATCTCAAAAGCCACTTTGAGATCCTCCTCGAACTCCGTCCTATCCATAAGCAAAGTTTTGGCTTTTCCTTTCCACAGCTTGATCTCGCTGGCCATCATCTTGACAACAGCTACTACCTGTTATTAGGAGTCACGTCATCTTGATTAGAACAGGGAATAGAGACATATTCATAAAACACCAAAGTAATGTCTCACCTTATTCTTAAGATCATCTTCACTTGGTATTATCTCCATTACATCCGCTACTCCCTGTCTTCTTCTTCTCTTCACCCCCGCTTCGTCCCTAAACTCCAGCTTAGGCGTTGGAAGCGTACTTTCTCCAGCCTTCACCTTGTTCTTATACTTAGCAACTATGTCACTCATCGCAAACCTAGGCTTTGAACGAATCATTGCAAAAACAAAAAACAATATATTTGCAGAAATATGAAAATCCAGGCATAAATTGAACTCGAAAGAAACTCACCAAACAACATCCTGTGGTTACACTCTTTAGCCAAATAGGTAAACCTACAAAAGGCCTTTCGGTAAAACCATAAATCTTTTGCGAAATCACCAAACTACCACGTCTTATATAGAAAAACCTATCTTCTCGAATATATACCCTTGTCTACAGATTCTGTCAAATTCATGCCTTGAATTTAGCCCTAAATCCATGCCTAGAAACTCGCAAAGACGTCTCATCTTCTAAATTTAACAGCAAGGCTGTTGAGAATTGAATTTTTAAATTTAAACCTCCCTTTTTAACTTCAAAAATTCAGGGCAATTGTTTGGGATAGAAAATCTACAGCAACATGTTACGACCTGACATCTCATCTTGGGTTACCATCTTGAACTAACAACTCGATACCTTTTTAATGAAAGAAACGTTTTGCAGGATTATTATTATTATAGGCCTATTTTCAGGGACCGTTATCAAAGACCGAGTCAAAAGATCACAAAGATAATCTATAACGCTCATTCAAACCCTGTCAACGGATCTTCATCAACCTCCTGCGGATTTTTAGGAGCAATAGAAGGGATAGCATTAAAACTGTTATGTCCGTTACATTTTTTTGTTTTTAAATAGAAGAAAGCAACACATGTACACGGACACTCACTGTTAACGATACTCATTGTACTCATACTCACATTCCGATCATCATATCAATAATATTCCACCGTTTTGAGGTTTTGTACCGGCGAACAATTTGTTCAAGAGCTTTCCTCATTAAATCCTTTGTCTTTACATCTTGAATTTCAATTATCATATTCAATTGTACCCAATTCTCATCTTTGAAGTTGAATTGCTTGAATTCGACCAAAACAAATAGGTATCAATTTTTTTGATTGTGATCCCTATCTTACTAATATCATTCAATTAATTGTTGGAGGTTTCCTAATTGATGAATGTGAGCGTACGAAAACTTCTGACGACTCCTCCAGGAGCAGCCATTTAACTTTACCATGGAGCAGCCATTTAAACTTTGTCTATCACCTTTTTATTCACTGTATAATAATAAACAACCTATTTTCAACTAATTTTTTACTAGTTTTAATCATTCTAATTGTTTTGGTCAAATTTATGCAATTCAACTTCAAATATGAGAATCGGGCACAATGGAATATGACAATCGAAATCCAAGATGTAAATGTTGGGTTTGGGGGTTACAAACGCAACGGAAGACTTGGAAATAACAACAAAACCCTATCCCTTGAAATCCGTCTAACATAAATAGTTAAAACCATGAAATAGAATTTACATACCTTAATGCGATTATGTTGGACTTTCTAAACAGATCTTGGATTCAAATCTTATTTGAATCAATGAACAACCTTCGAATCTTCGAACCGTTGATGAAACTTAGATCTTCTCCTTGTTCTTTACCTTGTGATGAATCAAAGAACGGAAGGCTTCAAGCTTTTGGTGATTGACTTATCACCCTCTATCGGTAATCCACACGCGAACGAATTCAAGAACACTTCTTGTTGGATTGCTAGCTGATCATATTGATTATTGAATCAATATTCAATAATCAAAGCCAAAACTATGGAATAATTTGGGACTTTTGATCCAAAATCAAAATCAAAATCTAGAGTTTCATAAACCTAGAAATATGATGTTAGAGTAGGAAAATTATGGCTGCAAGGTTATATTTATATCCCATATAAATCCCCTAACAATTAGGGTAGAAACCTTGTAAAACACCAATTCCTTTCTAACCAAGGAAAACTGTACGGACACGAATTTAGTAGTTCCCATTGCTTCCACTCGTGCTCACGAGTCGTTCCTTGAGCCCCAACTCGTTCTGATCAAAACGAGACAAAAACCAAGTCATGTCTAAGCCTTGATCACGAGTCGTTACCTTTGGCACGAGTCGTGACCCAGGGCACGAGTCTTGCTCCTGGTCACGAGTCGTGGCAGAACCCAAATTTCCAATTTTTAACTTGAATCAAATTCGTTCTTCTGTGTGTGACCATTTAGGAATTATATTTTATGTTGGTAGTGAGTTGAAACATCAACCTCACAAGACATAAGTGACTTCCAGCAAATCATTATGTCCACCCAATTAAATATAACATCAAAGCTTGATTCCTTGATAGATCCAATGTCATAATCCCTTTGTCCACGATGTCCAATTGAACATGAGTCATGGTCTATGTCAACTAATTTCGTTCAATGCTTTCTCGATTCCGAATATGTTGATAATCCAAATGCATTTGATCTCTATCAAATCACTTGATTATGGCCATACATTTCATCAACACTATTCATCGAGGGGCCCAAGCAAATTTCTCTCTTCATAAGAGGGACAAATCCCTTCTTGACTTATCATTCTTCCCTACAAGAATCCAATCGTGCTAACATAGCCCTTATTGCTATTCGACTAAAGATAGTGTTAGACTACATTAAACACAACGTTCATCATGTGGAAGATGATGATAATCTCAGGTACAAAGGATTCAATAACATGACTATCATGAGATTTAATCATGACAACAGACCATGTCATAAATCTCATAAGTAGGTCAAGTCCAATACTTATTCTCTAGCAAGTATCCATAAGTGTAATGTGCATCTCCATGCATATAATCATCTTCATGATTATCCATTACCAACTTATACTAGTTGTTCTCAACAACTAGGGACGCAGTTCAATATAATAAACATGTAAACATATATTGAACCAAATAATCTTTCTCTATAATAAACGATAAAGATGATACATAACGGTTTAAGTTAAACATAACTAAAGCCTAGGGCATTACACCAACAATCTCCCACTTGGACTAGGCTCCATCATATGTATCGAATACCCATGGACCTAACATGACCATCATGCTTCTGCCTGTGTGAGGGTCTTTGTAAGTGAATCCCCAATGTCATCATCGGTTGATACTTTGCATATCTTAACGTCTTCTCATTCTTATGAATTCTCGAAAGACATCTAAGTATTTATTTGGATCGTTGTTGTGACCTTGGTTCCATTGCTTGCACAAATGGCACCACAATTATCACAACAATGTTCCCCCAATTAGTGATACTTGGAACATTTCCAAAACACTAAATGAACTTTTGATCCAAACTGACTCTTTTAGCTACATCATATGTTGCTAAAATTTGGCCTTAGTAGTAGAATTGGCTACGATTTTTTGCTTGGAACTCTTCCAACAAAACTGCACCTCCAATAAGCATAAACACAAATTCTAATTGCGATTTTCAATTAACTTTGTTAGTTTGGAATCTAGCATCTATGCAACCCTTACAACAAGATTAACTTCCAACCTTTCGAATATCAAGAACGTATCCTTAGTTCTTCTTAAAGTACTTAAGGATTGTCTCAATTGCCATCCAATGGTTCACATCAGGATCAGATTGGTATCGAATCGTCATGCTTAGAGAATACGAGACGTTGGATCTAGTACAAATCATAGCATACATGACAGATCAAAATGCCGGAGCATATGGAACTTCATTAATTCCCTTTTGCTCACCAGTTGTCATAAGACGATGAGTATTGCTAAGAGAAATACCATGACCCATTGACAAGTTACTTTCTTAGACTCTTCTAAGAACCTTGTCAATGTGAGTACTTTGACTCATACCAATTTATCCTTTTAGATCTATCTCTATAGATCTTTGATGAGAGGATTTGATACATATCTTTTACCTATGTTTCCGGATGCTTTATAATGATTTTTGATGTATTTAGATTAGTTTTGATGTCATTTGAGAGATATTCTGTAATGTGAGGTTGTGTGAAAAACAATGCACTTTGAGGGTATTTTTGTCTTTTTCTTTGTAATTGATCATGGAACCGAAGAGTGCAAGTTAATTGTCAGTGAAAGAGGGCAACAAAATGGCCAAGGTCCAAGCTCGAGGGTCAAACAAAGTCAAGGGACAAAGGCCGGGTCAAAAACAAGTTAAAGATGATGATTTCTGCAAAGGGCATGAGTGGAGCATGACTGAAGAAGGCCATAGCACGACTTGGGCACGAGTGGAAACAAGCACAAAGACAGCAAACTGATCAGAATGAGTGGAGGTCAGAAGCACGACTCGTTCTCACGAGTGGTAACCAAGGCACAATTCCAAGAGAGTTGATCAGAACGAGTGGATGGCATGTGCACGAGTCGTGATCACGACTTGGACTGAAGGGCACAACTCGTGCTAATTAGCACGACTCGTGCCAGGACGCATATTGTGACGTCATCACGGATTTTGGAGCAGATTTCTATGGATTTTCTTACTTCCTTTTCCTAGTTAATTAAGGACTGATCTAGGGAATATATGTATTCCCCTTAGAACAATTATTAGGTACCTTTTGTTTTATTTTCTTGCCTAGGTTTTTCAAGGATTGCAAGAGTTTATTTTTCAAGGTTTTTGCAAGGATTTCAGGTTTGATGTATTGTTGCTATTCATATTTTGTGATGTCAATCCGAAAAATGAGTAGCTAAGTTCTTTTTAGTTCACGGATTGGTTGTAGCCCGTATTTGATTTTTATGCTAAATCTTTATTCTTCTTTTAATTGTGGGGTTAGTTCATCCTAATATTCATAATTGATATTTGGTATGATTCTTGCATTTGCATGGGGAATTGTGCATGAACACTATTAGGGTGATTGGACTCGATTGATGATCTTGCGTGAATCGATTGAGTCTAGGTTTCATTAATTCTTTTGTGCTTAATGAATTGAGTTGTTGTCAATTTGATCTTGCGTGATAATTGATAATTACTCAATAATAGAATTGCAACCCGGCCATCTAACCGTCCCAATTCTTACAAAAGCGAAGAAACCCTAAAACACAATTAATATTTTTATTATTATTCAAAAGCATAAAGAGAAAATATGTGGTGAACCCAATCCGTGGGCTAGTTGTTTAATCCTTGAATTACTTTTGCGAATTTGCTTATTTGTTACTTTAGTTGTTTAATTTTCTATCGTAATTAGTTTTTAATAAATCAAAACCAAAAACCCCTTTCTAGTTACTTTTAGCATTAATTAAATTTACTTGTTAAACACACGAGTCTCTGTGGTTCGATCCTTGCTTGTGCATATTGCTACATTGGTAACTTGTACACTTGCAAGGTATTTTATTACAAGAGGAATTTTTATCCATCAAGTTTTTGGCGCCGTTGTCGGGGGCTTGTTGTGGTTTTTAACAAGTTTATTTAATCGGTGCATGTTTGGTCGCCGGTCATTGGATCCTAAGTTGGTTCCTTTGAACGACGATATAGACCAAGTTGAGAGAGGCATTCCCTCTACTCAAGTGTGCGAAACTGATTCTGAAACTTCTGTCACCGATACAGAAGTAACTTTGAGTGACTTAGAAACTTCTTCCACCGAGGGAGAAGAACTTGAATTTGATATGGGTTTGCAAAAACCCACTATGGATGCCTTCTCTAGGCCGCGGGTGGACACGTCTGTGTCATGCATTGTGTTGACTGATGCAACAAAAAGTTACGAGGTAAAAGGCCATTTGTTTAACATGATCCCTCAATTTCATGGCCTCCCCTCTGAAGATTCTTTGAATTTCTTGAGGGAATATATGATGATTGTGTCGAGTTTTCCATTGAGAGAAGGTGTGACTGATGAACACTTAAGATTGAAATGTTTTCCCTTTGCTTTGAGGGATAATGCTAAGAAGTGGCTCATGTTGCTCCCACCTAGGAGCATTAATTATTGGGATGAATTACATGATATATTTTTGAGAAAATACTTCCCACATGCTACGTTAGCCACTTTTAGACAGAAAATTATAGGGTTCACACAGGACTCTTTTGAGGAATTTCATGAAGCATGGGACAGATTTAAGATGCTTTTCGTGCAATGTCCCCACCATAATTTTCCTTTGCCTTTATTGCATCAAACTTTATATGGGGGGTTGACACAAGCCGATCAGGCTATGGTTGATAACGCAGCCGGAGGCTCTTTAGGAGCCAAAACTGTGGATGAGACCCAAGATCTTTTTGAGAGATTAGCATCTAATTCGCAACAAAAGGGGTCAAGGGGTAAAACAAATAGTGTGAATGGAATAGGAATGAACGATGAGCTTTCAAAACAAATTGCACTTTTAAATAGAAAATTTGATACGTTGGCCATGAGTAGTACTTCCAATTCTGCTTACAATGTGTCATCTGTTGGTAATGTCATGCATGATAGTTGTGTAACTTATGGATCTAACACTCATTCTTATGAAGTTTACCCCACCACTAGTCCCCGTTTATATAATCATGAGCATGTACAGGTGATGCAAGCATATATGCAGAGGTTCCCGCAGAACAATCCATTTTCACAGACATACAATCCTGGATGGGGGAAGCACCCTAATTTTTCTTGGGGAGGAAATCAACAGCCGAATAAACCTCTCCATCCCCAAACACCACCGCAGGGTCCTTATGAAAGGAAAAGAGAGCCTTGGGAAGAGGCGATGGATCGGATGAGAGCGAAGCACCTCCAAGCGAGGGCAGAACAGCAGCAAGCAAACAACAATCAAGCTGCTGCAATGAAAAAGTTAGAGACCCAAATGGGTCAATTGGCGGAGGCATTACAGGGACGACAGCCGGGTACATTCCCTACCCAAGGGGAGCAAGCCAAGGCCATCATCACCCTACGTGGTGGCAAACAGGTAGACAATCAGGTAGCTTCTCCTTCTTCTCACCCTAAACCCCCTGTCATTGATTCCCCTGTTGTGGAACCCTCGATTGTGGAAAATGTTGTTGTTGAGGATGTTGTGTCTGAGGATGAGGGTACCAATGGATTGGGGAAAAATGTGAATGTAGAAAAGTCCAACCCCAAGCCATATGTGCCCCATGTTCCTTTCCCTAGTAGATTTTTGAGGAACAAACTTGATCACCAAATGAAAGAATTGATTGACATGTTTTCAAAAGTTAATATAAATTTGCCTTTGTTAAATGTGATCAAGAATGTTCCTGCGTATGCCAAATTCTTTAAAGAAATTAATTCCAGGAAAATTCAGTATGGGAAAGATGATAAGTTGGTGTTGGGTGAGAGTGCGAGCGCTGTGGTCAAACATAGTCTTCCACCGAAAATGAAAGACCCCGGGAGTTTTCTAATTTCCATTACTTTGGGGGATTTTCACACGGTGAAAGCTATGCTTGATCTCGGGGCTAGCATTAATTTGTTACCATATTACATGTACCTTGAGTTGGGTTTACCTGAGCTAAAACCCACTATGATGGCCCTACAACTTGCTGACCGGTCCATTAAAAGACCATTGGGCATCATAGAGGATGTTTTAGTTTAGGTTGGTTCATTGATCATTCCGGTGGATTTTGTAGTTTTAGAGATGCCTCGCGGTGAGGGTAGTCGCCGTGATTCACCCATATTGCTTGGGCGACCGTTCATGGCAATGAACAACACCGTGATAAATGTTGGCAATGGAACTCTTTCCATGACTGTGGCAAATGAAAAAATTAAAATAAATGTTTTTGATGTAATGAAAAATGCTGTGGGTCATGATAAGTCTTGCATGTTTGTGGATGAGTTTGATAAGGTTGATGATTGTGTGAGTGAAATTTCATGGCATGAGAGAGATTGTGAGGAGTTAGAGTCGTTGATGTCAATGGGCGGTGAGAAACTTAGGGATAATGCGGATGCTCAACTGATGGCTGTGGAAAAGGCCGACGAGCACCATCCTAGTGATGGCCCGTTTCACCCCCTAGGCCACTTCAATGAGAAGTTGGCGCCCTCTATTGTGATTCCCCCAGTTCTTGAGCTGAAAACTCTCCCTTCAAATTTAAAATATGCATTCTTAGGAGAGGGAGAGACTTTGCCTGTTATAATTGCATCTGATTTGTCCACCGAACAAGAGGCCCAGTTGATTGCTGTTTTGTGTGAGTATAAAGAGGCCATTAGGTGGACATTAAAGGACATTAAGGGAATCAGTCCCTCGATGTGCATGCACGGAATTCATCTCTTGGAGGGTGCTAAACCGTCTAGGGAAAGACAAAGGAGGCTGAATCCTCACATGGAGGAAGCTGTGAGAAATGAAGTCCTTAAGTTGCTAGATGCGGGTATCATTTACCAGGTGGCTGAGAGTGAATGGGTAAGCCCGGTACAAGTTGTACCAAAAAGATCGGGCATTACTGTTTTTCAAAATGAGAAAGGTGAGAATGTGCCAATAAGGGAAGTGACTGGTCTTAGGATGTGTATTGATTTGAGAAAATTGAATGTTGCGACCAAGAAAGATCACTTTCCCTTGCCTTTTATTGATCAGATGTTAGAGAGATTGGCGGGTCATTCTTACTATTGTTTTCTTGATGGTTTTTTGGGGTATAATCAGATTGCCATAGCCCCTGAAGACCAGTCCAAAACCACCTTCACATGTCCTTTTGGCACTTATGCATTTAGGAGGATGCCTTTTGGGCTTTGCAATGCACCTACGACATTTCAAAGGTGTATGACCTCCATTTTTTTTTGATATGATTGAAAGGTTTGTTGAGGATTTCATGGATGATTTTTCGGTTGTTGGGGATAGTTTTGATGATTGTTTAAAGAATTTGACATCTGTTTTGAAAAGGTGTTGCGAAACCAACTTGACTTTGAGTTGGGAAAAGTGTCATTTTCTTATGAAGCATGGTATTGTTTTGGGGCACATTGTGTCGAATAAGGGGATAGAGGTTGATAGAGCTAAAATTGATGTGATTGCTAAATTACCTCCCCCGAATTTGGTCAAGGGTGTGCGAAGTTTCCTAGGGCATGCGGGTTTCAATAGGCGATTCATAAAAGACTTTTCAAAAATTTGTAAGCCTTTATGTAATCTGCTTGCCAAGGATACAGAGTTCATTTTTGATCAAGAGTGCGTTGATGCTTTCAATTTGCTTAAAGAAAAGTTGACGTGTGCCCCCATTCTTTCTAGTCCCAATTGGTCTCACCCTTTTGAGATCATGTGTGATGCCTCGGATTTTGCTATTGGGGCTGTTTTGGGACAAAGGATTGATAAATTGCCTTCCGTTATCCACTATGCAAGTAGAACACTTAATGATGCACAACTGAATTACACTACCATTGAAAAAGAATTTTTGGTTGTTGTGTTTGCATTGGAAAAGTTTCGTTCGTACTTGCTTGGGTCAAAGGAGATAATTTATTCTGCCATGTTGCATTGAAACATTTGTTGAATAAGAAAGATGCTAAACCTCATTTGTTGAGGTGGATGTTATTGTTACAAGAATTTGATGTTGAGATCCGCGACAAAAAGGGGACTGAAAATGTGGTGGCGGATCATTTATCGAGGCTTGAGGACTATTCGTATCTTAATGTCGAAGAAAGTTTGATTCCGGTTAATGAAAATTTTCCGGATGAACAACTTCTTGCTGTACATGTCCAAGAGCCTTGGTATGCCGATTTCGTTAATTACTTGGTATCTAATATGTTCCCACCTCATTTCACGTATGACCAAAAACGCAAGTTTAAGTCCGATGTGAAACATTACATTTGGGATGATCCTTATTTGTGGAAAATTTGCCTGGACAAAATTGTTAGGAGATGTGTCCCGGACCATGAGCAGAGTAGTGTGTTGAGATTTTGTCATGAACTCCAATGTGGGGGTCATTTTAGTGGCCAAAAGACTGCTAGGAAAGTGCTTCAATCGGGTCTTTATTGGCCTACTCTGTTTAAAAATGCTCAAGAATTTTGCCTTAGGTGTGATAGGTGTCAACGGTCCGGGAACATAGGAAAGAGAGATGAGATGCCCTTACAACGTAATCTTATTATTGATATATTTGATGTGTGGGGCATTGATTTTATGGGCCCTTTTTCCCCGTCCCACAGTTATTTGTACATACTTGTTGTTGTTCATTATGTTTCAAAGTGGGTGGAGCCAATTGCCACCCGAACTAACGATGCTAATGTTGTTTCCAAGTCTGTGGTTGATAACATTTTCAACAGGTATGGAGTGCCGCGGGCAATTATTAGTGATCAAGGGACCCACTTCACCAACAAGAGGTTCAATACTATTTTGAAAAAGTATGGGGTGGTACATAAGCTTGCTACAGCATACCATCCTCAAACTTTGGGACAGGTGGAGGTGAGTAATCGACAAATAAAGGGCGTTCTTGAGAAAATAGTGCGTCCCAACAGAAAGGATTGGGCATTAAAGTTGGGGGATGCATTGTGGGCATACAGAACGACATACAAAACACCCATTGGAATGAGTCCGTACAGGATTGTGTATGGGAAAGAATGTCACCTCCCGGTGGAGTTGGAACACAAGTCGTATTGGGCGGTGAGAGAATTGAACATGGACTTGAATGCCGTGGGAGAAAAGAGATTACTTGCACTTGATGAGATTGAGGAGCTCCGCCAAGAATCCTATGAGAGCGCAAAGTTGTACAAAGAAAGGACCAAGCGATACCACGACAAACATTTGAAACCCAAGTTCATAAGGCCAGGTATGAAGGTCCTCCTCTTTAACTCTCGGTTGAAGCTCTTTCTGGGTAACTTGAGTTCTAGATGGTCAGGCCCATATGATGTGGTGCGTGTGTATCCGCATGGAGCAGTTGAACTCAAGAATCCAAAAGATGGGAATGAGTTTAAAGTCAATGGTCACCGAGTGAAACCATATTACGAAGGGGTGTCAATTTTGGAAGACATCAATGAGATTGACGTGATTGAGTTGGTGGACCCAGAGGAGGCCACCTAGTTTCGTTGGGGCATAACGTCGAGCTTAACGACTATAACCAAAGCGCTAATTGGGAGGCAACCCAATGTAGGTAACATTTACTGCATTCCGTAGTTTCTTTCAGTATCTTCGTCTTTGCATTTAGGTTGTGTTTTGTTTTCTCGGTTTATGCCATGTGGACATAGCATGATTTAAGTGTGGGGGTGGTAGTATTTATATATTAAAAAAAAAAAAATTGTCTTCCGCTTTTATTGGGACTTTTATTTCGTAAACGTGTCGAACTACGGTGACCAGAGCCTATTTTTGTTGGGTAGTCCGCCTACATTAATGGGGACGTAGGCAACGAAAGTGCGGTCAAAATGTGTGTCAATTTAGGCATACAAATGGTCTAGCCAAAGACATTAAAAAGGGCGGCTCACCGGGAGGCAACCCGGATTTGTATGTATTTTGAATTAAACTGGTGCTACTGAAGGGTATTTTCTTTGTTTAATGATGTGTAGGAAAACGCGTGTGGAGAAGCAAAAGTCCTGGGCCTATATATATATATAAAAAAATTGAAAAATTGAAAATTGGCCCAGGCAGAGCACGACTCGTGCTCATAAGCACGAGTGGGTGGACGAGTGAAATGCAGTGCTTATTTTTCATCAGAACGACTTGGCCCTACGAGCACAACTTGTGAGCACGAGTGGGAACGAGTGCCTCAATTGATTAGAACGACTTGGGAGGTTGGGCACGAGTTGTGAGAACGAATGGGCAAGGGAGCACGACTCGTGCTAAATGGCATGACTCGTGCCAAAATCGAAATCAAACCCTTCAGTTTTCCAGAAAACCCTTTAGTCGTGCCCCTTTTTCTCAAACACAGCAGCCGCCCTCTTTCTCTCCCTTCCCTAATCTCAAAAATCCCTTCTCTCTCTCTCTCTAAAAATTGACTACCCAAATCCTAAACCTTCCATTCCTAACCCACAAAAATCTCTCCCCCACCATATCTAGCCTACCCTAAACCGAAATTCTAGCCCCAAAACTCCTCCATTGTTGGTGATTTGGTGAAGAAAGAGTGTAACTTTGAAGGTTGTGGTGGGTTTGTTAACTGCTTGGTGTGGTTGTAGATTGGAGCAAAATTCTTTGTGGGGGGGTGCTACATTGATCTTTTCTCTCTTCTCCGGGTTTCTTCTCAGTTTCTGGCGAAGTCTCCGGCCAATTTTTCGGCCAAGTTTTCCAGCGACCTAAAGGTAAAAATCAATTTTTAATCCTTATGTGATATTAAAAATTTTCGTTGGGTGTTGATTGGTGTGCTTGGAGGAAGGTTGGGATTGCTCGGGATTATTATCATTTCTTGTCAAATATTGTTGTTGATTGGCATTGATTGAATTATGGGGAGAACAAAAGATGTTAGTAAAGGAGGTAAAGGAGGTGAAGCTCCCTCCAAGAAAAGAAGGAACGTTGTTGTGGAGGAACCTCCTCGGGTTCCCGATGATTTTATGGGCTTGACAAAATTAACGGAGGCTCAAAAGAATAAAGGGCAAATTGCAAATAAGGGTATGAAGTTCGCACCCCGTTCGCGGAAAGGGGCCCGATGTTTTAAATTTGGCGATTTAGGGTCTCAAGTAACCAAATGTTGGCAATTAAGGGTTTTTGACGGATTTTGTTAGAAAAGTCAGTTAAGTTACGGATTTTGGACTAAATTGAAAAGCAAATTAGTTATTAAGAACTGAAATGTAAATTTTTAAAAATTGATGACCGTTACAAAATATTTTTTTTAAAAAAATATTTTTTGAAAATATATATATATTTCGAAAAGCTATAATTTTTTTTTAATTTTTAAAATATGTTAAAATAAATGTTATAAATATAAAAAAATTGTATTTTTAAAGAAAATAGTATTTTTTTAAAAAAAAATAATAATTAATTTTTAACGTAAATCTTGTAATATTTTTTTTAAAAAAAATAAAAGTAAGTGACATGTCACTTAAATCTTTTTGATTTAGAAAATTTTATTTAAAAAATTGCCAATTTTTATTTAATAAAGATAATTTTATTTAAAAAAGATAATTTTATTTTAAAGAGATAATTTTATTTTAAAAAATGTAATAAATTTTTATTGCAAATTTTAGAAATGAAAAAATTATTGTAAAATACCCTTTTTTTAATAATTTAAAAAAGATAATTTTAATTAATTCTTTATTAATTGAAAACACTCACTTTACCACCATCAACCCACCATCTCCGCTAACAACCCTTCATCTCCACCACCATCTCCACCACCATCAACCCATTTTCGTCTTTCTCGATCAAATTCAAAAATCTGGATATTTCACCAAAACTCAACAACATCAATGGTGGAGGCTCATTTCCCACCACAGACACACAGAACGGTGGTAAGAAATTCAAAACGAAAAATTGAATCTTTGTTCAAATCAAAATTCATCAATGGCGGAGGCTCCTTACCTTCACAGATCACGATTTTCCTCTTCCGATTTTCGAATTTCATCTCAATGTCAACACCCTCGAACGTCATTCACCCAATCTCTTCACTTCCCGTCACCCAAACACATACTATCTAGAGACAATTTTTCAGTAGGGTTTCTACCCCAAAACCCAGATCCCTTTATGTTCAATTTCACTTCAAAAAAATCCCCATTACTCGGTTTGTTAATTTCTTTAGCGTTCTTGAAATTTTCTCGTCGTGAATTTGAGAGATATGTAGAGAAATTGAGCATTTTCCGGAATTGTTGAGGTTTGTTATACTGAATTTTGATCTGGGTTGATGGTTGTAAAATTAATGTGGGTGTTTTCAATTAATAAAGAATTAATTAAAATTACCTTTTTAAATTAGTAAAAAAGGGTATTTTACAAGAATTTTTTCATTTCTAAAATTTGCAATAAAAATTTATTACATTTTTTTAAATAAAATTATCTTTTTTAAATAAAATTATCTTTATTAAATAAAAATTGGCAATTTTTTAAATAAAATTTTCTAAATAAAAAAGATTTAAGTGACATGTCACTTACTTTTATTTTTTTAAAAAAAAATATTACAAGATTTACGTTAAAAATTAATTATTATTTTTTTTAAAAAATACTATTTTCTTTAAAAATACAATTTTTTATATTTATAACATTTATTTTAACATATTTTAAAAATTATAAAAAAAAATCAGCTTTTCGAAATATATATATTTTCAAAAAATATTATTTAAAAAAAATATTTTGTAACGGTCATCAATTTTTAAAAATTTACATTTCAGTTCTTAATAACTAATTTGCTTTTCAATTTAGTCCAAAATCCGTCAATTAACTGACTTTTCTAACAAAATTCGTCAAAAAGCCCTTAATTGCCAACATTTGGTTACTTGGGACCCTAAATCGCCAAATTTAAAACATCGGGCCCATTTCCGCGAACGGGGTGCATATTTCAAGCCCTTTTTTGCAATTTGCCCAAGAATAAATGGAGAAACCTTGCAAATGGAAGGGATGTTCAGGTGACTAGATTCTTGTGTGAGGATACATTGCAGAAATTGGGTCTACATGGTTTGGTTGCGGGGCTATTGAACAACTTCGGGTTAGGAGGATTTCTGGGTAAGTGCGCAGGAGTATACAAGCGGGTGACGCTTGAATTTTTGGCAACCTTGGAAAGGAGGGAGGAAAATGGAGTGAGAAGCATTAAGTTCAATGTGAATGATGTTACGAGGACATTGTCATATGCAGCAGCTAGGGAGTATTTGGGAGTGAGTGAGCCCAGGGGAGAGTGGTCTGAGAGGGAAAGAACTGTTGAGACGTTCTTCTTTGAATTGACGGGCAAGTTTATGCAAAAGCCCTATGTGGTGATGAAGACTCTTTCTCATCCGGCGTGGAAATTGCTTTATAGGGGGTTGTCGATGACATTCTATGCTAACGGGGAGCCGACACAGATGAATGCCCTACAGTTTGCGACAATGGAGTGTGCCTTATCCTCCAACACAGTTATTCCGGATTGGGTTGACTTATTTTTCAGGAGATGTGAAGCTTTGGGAGTCAATGGGAATGGAAACATTCCGGTGGGTGGCATGGTGACTTTATTGGTGGAAAATTTTGTGCGCAATCACCCTAGATCGGTAGGAAATGCGGATGGACCCCTATTTTATGATCGATTTTTTTTATATCGTTATGACACTTTTGAGAGGATCTCGGGGCAGAACGAGGCTCTGACGTTTAATTATGGAGAGGGTAGAAATTTTAGAAGCGCACAAGGAGTAGTCTTCCCTTATGGACCATATGCGCGGGATTGGAGGATGCCGTATGTTGCAGATATGACATTGCGTGATGTGATGAGAGATAGAGGTGAGATAGTAAGTGATGAGGAGGACCAGTAGGAGCATCAGGAGGGTGAGGATCACTAGATGAGAGATCAGTTTCAGGCCGGGATGAGTAGAGGCTATGCAGGCCATGGTCAGGGCCAGTCGAGTATGGCAGGGGCCTTTGGTAATTGGGATGATATGAGAGCGTATTTAGAGGCTCAACACCAGAGAGATGCAGAAGAGCGGGAGAGGAGATATAGAGAAGAATGTGAAGCCCGGGAGGCGCAGAATTTGATGTGGTGCAACCGGTTTGATTATGTGGATAGGCGTTGGGACGCTCAAGATGATAGATTAGAGGCTTTGGAGGACAGGATCGAGACTTCGCAGAGAACGATATATCAGCAGGAACTTTGGATGCAGCAGTCCGAGCTGAGACACTACGAGCCGGTCCCAGACGAGCACTTTATAGAGATGATGAGGAGAGCAGATAGGCGCAGACAGCGGCAGTTGGCCCGTAAGGCCAGTTTCCGGATGGGGGCTTCGGCTCGAGATATTGAGGGTACCTTTTCTTATACCCTTCCCTTTTTACATTTAAACTGTCCTGTTTTATTATTGTGCACACATTGAGGACACTGTGTAGTTTAAGTGTGGGGGAAGGGCGGTGCCTTGTATTGTATATAAAAAAAAAAAGAAAATAAATAGAGCGGCTAAGTGAAAACCCGAAAGGGCACTTAGGCAAAAGGTGAGAATTTGAGTGATAACATCCTTTATTCACCGGCGTGGAGACATAAGGGGGAGTTAGGAGTTCGGGTAGGAACATTTTTGGAGATGGAGGTTTGTGTTAGAGGCGTTAGGATAGAAATCCTTGTGCACCTTGGAGTAATAAGGGGGGTTGGAGAATAGCACGAGGTAAGTTTTTGTTGAGTATTCCCTTTTCTTGACATTAACTTTTGATTGAGGGTGAACATTACGTAGTGTGAGCAAGTGTGGGGGAAAATTTAGGACATGTTAGTTTCCCCCCACTATCATTGTGAGGGCCCTAGTTTGGACAATCATTTTATTATGGAGTTTGATGTCAAGCTAGGGCCATTAATTGTTCTTTTGGGAGTCGTATGGAGACGGAGTTTTGTACACTCCGGTATATCATGTTTGATTGATTTGTGATTGAGGGGTAGAGGAGGCTAGGTATCATTTTCTTCCACACATCTGCTTTAGACCAATTTTAGATTGGAGTTAGGATATTACTCAGGGACGAGTAATGGTCTAAGTGTGGGGGAATTTGATGAGTGGATTTGATACATATCTTTTACCTATGTTTCTTGATGCTTTATATTGATTTTTGATGTATTTAGATTAGTTTTGATGTCATTTGAGAGATATTCTGTAATGTGAGGTTGTGTGAAAAACAATGCACTTTGAGGGTATTTTTGTCTTTTTCTTTGTAATTGATCATGGAACCGAAGAGTGCAAGTTAATTGTCAGTGAAAGAGGGCAACAAAATGGCCAAGGTCCAAGCTCGAGGGTCAAACAAAGTCAAGGGACGAAGGCCGGGTCAAAAACAAGTTAAAGATGATGATTTCTGCACAGGGCACGAGTGGAGCACGACTGAAGAAGGCCATAGCACGACTTGGGCACGAGTGGAAACAAGCACAAAGACAACAAACTGATCAAAACGAGTGGAGGTCAGAAGCACGACTCATTCTCACGAGTGGCAACCAAGGCACAATTCCAAGAGAGTTGATCAGAATGAGTGGAAGGCCTGTGCAAGAGTCGTGATCACGACTTGGACTGAAGGGCACGACTCGTGCTAATTAGCACGACTCGTGCCAGGACGCGTATTGTGACGTCATCACGGATTTTGGAGCAGATTTCTATGGATTTTCTTACTTCCTTTTCCTAGTTAATTAAGGACTGATCTAGGGAATATATATATTACCCTTAGAACAATTATTAGGTACCTTTTGTTTTATTTTCTTGCCTAGGTTTTTCAAGGATTGCAAGAGTTTATTTTTCAAGGTTTTTGCAAGGATTTCAGGTTTGATGTATTGTTGCTATTCATATTTTATGATGTCAATCCGGAATATGAGTAGCTAAGTTCTTTTTAGTTCACGGATTGGTTGTAGCCCGTATTTGATTTTTATGCTAAATCTTTAATCTTCTTTTAATTGTGGGGTTAGTTCATCCTAATATTCGTAATTGATATTTGGTATGATTCTTGCATTTGCGTGGGGAATTTTGCATGAACACTATTTGGGTGATTGGACTCGATTGACGATCTTGCGTGAATCGATTGAGTCTAGGTTTCATTAATTCTTTTGTGCTTAATGAATTGAGTTGTTGTCAATTTGATCTTGCGTGATAATTGATAATTACTCAATAATAGAATTGCAACCCGGCCATCTAACCGTCCCAATTATTACAAAAGCGAAGAAACCCTAAAACACAATTAATATTTTTATTATTATTCAAAAGCATAAAGAGAAAATATTTGGTGAACTAAATCCGTGGGCTAGTTGTTTAATCCTTGAATTACTTTTGCGAATTTGCTTATTTGTTACTTTAGTTTTTTAATTTTCTTTCGTAATTAGTTTTTAATAAATCAAAACCAAAAACCCCTTTCTAGTTACTTTTAGCATTAATTAAATTTACTTGTTAAACACACGAGTCTCTGTGGTTCGACCCTTTCTTGTGCATATTGCTACATCGGTAACTTGTACACTTGCAAGGTATTTTATTACAAGAGGAATTTTTATCCATCAATCTTGATGCCAAGGATGTAAGCGGCTTCACCTATATCTTTCATTGAGAAAACTTTCCTTGACCAAGACTTGACAGTCTTAAGTGTCGGAACTTCGTTTTTCCAATGAGTAAGATATCATTGTAATAAGACAATAGAAATAATACTATGCTCGTACTGAATTTCATGCATACACAAGGTTCATTTTCGTACTTGATGAAGTCAAAATTTTGACCGATTCATCAAAATGAAGATTCCAATTCCTTGAAGCTTGCTTCAACCCATCTCATGGATCTTTACAACATGCATACTTTATTAGAATTTCTTGGATCGACAAAACTTCGGGTTGTGTACTGTACACATCATTAAAAATACATCCATTTGTCATATCACTTAGTTATAATATGCGATTATGGCAATTGAAATTCTAATAGACTTCGGCATTGTAACTGGCAAAAAAGGTTTCAACATAGTCAATACTATGAATATGCCTAAATCCCATTGCTACAATCCTTAGTCATGAAAGTATACACCTTCCCATCCATGTCGGTCTTGAAGACCTACTTGCACCCTTTAGTTTTTACACCTTCAGGTAGCTCAATCAAGTTCCAAACTTGATTATCAAACATGGATTGTAATTCGGACTCCATGGTTTCTAACCATTTATCCGAGTTAGGAGTGGACATCGTCTCAAGATAGGAAGTAGGATCGTCATTCTCAATGACTTCCACTTTATTACTTTTCGATACCAGAAATCAATATTTCTTGAGTTCGGATCGTAACCTATCCGATCTACGATGGACTTGTGCATCTTGAACCGGTTCCACAACTCCTTGTGAACTTGGTTTCGTCTATGCTCTTGATTCCATGTCATTTTCAGGTTCTTGAACTTCTTCAAGATTAATTTTACTCCAGATTCTTTATTGAAAAACTATTTCTCAAGAAACGGATCATACAGAGCAACAAACATTTTTTCTCTTTGCGGTCGTAAAATTAATTTTCGAAAATAACCTTGTCAGATTTGGTGCTATCTTATCAGAGAAAATTCTCTTCATATAAGTTTTGCAACCCGAAATCTTCAAGAAAGACAAACTAAGTTTTCTTCCATGCCACATCTCATGTGGAGCCTTAGGAATAAATTTAGTAGGGACTCAATTCAGTGTAACCGCATTATCTCTAATTCATATCCTCAAAAGGAATTAGGAAAGTCAACTTGACATATCATCGAATGAACCATGTCCTACAAGGTTCAATTCCTCCTCTCAGACACACCATACTATGTGGTGTTCCGGGTGGAGTCAACTTTGAAACGATTTCACAGTTTTGAGATGATTGTCAAACTTTTGGCTCAAATATTCACTACCTCGATCTAATCGAAGTATTTTAATAGTTTTGCCAATTTGTTTTGTACTTCTTCTTGAAATGTTCAAAACACCTCAAATGATTCACCTTTGGACTTCATCAGATAGGCTTAGCCATATCTAGATAAGTTATCGGTAAATGTGATGAAATACCGAAATCCTCTCCTAGCAATGCTACTTAATAGTCCACATACATCTCATGTATTAGAGCCAATAAATCACTAGCCCTCCCACTACTCTTAGTGTAGGGTGGTTTGGTCAATAATCATAATAAACAAGATCCACATTCCTCAAATGATTCATAGTCATATGAGTCTAAAAGTTCATATTAATGGAATTTAGATATATGTTTCTTATTTATCTGACCAAACCGGCAATGCCATATGAACTTGTTGTTCACATTATTCGGTTTAGATTTCTCATTTATATTATAGATATCTTCAATATTATTTTGTTTCTTAACATCAAGGATATGAAGACCATTCAATGACATATGCAATACAATAAGGCATATCATTAAATGAATATAAAACTTCTTTATTCTCAATAAGAAAATTATATCCTTCATCATCCATATAAGAAACAAAAATAATACTCCTACTCAAATCCGGAACGTAGTAACACTTGTTCAAAGCAAGTACTAGTCCACTAGGTAAAAGTGACTTCATAAGTCCCTATGGTTAATGCAGCAACTCTTGCTCCATTCCCACGCATAGGTTTAATTCACCTTCTTTGAGTAGCTTTCTATTCTTTGTTCCTTGCACATTTAAACAAATGTGGGATCCATATCCGGTATCATATACCCAAGAACAAGAAGTCGAAAGGAAAATATCTATCATATAGATACTTGAAGTAGTAGCAATCATATTGCCCTTATTCACCTTTTAGGCCTTCCTAATAAGCCTTGCAACTATGCTTCCAATGACAATCTCATTACAATGGTAGCAAAATGCATCCTTTTGAGATACTTTGGGTTTAGCTTCTTCGGCTTTGGCAACTTTTTCCCTAGTTTAAGTACCCAAATCCGGATCGTCCAAATCCGTCAGAAAGTTAACCGAAATCCGTTAACTGGCCCGCTCCAGGTTAACCGGAACTCGTTAAACTCTCCGTTGCTGTGCCAACGAGACGTCCCGGGACTGCCCCGTGCATCCCGACGTCGAACCGTACTTAACACGTGTCATCTCACGTAAAAGTATGGCTTTCCCTGAAAAAATGCATTTTCCGGCACTTTCCGGGGGCGTTTCGGACATTTTCCGAACTGTTATTTTAAAAAACGGACAAAACCGGTACCGGAGAACGAATTCCCATAAGGCTGGTGACTCAGAGGGCACGTGGCAGCCATGCCACCTCCCTCTAGTCACCCTTCAATCACAAATCAAGGCTAAAAGACCAAAATACCCCTGATTTGCAAGCCTAGTCCTACGACTCCCGTGCACTTTTCCCGAAATTGCCGCCAAGTCCCCTGCATTTCCAAAATACCCAAAAACCCCCTGGATTCAGTCCAAGTCCGTCCGAACTCCTACTGCATTTTTCACCTATAAATAGAAATGGCTGTCAAAGCCAAAAGGAGGACCAAAATCACTCCAAAAAATCACCACCCCCACGGCCTAAGTAGTTTTCACCCCTTCCGAGCTCCCGTTTCATCTCGATTCGCGTGAAACCTTCGTATTTCGATCAAATACGCACCTTACTACTTCGAAACAACCTTTCGAATCACTTTCCATGTCCCGTACACACCTCCCGAGCCAAAGGAGTCAACCCTAGCCATAGGTATAACTCCCTCTCTCTAAATCTCTCGTTCCGTCTCGGTTTACGTGCCAGTCGCTACAACCGTTTCGAACGTCGTTATCGAAATGTAGACGCCTCTGTCTAACGGGGTCCGATACGTTTTAGCCCCTCGATCCTCTTCTCTTTCCGTAAGAGATGTAATCACGGGTTAAAACGGCGTTCCGACCCCGTTCCGTTTACTTTTATTGTCATTTACCAATTCCGGATCGATCGATCCGTCGATCGTCATTTTAATTTCTGTCATTTACAAATCCGAGCCGTTTGGCCTCGTTGACTGTCATTTACAAATCCGAGCCGTTTGGCCTCGTTGATCGTCATTTACGAATCCGGATCGTTTGATTCCGTTGATACCGCACTTTAAATACTGTCATTTACAAAGTCCGACCCGTTTGGATCGTGATAGTATTTACTTTTCAAAGTCCGAGTCGCAACCCGATTCGTTGATCGCATATCATTTAATACGCATTTTTCCCGTAAAAATCGTTAACAATGTAATGCCCGGTTCAAAACCGAAGTTCGTCCGTCGAACTCTCTTTCAAAACGCGCGAAATGACGTTCGGCCTCCGAATGCTCATCTTCAAACTAAAAGCCGCCATTTGACACTTAAAATCATTTAATACGCATTTTTCCCGTAAAAATCGTTAACAATGACATTCCCGGTTCAAAAAACCGGAGTTCGACCTTCGAACTCCTTTTCAAACTCAAAATCGACGTTTGCCACGCAAACGCTCATTTTCAAGCTCAAAATCGACGTTTGCCACGCAAACGCTCATTTCAAACTCAAAACCGATGTTTGTCATTCAAACGCTCGTCTTTTCAAAAGTCACCTAATCAACGTTTGTCATTCAAACCAAGATTAAGCTTGTCATTCAAGCCCCCATTTCAAAACACACACACACACACGATTTCGAGAAAGGTAGAAAGACTCGTCATGCGAGGCGTTTTGGGCGATCTCGTAATACTCTACCCGAAACGTAACTTGACCTCCGAACCTAACAATCTCTGGTACAAAAAGCTTTTTACTCGTTTTTGCTGCCAATAAAAATGATCCCCGTTTTCAAAGCCTTTTCCTAAGTTTTTGCTACCAATAAAAACGACACCTTTTCACAATAGCCGTTTCTCAACGTTTGGGCTCAAAATACAAAAACCGCGTGGCGACTCCTCATTTTTCCTTCCCATGAAGCGAGGTCTCAGACACCAACCCCCCGCGAAAGACAACCGCGTTTCGCGCCCGCGCGAAATCTCGGGTAATTTCAGTTGGCGACTCCGCTGGGGAGAAGATACTTTTTTCAAAACTACCATTGTTTTCTAAAAAGCCTTCCGTGGGTCAAACTTTCGTTTACCATTCCTCGTTTTCGTGTGTGTGTGTTACTTTAAACCTCGAACGGTTTTTTTCAAAAGGCATTACATTGTCAACTTTTCAAAATCATACCATATTTGTGCATCCCCATTCATGTTTGATTTTCATGCTGTCTTTTGAACTGTGCATCATAAATTCTTTAAGACACATTCTGAAAAAATCTCTGTTTTACTCAGAAAAAGAATTTTAGTGACCGCACACTACGCGCACTTGCTGCCTCGGAACACCGCACTTCACGTGCACTTGCTGCCTCGGTACACTGCACACTACAACCCCTAACCCGGGATGGCCTTATCGCTTGCACTCCGATTGGTCCGCGTACACCTTTCGGGGCGCACGGGGTCGTCCCAAACATCCCATCCTCGCCCGTGTAAGCCATGCACTCTTTGTGTCACACTTTGTCCAAGACCCCGGTTGGTTTTTGGCTTAGCTCGTGTCATAAAGCCTAAGTGTATGTTTTTCATGCCGGGCCCCCGCTCCGAGTCAAGCTCGAGAGTTTGAGACCAAAGGTCATTCCCGACCCGAAGTCTTGAGCTTTTCAGCCTTGACTTCGACGCGGAGCTCTGCCGAAAAATATACCCGAAGGTTCAATGTGACGGCGTGTCACCAAACCTCGCCGTATGTATCGTGCCAGCCACAACTTGGTCAACGCTAAAAAGCTAAGGTCTCTCGCACAAGCGAGTCAGGAGAGGTCATGCCCAAATTTTGGCACGATCCCCGCCTTAACTTAAGGACGTTGACTTCGACTGTGGCCCGTACGTCACACACGTTGAAAGTTTGCGTGATCAGCTAGCCTTAAGTTCACTTTTTCCTTTGTCGGTGGAACTCGCTTGCCTTATCAGACCTCGCTCGGGATAGTCCGTCCCGAGAAAGATGATCTACAATGGAAACGAGGGGCTTATAAGAGTAGTGACTAGATCCACTGATTAGAGCTCTAGGATTAGTTGCGAAAAAGAAGACCCGCTCTTTTCCAACCGATTAGGACTCTGAGAAAACGCGCTTTAAGTAAACATTAATCGATAACTGCACATTGCACAAGCCCGAAAACCATGAGCCAAATACCCTTTTCCGAAGCCTAAACCCTTCCTTTCGTTCCTCGGCGAGCGAGAAAGTGGTTGAGATTTCCGGGTCAGCGCCTTGCCAGGATCACCGTAGCAGCGGCGTCGGAGCGATTCTTCGGTTCCCTCGGTTCCTTCGGCAAATTTCCGACATGTCTAGCTCACTGAGAAATCGTGACGGGGAAGGACCCCCGCCACCGTGCAGATATGACATTGGAAGAGGCCATCCGGGCTTGTGAGGTTCACAAGAGGCGGAAAGAAGATCGGCGAGAATTTCGTGGTACGGCTTCGAATGAGCGTGGTATAGCGGCTATCCCCCGATCAGACGGTACTTTTGTCACAGTCGAGGATGACGATTCCCGATACCAGTTCACCAAACCTTCAATCAGTTCCTCCCCCGCCAACTTACGGGATGCCTTCCAACCAAGGAAATAGCCGACCTAGGCTCCATGTTGCCACCTCTCGTGGCAACCCCGCCATTTTTGGTCGGCCCGGTGCTACTCCTATCACTCAATATCACCGGCGCACCGCTTGGACCATCTCAGGATGCCAATATCCCTCAATACCCTCCCGGGTTCGTCCCGTTGCCTATACACGAATCCCTAAACACCGGGGACAAACCCCGATACAGTTCAAAAAAGGCCCCCGTATATTCTCATATACCAAGCCTTCCACCTCCAATCACTACCGCTCACATAGTAGCACCCGACGCTGAGCCTCACAGTCCACCACTGGACCCAACCTTAGCCTGGATGGTCGAGCAAATGAAAGACCTGAAAGCCACCATGAGCAGCTCAAAGCAGGAAATGCTCAAATCCACAGATCCGGGAATGGTCACGCCTCTCCCTGCCAAGTTCAGAATGCCGAAGATGGACCGATTTGACGGAACCGAATGTCCTCAAACGCACGTCGACACCTACGTTCTCGGAATGAGAGCAAAAGGAGCAACCTGTAGACACCCCATTCTGAACACATCGGATCATACTTATACCACTCTAAGTCTCGCTTTGAGTCAAGAAGTAGAAATCCACCATTTCGTCATGTTTCGTTAAAGTTTTGACTAACTACCGTTAGTTTGGGACTAAAGCGCATACGAGATAACGAGGAAAGGACAAAGCTGTCCACAGGAGCAATATCTTGCCGCGAGATGGCGTGTCTCGCGCGAGATATCTCCCTCTGCGGATTGCGGACGACGGTTCCCTCGTCGATTTCAACCTCTTTTCGGGATAAAACTTTATCTCTCCGGCCAACCAATAGGAGAGGAGGTCTAGAACCATCGATAGGGTTTTAACTCTCCACTTCTTCATATCCAACCTCTATAAATACTTGGTGACTTCCAAGGCTCGGGGATCGAAGGTCGGAGGTCGAAAATCCCAAACCGCGAATTTACACAACACACACACATTTTGTCGTTTTCTTTCCTGAAAGAATCCCTCAAAATCACCCTAAAACTCACCTCATAGTTTGTTTTGTCAACCTTGTTGATAAACAAGCATCAACCTCCAAATCAAGGACTAAGGCGAAGCTCTGTCCGGTGTGAAGGGTCGACTCTAAACTTGAGTCGAAACTGCGCCCAAATCACCTCACGCAAGGTAATTCCTAATCTTCCTTCTAATTGATTGTTAGAGTGGTATAAGTCCATAGAATCTAGGATCGGCCTAGAGCCTCTCCAAATCATGGAGACGGTCTCGAAGCAATCGATTCTACATTCCGTTTGACATCGTCAAATGGACCTTTATTTGTAGTATTTGGATTCGTTTTTTACTTCTTCTTTTGAAAAACCTCTCTTTTCTTTAGCACGACCGATCTCGGATTGGGTGAAATGGATGCCTTCTAAACCTACCCATTTCATAACCTAAGCCCCGAACTCAAATCTCTTTCAAATGGTTTTTCTATGTTTCTAATCAAATAATATAGGTGGCGACTCATAAAAATAAAAAGAATCGAATTTCTTTCTCACAACGCTACGGTGGCGACTCATTGGGGGCGAAAATTAAGAGGCTTAAACTTGCGTCAAAATTAAAAGAGAGGTTTTCAAAAAATTTTGTAAATTCGATTTTTTGCTCTCGAGATGAGGCATATCTCGCACGAGATATCATATCTCGCGCGAGATATCGCCTCGGCAATCTGGTTGTTTTACGGTTTCTCCCGTTCATCTCATAATCCAAGACGAGAGTCGAACACGCAAGGGGATCCCGAGGATTCATTATCTGCAGAGTTCTGCATCTTAAGGCCTCCCTTAAGGTGTAGAACTCGGACCTTTATTTTCCTTAAATAATTGATTATTATTTATGAGCTGCGTGTGATTGGGTTTTATTTAATTAAAGTCCGGTCCATTGGGGATTCGGGAGTTGTAAATTAAATTATTTATCTCTCTTTATCTCTCTTTATGTGGAACTACGACGGCCTGAGTCTTCCTAGATTGGGAGAAACGTAGGCAACCACTTGGTGCGGCCACTATCTGTTTTCTCTTTTGACTTTCAAAAAAAAAAACTTCCTATTTTACTCTATCACATAGATTGACTATCACACACGCGCACATCATACTATAACTGTCATTGCACTTTGCATACCCTCTATAAACAGGGACCCACACTAAGGACGGATGACGGTAACCACCTAGTCGCCGGTCTCTCCGAAGTTGGACAATCCCACTCCGCGTATTCAATCCACTTAGATTGTCATATCGCGGGGAGCCTAGCCTTCCGGCCACTGCATCGCCACATTCTCATGTAGATTGACTTTTTAGGATCACTCCGTGACCGGTCGGTTTTGACTCGGTGATCTTTTCTTGTTTTTGATCAAAACAAAGCCATGTAAAATTGACAATAAGAAAGGATTCGGAAAAAGTCCCTTCGGAAAAAGTCCCTTCGGAAAAGGTCCCTTCGGAAAAAGTCCCTTTCGGATGTCCCTTCAAGAAAAATGTGCATATAATCCTTCAAAAAAAAACAATCTTACATGGCTTTGTTTTACAAAAATCGGATTGATTGCTTAGTCGTTAGGTTCTGATAAAGGCCTTAGAAACCCCTCAAAACGGACTTTCCGTTCCGACCAAAAATTAGGGCTAAATAAAAATCGACTTTCTGTGTGATTATCTCGCGTGGGATTACTTATCTCGCACGGGATAATGCTTACATTTGCTGAATTTGAGCTGAGCCATTTAAGCACACTTCCAGGCTCGTTGGGGCTAGATCCTGATATCTGCATCTCTTCTGTCAGTTTTCCGAAGCTACTCAACTCCAAGACTCCCAACACAATGTCTACCGGAAAGTACGTCATGACCAAGGAAAGCCGTGAACAACCCACTCTCCAAGATTTGACCAAGTCTCTTGTCGCTGAAATGGAACACGTGGAAGGTTGGAGAGAAGCTTTCGATTTGCACTGCCACTCGCATTGCTAGGGATTTTCGGAAGATGGAAAGTGATTCCGACAGTGGGCGGTCGTCCGTGCAAGAAGAGCTAAGTGACATCAAAACTCAACTTGCCAAAGCCCTACAGCAAATTGAGGACAACGATGCATGGCACAAATTGGAAGAATCCATCCAAGCCGACAAGACAAAGATCTTGATTGAAGAACTTGAAGAGGTCAAAAGCGAACTCGAAGATATGACCCAAAAGTGCATCAACCTTGAAGCCCACGTTGAAGATGACATTGATGGAAGGGTCAAGTTTTTCCTCAATACCCTCTACCGTGACCTCAAAGAGCAAATGGAGGAAGAATATCAGGCTCGCCACAACGTCTTCGTGCAACACTATGAGAACCACATTCGAGACCTCCACAATCAAATGGCTAAGCGAAGAAAGGGTAGAGTCTTCTCCGACATTGGAAACATCACTCTCGGTCATCTCTTGAAGTCTTCACAAGGAAGGAAAGCTAAGCCCAATGGAAGGTTACCAACCTAAGAGGGAAGGACGATCTCCACACCTCTACGCTACTATCACCAATGCCATGGTCATCACACCAATAATTGTTTCAACTTTGAAGAATGCAGTCCAAGACTTGATTGACAACGACGCCATCGAGTTTGTCCAAGTGGTGGAATAGTTTGGATGAATTCAAACAAATGAAGAGTCTCTTTTCTTTTCAGTTATTTACTTTTAGTTGCAAGAGAAACAATTATTAGTCTAGTCTAGTTTAGTCAGGTACTACTTGCCTAAAACTCTCATTTGTGGGCAAGAGTATCAAGTTTGCTTTTCATTAATAGTTAGTCAGTATTTCCCTTTTCAATTCGGATTAATTCTTTAAGTAAGCACCATGTGAATGTCATAGACACTTACAACGAAACGACTACTCAAAGGCACTTAGGTTTTCCGGAAGCCTTCTGTACGGAGAATGATGCTAGCAAAAGGGTACTTTCCTGGATTGGGGCTTGGAAAGCACTTACAAGGAATAACGGAACCACCACCGGTCCCCCCGCCTCACACAAAGCATGGACTAGGATACGACATCTCCACCCACGATGAAGATGACGTGGAAGAGTGGGGTTTCACTCAAATCAAGTGGGAAGGAACCTCGTACAAAGGCTGCAACGACCAAAAGTCCAAGGATTGCAACCTCAAACCATATCGAAGGACACTCAATGGCTACTTTGTTCGAGAAGGGGAAAGTATTCCCTACTTTATCTTTTCAGAACCATGGGTGATGATAAAGGAAAGCGCCAACCGGGCTTTGAAATCTTCGGCGGCTGCGATGCTTCTCCGGATGAAAGCAGAATCCGTCCCACTGATCCCTAATGATTTGTGGGGCACGAAGGCGAAATGACAAGCGAATGGGACTTTGTGTTGGGAGAAGACATCTGCGCGACAGTTCCAAGACTGTGCGGTTAGAAGACGGCCCGAGATTCATGCAATATCCAAGGGGACGCTCCAACTAGCGACTACACAAGACTAATACGAAATGTGATGAGCCAATTCTAAGGCGGCACGTCACGGAGGACCGATTGTTGATGAAGACTTCATGATCAAAGAGCTTGGTTGCACTCCCCACCCTCGCGGGAAGATAGGCCCTACAACTTTTACATTAGAAGCGAGGCTCCACCTCCGATGAACTCACTCAAGAGGAAATCGAGGCGGTGGGTGAACATGTATTCCCTTACTTCCTTAATGAAAACTTTGATCTTTCAGTACCACGAGATTGCTAACATCGTAAATGATGAATTAACTAATAATAATCAATATAACGAACACGTTAATAATGAATCATACGATGAGATAGATCAAGATAACGAACAAATCTTAAAAGAATTAGCTAAGCAAGTAGGTCGTTGTGGAAAGAATGGCCTGTTGACGACGAGGAAATGCAAACGGTTAATCTTGGGACGACGGAAGACCCCAGAGAGAAACAAAGATCGGCGGCTTCTTCAAGGGGAAGACGAGAGAAACCTTGACCCGGCTCCTCGGAGAATATGTCGACGTATTCGCTTGGTCCTACAAAGATATGCACAGGTTGAATCGGTCGGTTGTAGAACACAAGATACCACTTGCTACCCAACGCCAAGCCGGTCAAGCGAAACTACGCGAGAATCAAGCCGGAATGGTCAATGCAAGTGAAAGAAGAAATCATGAAACTCTTGAATGTAGGGTTCATCAAAGTGATTGAATATCCGGAATGGTTAGCAAACACGGTGCAAGTAGCCAAGTCGAACGGGAAAATACGAGTACGTGTTGATTTCGAGACTTGAACAAGGCATCCCTAAAGATGACTTCCCACTACCAAACATAGACATGTTGGTCGATGCCACGACGGCGTACGAGGTCCGCTCATTCGTCGACGGGTTCGCGGGGTATAACCAAATCCTCATGGCGAGAAGAGGACCGGCACAAAACGGCATTCACCACACCTTGGGAACGTTACGCTACACGGTCATGCCGTTTGGCCTCAAGAACGGCCAGGGCTACCTATCGAGAGCGATCACGACACTATTCCACGACATGATCCATAAAGAAATAGAGGTGTATGTGGACGACATGATTATCCACTCGAAGGGACGAGATGGCCAACACTTCGAGAGATCTCGAAAATTCTTCAATCGGCGAGACGGCACAAAATGAGACTCAACCCCGCCAAATGCTCATTCGGAGTAGTCAAAGGGAAAGTCTTGGGATACATGGTCACGAACGCGGCATAGAAGCGAGATCCCGCCAAGATAAAGGCCATTACGAGACATGCCTCCACCCGGGACACGAAAGAAGTAAAGGGATTCATGGGCGAGACTCCAATATATCAGTCGATTCATTAATCAGCGGCTACAATGTGCGACCCCATCTTTAAGCTGCTTAAGAAAACGCACCTCAAGAGTGGACCGAAGAATGTCAAGAAGCATTCGAGGAAGTTAAGCACTACTTGACTTCCCACCTATCTGGTTCCACCACACAAGGAGAAGCCTTTGAAGTTGTACCTCACGATCACGAGACAACGCATTAGGGGCTATGCTTGCTCAAGAACGGCCCGGCTTCGCACACGAGAAAATGCCATCTACTTTGTCGGCCAGATTCCAAGGCGGTGAAATCAACTACTCTCCACTCGACAAGTCATGCGTTGCTCTCGTGCTGGTATCACAAAGGCTAAAGCACTATATGGAAGCCTTTCCGGTCCGTCTCATCGCAAAGATGGATCCTTGAAATATATCCTAGACAAATCAAATTTGTCTTCGAGACTAGCCAAATGGTACTTCATGCTCGCGGGGTATGATATCACTTACGTCACTCGAAATCCGTCGGAGGAGTGTATTCGCAGATCGGTTGGCCGAATTTCCTTGCGACGAAGTGAAGGGGAAGACCCGCGATTCCACGATGAGGACATTCTAAGCATAGAAGAAAATAAGTGGCAATTATTTTTCGATGGCGCAACCAACAAGAGAGGGTTTGGCATCGGAATGTTATTGGTAGACCCTAACGACATCTACACTCCACTAGCGGTGCGTCTTGACTTTGACGCCACCAACAATACCGCGAGAATATGAGGCTTGCATAGCGGGGCTTGAGGCAGCCCTAGAACGCAACGTGGTAGAACTCGAGGTATTCGGGGATTCCCAATTGATCATCAATCAGACATTGAAGAAGTGGAGGGTCCAAGATCCAACCCTTCAAAGATACAGTGCCCACCTCCAAGAATTGGCGCAACAATTTCAAGATGTCTCATTCCACTATCTCCCCAGAGACAAAAATCGGTTTGCGGACGCATTAGCCACACTTGCTTCTTTGGTCGAAATCCCTAAAGGAAACGGTTAAACCCTTCAAGATAACACGGCGTGCAACTCCTGCATACTGCGCCGTTATAGATCTTCACGACTGCAAAGACAAATGGTTATCCAAAGGTGCCATTGTTGAAAACTCCGAAGGGAAACCATGGTACCACGACATTTGGTATTTCATCCTAGACGGAACCATACCACTGAGACAGGACACGAAGACTCGAGATCGCCCTTAAGAGGTTGGCTGCCAATTACGTTATCACTGCTGGCCGCTTATTCAAGAAACATTCCCAAGGAAACCTCCTTTGCGCCACCGAGGAAGAGGCCCAGGAAATAATGGACCATGTTCATCAAGGCATATGTGGAACCCACATGAGCGGAAACATGCTTGCCAAAAAGATCATCGAGACAAGGGTACTTTTGGGCGACCATGGAAGCAGCTGTACCAAAATGGTCAAGAAGTGCCACAAGTGTCGGATACACGCCAATCTTCGGCATGCACCGCCTTCCTTCTTTGTACCCAATGACTTCACCTTGGCCGTTCTCTACATGGGGAATAGACGTGATTGGAAAGATCACACCCGCAGGAGCCAACGGACAACTGTTTCGTCCTAGTAGCCATCGACTATTTCACTAAATGGGTCGAGGCCGCCTCCTACAAAGTTACGAATGCCGAGAAAGGTTGCGAGAATTCATCAAGCACAACATCATGCCGATATGGGGTTCCACAAGAGATGATATCCGATAATGGGTCACACTTCGAAAAGGAAACCGATCGCCTGCGGCCAGTACAAAATCACGAGACACAAGTCGTCTCCTTATAGGCCTCAAACAAACGGAGCGGTTGAAGCCGCGAACAAAACAATCGAGACTATCATCGGAAAAACGGCGATCCTTTGGAAAAAGCGGCCCGACAAGCTACCATTCGCACTATGGGGGTACCGCACTTCGGTCCGAACGGCTACGGGAGAAACTCCCTACGCCCTCACATTCGGGATGGAGGCATCTTACCGATAGAATTGGAAATACCATCACTAAGGGTTCTCCTAGAAAACCAAGTGAATGAAGTCGGCGGCTAGAAAGCGAGATACGAAGAGCTAGCCTTGTTGGACGAAAGAAGGTTGAAAGCGGCCGAACACACTCAAGCTTACCAAAGAAGAATGGCAAGAGCTTTCAACAAAAGGTCAAGACAAGGAACATCGAGTAGGCGACTGGTGCTCCGTGAGCATCGTCCGGACCTTTCAACCCGTTAGGCAAGTGGGGACCAAGATGGATAGGACCCTACATTGTGAAGAAGATATTCTGCAGGGGAGCCCTTCGGTGGTAGACTTAGACGGAGATCAACTACCGAAGCCGGTCAACATGGACAAGCTCAAGAAGTACTTCGCGTGACTTGGCCCCCTAAGAACAAATCGCTCGCTAGGTTGAAAATCCCGGAAAAGGACAACTTAGGCAAAAATTAGAGCTAGCACAAGAAAAGAAGCCCATTTGGATTGAAAACCCGAAGGAGCGGTCTAGAGCAAAAGAAAGGGTGTGCATGAAAAAAAAAAAAAAAAAAAAAAAAAAAAAGAAGAAGGGGGCCTTATCTCGCGAGATTACTCCATGGCACTGGAGCCATATTTTGTCCTTTTCTCAAAAATGAACTACGTTGGACTGAGCCTCTTGTTTAATTCTTTGTAAAAGAGGAACGTAGGCGGCCTTCGGGTTCGGTCTAATCAAATAAATAAATCAAAGTTGTCCCTTTTATTAATCGAATGCGTTTCATTAATGACAATAGGGAAATCCTAACCACAACGACTAATTTGCTAAGCTAACAAACTTGAAAAAAATAATACTAATAAAGCGAAACAATTGATCTATCAAAGCAATCTCTTGGTACTCCTAAAGATCTAGCCTTTCATTAACTTGGTTGGCCGGCGGACATGGTCTCCACCGTCGTCGTGATCCTCCTTGCGCTTTGAGCCTCTCAAAGCGAGAACATCCTCGAGACGATCAAAGACGGATTCCGACAATCTCTTGAAGACATGAGGCCTATCCAAAGCTTGCGTCTTTCCGAGGCATTCCCTTGCCTCGCCTCTCGTACCAATCCCCATCAAGAAAATCCTGAGTTGGATCGGTTCGCACATTAGCGGGGATCGGGGCGAGCCTCGCTCCTTCGCAAGATACTTGCTAGCTACAAAAGAATCTCTTAGCGGTGAAAGCCGCAAATCATCAATCTTCTACGCACTAGGATGGCCAGGTATGGAGGAACCAATCCAAATATTTGTCGAGACGGGAAGATGCTTGCATTAAAAGTCCGAAGGTTCGACCAACGGTCCCGATTAGTTCCTTCGCCCCATGCTTGAGCTAGCACTGCGCAAACTCTACACCAATATAAGACACTACACGAGAAGCTCCTTCGAAAAGATAAGTGTCTGGCTGGCGACCAAGCGACGGAGCACCCGCTTGGGAAAGTAAAAGGAGGAATCTCGCAAACCCGGAAGAACAACCACTGTCAAAACCCTTGGTATTGGCAACATACTTGTTCAACCTCCAATAAGGTGGACACCGAGAATATCGCGGTTTCGGTCTTCGCAATCAACTCGGCCCATTCATCCGTGAAAGATCTTTGATCAACAACTTTCGCGTATGATATGTAAAAGGAGAATATTCCAACGGGGGACCTATCAACTTGAGATGCTCCCTAAGCCAAATAGTCAACGGAGGGGACTCCCTTGAGTCATGACGCCTTGATCCTATGCGGCTCATCAAGACCATGAAAGGTCTCACCCAAGATTAGCGGAATAATGTTCCTAGAACGTTTCCTAGCACTGCAGAACAACTTCCACCGGTTGAGAATCGACCAAGCCGTCCACGCACGTAAACAAAACATCTCCGAAAAGAGAAAGAGCCGAAAGTTCCGCTTATGGACATGAAAAGCGTCATCATCGGAATCACCTGAAGCGTCCAGGAAAAGAAGAGCAATCAACCCACTTGCGGTGAACCAACCCATAGCAAGTATCGAGGGGGATCCCTAACAATTCGTTCAAAGCCTCAGAATGATTCCTATGATACTTAGGAACGACAATCTTACCGGTCAAAGGCATATCCAAAATAATGGCGAATTCCTCCACGGTAGGAACCATCTCATTCAAAGAAAAATTGAAAAGATGAATAGAGGGATCCCAAAATCGGCGGCACCACTGCAATAACTTCCAATCCGGTTGGAGGTTCTTCAAAGTGAAAAGAATTCTAAATCCAGTCTGCGATAAACTTATTGCGAGACCGGTTGCGAAACGACCTTACAAAATCCCTTGATGCTTGCTTGAAAGAGGCAATCACTTCAGGGGACAAAGAAAAATCATCGACAATCATGGACGTTGGGGCAATCTCCTTGGAAGCCATGGATCACAGGGTTGAAGAAGAAGACAAGAGTTTCACCCTAACAGGATATCTCTAGAGTTTGAAAGGCTAGAATAAGTTATCTGGCCGGACTACAGGGTGATTTTATAGGGAAAACTGTCAAAATCCTGTTCGAAAAAGGAAGAGATTTCTGCCTGGGTAGCGTGTCTCGTGCGAGACACCTTATCTCGCGCGAGATATACCTACGGCAAAACAACAGCAGTTCTACTCAAACAGCAATCTAGCCCCGACTTGACGAAGCAAGTCTCGAAAAACCTGCGTGTACAATTCATAACATGCAATAAAACACCATATTAAGGCTCAAAATTGCAGCCTAACGGCCATTCCATTTCCGAAAACATGGAAAGTCGAGAAAGTTAATTAACTAACTAATTATACCTAGGATTAGGAATTAAGAAAAACCATTGTTTGTGCTACCTATGTGTTCCTAACAGGTACCAGAAAAGAAAGAAAAATTGTCTGGGCCCACACGTCCAATATGTACAGATAATCAAATAAAGAAAAGGGGAGGGGATCACGCCATCAAGTCGCTCGAGCCGCCAGCACCTCCTCCATCACCACCAGGGGGGCTACCATCCCTCCTCGACCTCTTGGCTCCGCAAGTAGGGGTCACCGCCGAGGCCACCGTCGAGGCCGCCGAAGAAGCCTTCTGGAACAGCCTCTCGGACAGGTCCGACACCAAAGCCATCAACCCAGCCATCTTGGTCGCTCCACGGTTGTAATCGGCCGCGGATATGGTGACCTGACAATCAAAGAAAAGAAGATGCTCGAGATGAAGTCGGACATATACACTTATATGGACGAATACGAGAAACAGTACAAACGAAACATACCGAAGAGACATCGGCGGGAGGCGGTAACCCTCGGGAATCGATCGGGGAGACGGGATGTGCCCCATCATCGGCATGCTCCCATCATATACGTGTAGCTCGAAGGGCCGTAGTAGGGGCAAAAGGCGAGAGAACCCGTAGCTGGGAGGAAGTGCTAGGGGCTTTGAAGAACTGAAGCGAAGCGAGAGGCGGAGCCACGAGCATGTGATCGCCTATCCCCCACCGGGAGGGGACCCATCAACCGAGGCAGAAACTCCGCATAAGAAGCCCCGGGGATCACGCAAGCCGTCGCCGCATCACCCACCAAAAGACTAGCATAATCATCCTCCGGAATAGAGTGGGTGGGATACATCGACCTCGGCGGATCCGCCGGCACCCTGTATGATAGTCTACCCGGCCATCTTTGTGGGAAGACCCGCTCACCGAGATACATGGTATCTCCCTCCAAAGATGCCAGCATCCTCTGCATCCCGGTGGCATCCCAAGCTCGATGCACCTCCAACTCCAACAGGGTCCAAGGATATAGGCCCAGCCTCTCGTACTCAAAGGTGTCCAGCATGGCCCGTGCCTCCGCAACCGTCAAAGTCCAATCCTGATCCTCCTCCTCATCAATGCTCCGATTCGGGTGGCTCCACCTCCTGATATCCGGAAACAAAGGGGCCCGGCTCTCCAACTCAAACCTATACAGCCCAAGGACAGTGTAGCCCCATATCTGCACAAGAAATAGAACAGATTCAGCAGGAAACGCAGATAGAGCATACGGACGAGAAACGAAACGAGAATCAAAGAGCATACCTCCCAGGCATAAGAATACCCCGACAGAGTATCCTTGGTGTGCCTACATGCCTCATCTATGGCATGGTAGCAGAAGGCCAGTCCCGCTGAGCCCCAGTCATAGTCGCTCACTTCATCCAGATCAACCAACAAACGTAACAACGAAAGACGAGCCGTAGAGGAATGGTTCGCAAAAATGGTCTCAGAAAGGATGTACCAGAGGGCCCCCCTCACCAGTCGATCCGTGACTGCATTTGGCTTCTCAGCATACTCCTCAATCTGACGCCGGAGGGGGGTCAACTCAGCAGCAAACCCCTTGACCTTGTTAGGGAGGAAACCAATCAAGCGCCTCCACGCCGTATTTGGACCCGTAGGCTTGAAGTCGGAAACTTCGGCGGGGATCGCCAATAAATTCTAGTCCCGTGATGGCCGGAAAGTCGATCGGAGTCATAGTCGCTTCCCCGAAGCGCAAGTGAACGGTGTGGGTAGTGTCCCACCACCTCTCCCGAATAGCCTGGAGAACTTGGGGGGTCCGCCTTATTCCCCGAAGATTGTCAACAAAAGTCAACAAACCCGTTTGGGCCACCCTAGCTCGGACGCCGTCAAGATCCTTGATCTTGTCCCAAACCGCCTTAGCCATTTTCGGACTCCCCCGACAGTTCTTAATTGGCTTGTACGACTGCAAAACAGAGGAAAAACAGAGAGGGCAATATTAGAAATCATTCCATGTCAAGAAATCAATGAAATAGAAGAAAATTTTTCATTGAGGCATTTCATCGAACACTTGGCGTGCGTACAAGAAAAGCTTGCCCAAGGATGCCAATCATAATCCGAATCAACCTCTCCTACAATCCATGATGTGTAGGAGGCTCATACGCACACAATGCAACAACAAGCATCCAAAGAAATGCACAAAATCAACGCATGCAAGAGGAACCTAGTTCTAAGCACAAACATGAACAAAGGCCATTGAGGGAATTTTTGAATTCAAGGGAAAGGGGATTCAAATCAATGCAATACAAGAAACAAGAGGTGAAGATAGAGTTCTTACCAAGCCCTCCCGGACAGCGGTAGAGATGTGGGCGTGCCTATCAAAGGTAAGATCATCGCGAGGGTAATCCTTCCCTAGCAAATAGCTACCCAAAATCGGGTTCCTTTGTCCTTGAGCCATGGATTATGGAGGAAGGAGGGATTGAGAATGGATGGGAAGGAAGAAACACCAAGCAAATCCACAAGAAATCACAAAGAAAGCGACCTTGGCTCGAGCTAGGGAGGGAAATTTTGAAAATGATGTTTTCAAAATAAGCAAGAGCTGCTGTTTATATGCCCCGACAGTACATATCTCGCGCGGTATATCATATCTCGCGGCGAGATAAACCTTCTGGAAAAGGACAAAATTGTCCTCGACAATAAGCGTCTACGCAACGTCAAAGTTCAAAATTTTGACACATTTACCCTTGGAAATGATAAACTAGCAAGGATACGTGGAAAAACCGGTACCGCAAGTCACGGAACGAGTCAAACGTGACATGCGCACAATCGCCCGGTACGGCACCAGTCACCCGAGAACCGAGTGGTCCAAAGATCTACCCAATTTACATGATTCAGAGCCCAGAAAGGTGAATCATCAAAGAAAAAGCCCGGTCCAACGCCCAGACAGGTGGATCGTCATCAGAAAAGCTCGGTCCAACGCCCAAACAGGTGGATCGTCATCAAAGAAAAAGCCCGGTCCAACGCCCAGACAGGTGGATCGTCATCAGAAAAGCCCGGTCCAACGCCCAGACAGGTGGATCGTCATCAAAGAAAAAGCCCGATTCAACGCCCAAACAGGTGAATCGTCATCCCCAACAACAAAAAGCCCGATTCGGAGCCCAGAAAGGCGAATCATCACGAAACCAACAGGACTCAGAGGACCGGACAGGTAAGCCTTTGTGTTCTAACATAATTCCGCGAGTTCGGAGCCCAGAGACGGGCGAATCTTGAGACGGGCGGTATATTGAATTGGGTCTTGATTTGATTCCTCAGTATGAATTTACCTTTTCAAAAACAAAATCTTCGCAATTTTCAAATGATTTTCAAAATACCTAAAGCAACCTTTTCGTGTTTTGGAGTCGAACTACGTTATGGTCTGATTCTCCGATAGAGATACGTAAGCAGCCGTGCGGCACGACCATCCCGATATTCAGAATGATGTCTTTTCTATCGTCGACATGACTTCTTTCATAAGACTTGTCGCCGAGGGGCTCTGTAGACACCCCATTCTGAACACATCGGATCATACTTATACCACTCTAAGTCTCGCTTTGAGTCAAGAAGTAGAAATCCACCATTTCGTCATGTTTCGTTAAAGTTTTGACTAACTACCGTTAGTTTGGGACTAAACTGCATACGAGATAACGAGGAAAGGACAAAACTCTCCACAGGAGCAATATCTCGCCGCGAGATGGCGTGTCTCGCGCGAGATATCTCCCTCTGCAGATTGCAGACGACAGTTCCCTCGTCGATTTCAACCTCTTTTCGGGATAAAACTTTATCTCTCCGGCCAATCAATAGGAGAGGAGGTCTAGAACCATCTGATAGGGTTTTAACTCTCCACTTCTTCATATCCAACCTCTATAAATACTTGGTAACTTCCAAGGCTCAGGGGGTCGGAGGTCGAAAATCCCAAACCGCGAATTTACACAACACACACACATTTTGTCGTTTTCTTTCCCTGAAAGAATCCCTCAAAATCACCCTAAAACTCACCTCATAGTTTGTTTTGTCAACCTTGTTGATAAACAAGCATCAACCTCCAAATCAAGGACTAAGGCGAAGCTCTGTCCGTGTGAAGGGTCGACTCTAAACTTGAGTCGAAACTCTGCCCAAATCACCTCACGCAAGGTAATTCCTAATCTTCCTTCTAATTGATTGTTAGAGTGGTATAAGTCCATAGAATCTAGGATCGGCCTAGAGCCTCTCCAAATCATGGAGACGATCTCGAAGCAATCGATTCTACATTCCGTTTGACCTCGTCAAATGGACCTTTATTTGTAGTATTTGGATTCGTTTTTTACTTCTTCTTTTGAAAAACCTCTCTTTTCTTTAGCAAGACTGATCTCCGGATTGGGTGAAATGGATGCCTTCTAAACCTACCCATTTCATAACCTAAGCCCCGAACTCAAATCTCTTTCAAATGGTTTTTCTATGTTTCCAATCAAATAATATAGGTGGCGACTCATAAAAAATAAAAAAGAATCAGAATTTCTTTCTCACAACGCTACACAACCCTCCAGCAAATGGCCGACCACTTCCAGCATACGCTTAAAAGTTCAGCGTTACGATGGTTTCTGAGGGTCAAGCCTGCGGATCGCCACACCTGGGAACAGATCAGTAACATCTTCCTGGAACGGTACAGATCCAACTTAGAGTGGGAAACAAGTCGCGAGGACTTAATCACCACTGAGCAGAAAGAGGATGAAAGTGTTGGGGAATTCTACAAGAGATGGAGCTGGAAACTCTCCGAGATCATGGAGCCACTCTCCAAAGACGAACAGATGCTGATCTTCAAGTCCTGCTTAAGACCGTCCATCAGAACTCTCATCAGTCACAATTTCTTCCCAGATCTCCGGGCCATGGTCAATGCCGGCTCACAGTTCGAGAAGGATCTCAAGGAAAAGTTGGCTCTTGCCACGGCCATACCGATACCGCTCGGCGGTTGCATTCAATCCCGCACCGGCCCCGGCAAAGGGAAAGATACGTCTGTCAACTACGTCCATCGGGGACAACGGTCGAGTAACGAAACCCGGTCCCGCAAAGCAACAATTCTACTCGAAGCGGCACCGTACACTTCGACAAGTTGGACATGCCACCGAGCAAGATCTTTGGAAGGGTTAATCAAGGAGGGTCTCCTTAAGCCCGTTGCCAATTACAAAACCAAAATTCCCGTAGCCAATGCGGACAAGAGCAAATCTGCGCCTTCCATCGGTATCACGGCCATACCAGCGACAAGCTGTTTGGGGTTACGATACGAAATCCAGAACTTGATAGAAGAAGGCAAGTTAGAGCGCCCCCGTGGGCCAATACGATCGGGAACCCTTCCAGAACAATAACAGCGTGAATTCCATTGGAGTGGGTGCCCAAGAAGAGTGCCGCGAGAACCGGTTTCTCCGCCTCTTTCGGTAGGATCCTTCTCTAATGTCCACATCGGCTACGATGTTTGCGATCCGCTCCGCCGCCCGGAGTACGAGTCCCGAGAAACCGTCCGAGCAATCCTCCGAGAAAACAAAAGAAGAAATCCTCTCAACAAAGAATCGAGAGAAAGATACGAAGGCTGGGGACACCGGTGTAGGTACACTCGGAGAACCTTTCGGGAGGTTCGACTACTACGTCTTGTACTCCGGCCAGTCCTCTTTACCTCCAGGCCATGCGGCTTTAGAGCGAGACGGGGGTGGGAAAGCCGAAAAGTCCCGCTGAAACCGAGAATTCGGATCACGGGACACCGGAATACCTCGGATCTTGGTAATCTTGCGTCGGTCGAAGCCTAATCCCGCGGGATCGGCCAAGATTCAATTTGTCCAGCTTCCGAGCTCGGACCGGTAAGGAAGATCAAGGTCGGCTTGGCAATCGCACTCGATCAATGTGCTAACCAAGGGCGGCAACCGCCACAAGCGGCCTCAACACACTCTCGAGGTTCCAAAGAAAGGCTTTACCTCGCAAGAGGAAGACGAAATGGATGGCTTGATGACTCTCCTTCTACGGATAGAGACGAGATCTACGACTCCCGTTTGTATGGCGGTATGATCACGTTACGTGATGAAGACCTACCGAGAGATGCCTCGGGGCACAACGAAGCTCTACATCACTCTCAAACTCAACACCATATCACTCCCCGGAGTATTGGTAGATAACGGGTCAGCCGTTAATGTTCTCCCTCTCGGCATGATGCGAGCCCTCCGTATCAATGAAAGCCATCTCGATTCCGTCGGCTCGGACTATCAAGGCCTACGACAACTCGTCTCGTCCCATCACGGGGACGGTGACTCTGGAACTCGGTTCGAAACCCAAATGGTGCCGACAAAATTCCATGTGATGGACATCCCATCCGAGTTCACGGCTCTTTTAGGACGCCCTTGGCTACACCACATGAAAGCCATAGCTTCCACTCTCCATCGGTGTGTTAAGTTCATTAACCGGCGGGGAGATCTCGAAGTCATCCGAGTGGATAGTTTCCTCATAGGAAACGAAGCCGAGACAGAGAGCCAAACGTGTCCGCACTCGGGCACCGGGTTACCTCCTTCGAATCAACGAAGGGACTATCGGGGCAAATCTCATCGAGAATCCCTCGTAGTCCGGAGATGCTAATTATGTAAACGTACTCGAGCGGGCGGACCACTAAGCGATTCGATACATCAAGTTCAACTGTCGTTTCCAACATTTGGAGGCGGGTGGAAGGAAACGGCGAATATCGCCATGATGCGGGCACATAAACCCCCAGTCTCCAATCGATGATTTGTCAGCATTCTTCAAACCAACTCTCTGGCCCCGCCAGGCGAAGAGATTTTTGTGATAAAGGTCAACAAGCACCGTCATTCTCGTGATGAATGCATGGAAGTCGTATGGGATGTCCTCCACGAGGAACTACTAGATGCACCCCTCTTCTCCAACGAAGAGCATGATGTTTTCATTTTGCTCCAACAACGCAACGGGACGCAATACGTCCCTACGTTTGGATTGAACCGTCGGATGATGATGAATCTGGACTCTCCGGAGTCGAGGACGCGGCGAACCGCGGTGCGGACCTCTGCATCCACATGCTCGGTTTTGAGGACGGAACTCCTTCCGATCGGGTCACCTACGACCAAGGTTCCAATACCATGGAAATTGTCAAGCTCAACGTCCAATACGGGCGGCTATCCAACAATTGGAAGTTCTTGGTTGACACGACAAAGAATCCTCTCGATCAAGTGGTTGACGATGACTTCGTCAACATCATCTATTCCGAGATATCCCGATGATACCAAGGATCCGGTCCTTATCGTCGGATTACGCAATACCAAGGTCACCCTCGACGATTGCTGCTCATGGTAAACGAGGCCCTGGCCAAGCGAGCTCGAGCTCATCACTACTTCGAGTACCGGCCCGGTGGCAACCGGCCCGTGTCGTCGGTCAAGCTTATACCCTCAAGCGCCGCCAAGGCCAAGGGGAACAGCGAAGGAGACCAAGCTCCTCACCCTTCTACAAGTCGAGATCAACCTCGGGAACACTTCGGCGGCCACCGAAAACATACGTGAAAGCCTTCCCGCAAGGCGGAGTCTGCTTCCGACATAGGAAATGACCACCTCAGCATCAACATGCTCCAGTTCGATTCTACTCCTAGCCGTCACGGCCCCGGATTCGAACATCCCGCGCCGAGCGCTAGCTCTGATAGACTTGGCGATCGAGCGAGATCACGAGACTGTCAACATTGTAGAATTCAATACCCCCGTGGGGTCAATCAAGCAGATATGGGCAAACTTCTTGGTAACCGAGATCAAGGAAGGCTGCATGGAATGTCCCAATCCGACTTCCTTCGTCAATGTAATCCAAGTGTTCCCGCCATTCGGCGATTTGAACGTAATCACGGTTCTGGACACTAGCCAGACGGTGCGCACCTACGGAGACTGCTTAGCTCTCGCGAGGAAAGCCCTCATGGAACTAGCCGCTCAAGAAAGTCATCTTTGGGACGAAGACCAAGCTCGAAAGACCTACAGGGACCAAGCCCTTAAAGTGTCACAGGCAGCTTCAGACAGAAAGCTAGAGGCCACTCTAGACCAGTTCGACCTCAAGAGCTTTGCTCATGGCAACTTCCCTGACTACCGTCTGTTCTCATCCAACCCCCTCTGCCAGGCAAGGGTGGTCAACGGTCCCGATGACCTAGGAGATGGAACATCACAGCAGAAAGAATCCCAGCACTTACCTTCCCGGGGAAAGCAAGTTCTCTGTGAAAGCGACGACGAAGATGATGAAACCATTCTATTCCAAGTCGGGCATGAAGTCAACAAAATCGGACTCCCAAGGGTCCTGGGAGGATGGGAACGGATCATTTCCGCACTCAAATTGAAAGGCCAACTCAGGGAGGAAGGTCTATTTAGAAACAAGAGGAGGATGGAAATTCGTCTCGAGCAACTACTCAGGGAAATTCCACAGTCTACGGCATTCGTTTATAGAAACGATCAGCGGGCGGCAACCGGTCACATGGGCGAGATGTTCGGGAAGCCGTGTACTCACCTTCCGACATACCCGCCACTCGAGATAAAGCAAAGGAGAAAACTCTCCCCGATGGAGGTTTACCTAGACCGCCGCACGCAGCTTCAAAGAAGCACCGGCTATTCTCACATGGGAAGAAACGCAGGCACTCACTCTCGACGCGAGGCTCCTTGCAAGAAGGTTGATCCGGGCCCAGAGCGGAGGAAAACTAGCAAACCACGAGTATCGCGGACCCAACTCGAGAATGCCACTGAGTATGCTCGGCAAGAAGGAAAGAAACGCGATATACCGTGAAGAGATCAAGGAGACCGTTCGCTTAAGCCGAGAACTCTCCAACCTCCCCGGAGGGTCGGCAACGCACGGTTCGGTTAGAGGCAACCAGCATTTGTGCACTAACATTCGAACAACCATGCGTCAAGCGTAGGCTACCTCCCAGCGAGAGGCACCTAAGCCGGTATCTGGGACGAGAATCCGTCAAGCCGCCGAAGCTCCCGAGAATTTATCCACAATCAATGAGTTGAGGGAAGACATATGGCCCTATGCTACGAGGAATCCTCCTCTAACTATGGCTCAACTCGGAGCGGCTGTTCGAAGGGACCAAACCCGATGTCGGCGTCTAACCCGATCGGGTCAAATCCATGCATTACCACCTAAGGCCACCAAAAAGCCGACGGAGCCGAATTGCAACCCTTCCGGCCCGAAGACGCAAATTCCATGAAAGAGGACCCGATCCTCACTCGGCTCCAAAGCGGACTCGGGCGAACATTTCTCTTTGGTCTCTGCTCACCTCCTCTTATCCTCACAAGCTCAAGCTAGAGGAAAGTCTGGCCCGTACCATGGTCCCCGTGGGCGCAACCCCGGATGAAGTCATTCAGATGATTGGCAACATCCACTATGGCAACATTATCACCTTCACGAGATTTGGACCTTCCAAAATTTGGGGTCGATCACAATGAGCCGCTCTACATCACGATCCAGTGGACGAGCGTCGCCTTCCCCAGCGTGTTGGTAGACGGAGGTTCTGGAATGAATGTCTTGCCCGCCAAGATGATGGACCCGCTTGACATCAAGCCCACAGAGATCTTAAGCCTTGAGTCCACCTTTGTCAAGGCCTATAACTCTACTTCCCGTATAGTTCTCGGGGTTGCTACTCTCAATATCTCGGTTCGGTAAGTGGATGATCCCCACGAATTCCAAGTGTTGGACATTCCAATCACTTTCATGACCCATCTGGGCGTCCCCTGGCCGCATCAAATCAATCGCATGGCATCCACCCTTCATCGAGTGCCTTAAGTTCATGCAAGGCAACGAGCTAACCACGCCTACGGCGAAGCGTCACCACCGAGGGGACCAAGCACCAACGACATTCCGGTGTTGGAAATCAAGCATAATGATGACATGCCATTAACTGGATTCACTCTGGAGACCTCCAAGATCCAAATATGCAACGTGGACCTTCCACTTTGTCTCACGATCGATTCCTCCCCGCCATGAGGATGATGAAACTCATGAACTTCATCCCAGGGCGGGGCTCGGCAAGAGGCTGCAAGGCCAACACCAAGTTATTGAAGTCAAGGACCACACCACGGTCCGGGGGCTTGGCTACGTGCCAACACCGGGCGACATCAAGGAAGACAAAAGGCTCGCCCGCACCAAGGCGGCGGCCCGCAAAAGGGGAACCTCCGACGGCACACCCAATCTTCGACCTTACGGCTTTGACCTCGCTCATTACTTCACCAAGGGAACCAACAGCGAACCGAGGGACCGACAAGGGAACCGACAGCGGAAGCGAGGGGACCGACGAGCAAACAGACGGGCGAGGGGACCGACGGTGAACCGATGAAGATGAGAAAGAAGCAGGGATAGTCGGCACGAGACTACGGGAAGAATGGAACAATTAGCACGGGACCTCAAGCGTTTCGCAGGACTCAAAGCTAATCCGATAAGGGGAGCGTTCCTCGACATCACGGCTCTACTGGACCAGCCGCCACCACACCCAAAGCCATGAGTACACATTCAAGGAATCCCGGACTTGGAGGAGCAACTCAAGGTACTCTCCATGGGAAACGATTGTTCGGATCAGCCAGAGGCCACATTCGAGATAGTAAGTCCAAAGCGAAGGAACCAGAATTCATAGAAGACGCTCTCGGTGGACCCGCTCTACGAGTCTGTTTGAAGAAGTCATGGAGGTGCCCAACTTGATCGACGGGGCTCCGACAGCATGATCGCCATGATAGGGACGGCAGAGGCCAAGCCTCTCGATCCCCGAACCCTCATCAAGCATCCGGCAATGCCACTGAAGAATTGGGTAACTTTCACCGGACCAAGGGCAAGCCGGGCGGTGGAAGACAAGGCGGGCCGCACCCACATCTCCCTAAACCCGGTCTCAAACCCTCGAGTCGGTTCTTGTCGAGTCCGATCCTCGAGTCATCCAATGGCCTTACGCCGGAGAACTATAATGTTGTAGCCAATCATGTATTCCCGTTCTTGTTTAATGAAAAGTCGACCTTTCAAAGTATCCTCTCATTGCCACTTTAACAAGCGATAAGTTAACAAATAACTTAAAAGACGTTAATAATTCAATTGATAAAGAAGCGAGACACATTAAACGAACAATACATTAAAGAAGTTCTCGAGCGTGTAGTTGAACAAGAGGACAACCGGGCCCAAGCCGCCGAAGAGGTTATGACCAAAGTGAACACGGGGTCGGTGCAAGAGTCTAAAGAGACACAAGTGGGCGGTTTCTTCGCCGATGCGAAAAGGAAGCCACGATAAACCTCCTCCGCGAGTATGTTAACGTGTTTGCCTGGTCATACAGGGACATGCCAGACTCGATCCCTCGATCGTGGAGCACGAGAATTCCCCTGGATCCCGAATCCAAGCCTGTCAAACGAAGGCTGCGCAAGATCAAGCGAGTGGTCCTTGCAAGTTAAAGAAGAAATTGAGAAAATGCTCCGAGTTGGTTTCATCGAGTGATTGAGTACCCGACTTGGCTCTCCAACATCGTGACGGTCACCAAGGCCAATGGAAAGGTCGGATCTTTGCGTAGATTTCCGGGATCTCAACAAGGCCGGCCCTAAAGATGATTTCCCTTGCCTAACATCGACATGCTTTGGTCGACACCATGACAAATTTCGAAGTAAAGTCCTTCGTGGACGGGTTCGATGGATACAACCAGATCAAGATGTCCGAGGAGGATCGAGGCCAAGATCGCCTTCACCACTCCATGGGGGACATACTGTTACACGGTCATGCCGTTCGGTACGAAGAATCTGGAGCTACTTACTGGCGGCCGCAATGTACCCTCTTCCATGACATGATTCATAAGGAAATCGAAGTATACGTCGACGACATGATCATCCACTCCAAGGGATCGGACATGCGGCACATGACGGATCTGAGGAAGTTCTTCAACGGACTCGAAAGCACTCCATAAGGCTAAACTCGGCAAAGTGCACCTTCTAAGGCTCAAGCGCGGCAAGGTGCTTGGGGTACATGGTTATAGAAAGAGGTATCGAAGCCGATCCCAGAAAATCAAGGCCATCATCGACATGAAGCCGCCTCAAACCACTGACAGTAAAAAGCTTCATGGGAAGGCTTGGTACATCGGTCGCTTCATCAACCGGTTGACATCTCTCTGCGAGCCCATGTTCAAACCGATGAAAAAGAATGCCGACATCAAATGGGACTCCGAGTGCCAAAACGGCTTTTGAGAAAATCAAGACCTACTTGGTTAATCCCCCAATTACGTGCCCGCCACATGAAGACAAGCCACTACTCCCAGTATCGATAGTAACGAGACACGTCAATCGGAGCAATGCCGGCACAAGAACGAAAGATTCCAAGGTTGAGCATGCAATCTACTTCGTAGCCGAAAGCTTCAAGGAAGTGAACTCGGCTACTCGGCATCAGAGAAAACTTGTACCGCCTTGGTATGGGTAGTCGGGAAGCCGAAACACTACATGCGGTCACATTCGGTGCTCTGGTCTCCAAAGTGGACCCCGTCCGATATCTCTTTGACAAGCCATCCACTGTCAATGCTACTAGCCAAGTGGTCATTCTTCCTGGGCGAGTTCGACATCAAGTACATGGTCCAGAAAATTAACAAAGGGGCGAGTAATGGCGCATCGCCGCCGACTTCCCAAGCAATGAACCTAAGGGTCCCGATCCGCAATTTCCGGACGACGGAATCTTTTCACTTGACAAGCGCAAACCGCCGGCAACACTTCTTCGATGGGGCAGCCAACAAGAAGGGGAATGGTATTGGAATGCTCCTTGTCGATCCCAAGGACGAGCATACTCCCATAGCCATCAAGTGAATTTTGAAGCAACCAACAATGCAAAGAATAAGAAGCACGTGCAGCAGGTTTGGAAGCCGCCCTCGAGCGCAACATCTCGTAGCCGGATGTATATGGAGACTCGCATTGATCATCAATCAAGTGTCCAACAAATGGAAGACGGTAGATTCTCGGCCTCCAGGAAGTACCACGCGTACATGGAGGAGCACATTGCTCGGTTCAAGGACATCTCTTTTCATTATTTGCCAAGAGACAGGAACCGCCGCGTACGCCCGGCAACCCTCGCCTCTCTTGTCGAAATTCCCGATGGAAAAGCAGTAAAACCCCTCAGAATAGGCAGACGCGAAACACCCGCCTATTGCTGTGAGATCGAAAAAGAAAAAGAAACGATCGACGAACCCTGGTACAATCAGATTCACCAGTACCTCCAAAGCTAAGAAGCTTCCTTCACAAATGAAGATGGAAAATACAAAGAAGGGATCAAAGCCAAAAACATGATGGGATTAAAATGCCTGGCATCCCATTTCGTCATTCTGGGGGGTATGTTGTACAAGAAGCGCCACCAAGGGCCACTCCTTCGGTGTGTAAACAAAGAAAAATCCAGCGAGCTAATGAACGAAGTTCACAACGGAACCTGCGGTCCGCACATTAACGCCCGAGCATTGACACAGATCATTCTCCGTATGGGGTACTATTGGATATCAGTGGAAACAGACTGCATCCAGTTCGTCCGAAGCTGCGACAAATGTCAACGGTTCTCCAACCTCAATCACATCCCTCCTCATGAACTCTATTGCATGACTACGCCAAGGCCTTTCGCCATATGGGGAATCGACGTCATCGGCAAGATCACTCCTCCAGGGAGCAATGGTCACGAGTTCATTTTAGTCGCAGTCGACTACTTCACCAAATGGGTAGAAGCCAGATCGTACAAGGTACTGAATTCTGAGAAGGTGGCTGAGTTCATTCGAGAGAACATCAAGTGCCGATACGGAGTGCCCAACGAGATCATATCCGACAATGGGACTCACTTCGAAGGAGATTGTGACCAACTGCTGACCGAATTCAGAGTCACACGTCACAGGTCTTCTCCTTACCGATCACAAACCAATGGTGCAGTAGAGGCAGCCAACAAAACTCTCGCCATGATAATCAGAAAGATGACCACCAGAGGTCGGGACTGGCCCAAAAAGCTACATCTAGCCCTCTGGAGATACCGAACATCAGTCAGAACCGACATAGGGGAGACTCCGTTCGCGCTTACCTACGGAATGGAAGCGATGTTGCCCGTATAATTGGAAATTCCATCCCTCTGAGTCCTCTTGGAAAATGGGATCAATGAAGTCGAATGGCTATAGAGCGGTCATGACGAACTTGCTCTACTCGACGAGCGCAGATTGAAAGCCATGGAACATACTCGAGCCTACCAGAGCAGAATGGCACGAGCATTCGACAAGAAAGTCAAGATCCGAGACATCAGAGAAGGCGACTTGGTGCTAAAGGAAAAGCCTCCTACGCAGACCAATCCCCTCGGAAAGTGGGAGCCTACCTGGATAGGACCGTTCGTGGTACAAAGAATCTTCTCCGGAGGAGCAATGAAGCTAGCAGATTTGGACGGAAACCCTTTCGTTAACCCCGTGAACGGAAGCAAGCTCCGCAGATACTTCGTTTGAGGAAGAGCACGAGTCAACTCTCCTTCCCCATACACCGTCCCTCTCAGTAAATTAAAGTGCTAAAAGAGTAATACCCAACTGGATACATTCCCGCTAATGATCCAGGTAAAAACCAGGGTCGCACTTCTTTTGTCTTTGTTTTCTCAAATTCACTTAAAAGTGTCGAACTACGGTGACATGAGCCCCTTAGTCCAACTGTAAAAGGGGAACGTAGGCAGCCATCATTGGTTCGGTCTAAAAAAAACAAAAACAAAAAAATACAATAAGCATCAATTGCTTGTGTTTCGAAAAACTCTTTTCATTTAACCTACAAATTCATAACGGTTAAAACATTCTTTGATGAGTTCAAGCACGGTCAACTCTTGACTCGCTACACGCTAGCAAAACTACAATAAAACATTAATCAATTAATGTGTATGCAATGAAAATGGGTGGATACTCCGGACGCCAAGGTCAACCTAGTTTCCGTACTAGGTCCTTCATCCTTCTTCCCCTTCCCTTTTCCCCGGCGAGTGTTCTTCACCTTCGGGAAATATTCCGGTAGGCCTTCTACTGGCTCGGTGGACTCTTCCCGACGCCTCCGTCGAAGCTGTGGCATCAACGCAGCCCTTTCTCTAGCTCTGTCTCGAGCCGCCTCGCTTCGAGCCATCATCATAGTGCTTTGATTGGCCTCCCGATCAGCACTTGCCACATAATCAGTCATGGCATCGCCAGTACGATTCCCAGGGTTAGCCCTTGCTTCTGTCCTCCTCAAGGTCGAGCTGTCCAAGTAATCAGCACCTACCAGCTCACTCCGTCTCCACAAGATAGCCATTTGTGTCTCCCCTATACACTCTTCGTACCAGTTCAGATACTGTGTCGACAGAACAATGCCCTCTCTTCGGTGAAAGAGAACCCTGGCAGGAATGGACGCATATTGCCACCACCGGGTGATCAGCAATAGCGTCGAAGGATCTTCCATCCGCAGAGATCCCACCTCAAAGGTAGCAGCATAACTCAGATTAGTCGGTGGCATGCTCCGGCCCGTCCTGTCGCAGAACCAATGATGGAATATAGAAAGACGTACGAGACGGCCAGGCACTCGATGATCAACAGACCCTCTGAGTGGTCCTGCAAGTCTGTAATTTCCAATGGGGAACCCACCATCGCAAATGATGCGTGCAAAGTCGGCCATCCAGAGCTCCGGCTCGGCTGATCGCCCCCTATCACCAGAGGATGTCGCGAGAAAGACCAAGCGTCACAGGACATTGGCACCTCAGGCATCATCTATAGCCTCTCCCTCAACCACATGGTCAGCATAGCGGGACTCCCTCCCCACATGTATCGGCTACCGGTCGCCATCCGACCTATGCCCGGGAACGTCTCGCCCAAGACCAGGCGGCACGATGTCTCCCCCACTCCGGCAGCTGCCTCGCCGAGGTCCGGTACACTTTGTGATGGCACACCCAGAGACGTGAATGTGAACAGAGTAGCAATCGCGCACAGAGCAAACGCGTCCCACGAAAAGACGCTCCCCTCAGCTCCGGCAAATCTTTCGGGCAGTCCCGAAATGTCAACGTAATCGGTATCCTGTATCAGCATCCCGTATGCTTCTCCAGCCGAGATACCAAATAAAGACACTAGCTTCTCAACAGTGGCCATGCCACCAGTATACGGAAGAACTAGCTATTCCGTCTCAGGTCCTCCCAGAATGGCCCGGAAATCTTCAAACGTAGGAGTGATTTCGTTGTACGAAAGGCTGTACACATTCCTCCGTACGTCCCAGAACCGAGACGCGGCTCTCAAAAGATCCCAATCTGGCATGAGCTCCTTCAAAGCCCAAACAGATTTAATCCCGTAACAGCCTTCGAAAAACCTTTTGTTCTGCCTCGTGTGGTTCCGTACCCACGACTGAAAGTTGTCCAAATATCGCTCTTGCATCCGAGACGATAACTTGGGAAAGGGAGCCATGTCAGAAAATGAAGGGAACCTTAAGAAATGAAAAGGAATTCAGCCAGATGAACAAAAAAACTATGCGCAGTTTCTTAAACAATTGCAAAGCTGAAACTGCAATTTAAAGAATCTGGAAATTCATTCCAAGTCCGGTCGGACTCCCTCTGCAGTTGACTTGGTCAACTCTACAGCTAGCTGCCCCTAAATTGGAAACATTTCCAAGCCACTCCATGTTCACCTTTGAGAAATCTGCGTGCTGCCCATGGTTTCATGCAACAAATATCAGTATCCCTTCCGCCCCGGGCTCGTGCAACAGTGCAAATAATTAATAATTAGTGCATACATGCTTAATTTTTGACCCGTTCAATTTTTAGTGCATTTCTTATTTTATTTATTTTTGATTAACCTACTTCCTTATTTGCCAAAAATAACAGAAGGTGATCACAGAATAAATATGCGAAGTACAGGTTCCGCCCCACGGCGCCTTTTTGCAAATACAGTTCAAATCAAAATTTGTTCGAGAAAAATACATGCATTTTGTCTAAACAAAGCAAGAAAGAAAGAAAGCAAGAAAAGGGGACTACTCGAGTCCCGCTTCGTCATCCGTACACTCGACGTACCGCTCCGCCGCCGCCGGATCCATCGCAAACAGGAACTCGCCAAACTCCTCCCGTAGGGAATAGGCAAAGGGCCTCCTCGAGTACGCGAACTCAAGGACTCCCCTCTCGTGCCCCGAGTGCGCAGAAGAAGGAGCTCCAAATCCAGCCGTTCCGCCCGCGAACTGGCCGAACCCCTGTGTAAAGTCCTCCCCACCGGCTGTGGGAGCAGGCGAATCTCTCAGCCTAGACGGCCCCCAATCACGGACGTCCACGCTCCTCCGGGAACTGCACTGCATGAACTCCACGAGCCTCCTAGCGTAGGCGGACCACCCGTCCACCAGCCTCATGGCGTCATTGTACGTACGGCCAGATACCTGCGAACCAGGAAAGTCATCAGAAAGCAAGCAGAAAGTACAGATGCAACATTTGCAGAATGCTACTATCAAATGCAGAAAATCAAAAAGGGTGCTCACCGAAGTATTGGGGTCCGCCCTGTATCTTGGTCTCGGCTCAGCCGGGAGCGGGATCACAAGTCGCCTACGCGAACCGTCCAGCCCCTCGTACGCTAGCCTAGTTCGCGGGACCGGAAAATATCGAGGACCTCCAGGGACCTCGCCCTCTCTATGCTGTACCTGCGGGCTCCTCAGCCTCATCCTCAAGAAAACATCATAGGCGGCCCCCGCTATGACGTACTCGGTGTAATACACGCCCTGTATGTACCCCTCCAGCTCGTCCATCGGCATCTCCCGGGGATGCTGCATGTACAAAGGAGGATCCACCGGCACCAAAGGAAGGGATCCCTGCCTATGCTGACGAGTCACCCTCTCCCCCAGATACATGGCGTCGCAGTGAAGTCCCACCAGGAGCTTCCGCCTCCGTGTAGTCTCGCTGGCAATCTGAACAGCGACGGCATCGAACCTACTCCACCAGGTCACCGGATCCTCTCGAGAACTCCCGGTTCAAGCCGAGATATCTCCTCGTACGACACTCGAGTGCCAACTCTTGAAGAAACCGCCCTCTTAGCCTTCTTACGCCAAATCGCATGGCAGGGAACGTGGCCGGTATGGCTCCTTGATGTCCCAAGCCTCGCGGATCGAACACCTCGTAGCACCGCACCGCCAAGAGAATGGAAAGTTATGTCAGCTACAAAGCAGATACCTACGAGTACATAAAAGAGACAAGGAAGAGAAAAAGTACGTAAACTTACATCCAAGACAGGCGTGAAGCAGCTAAAGGAGTGCTCCTCTCCCCGCGAGAACCCGTCCAGGAATGATAAAGCTCGGCCACCCAGCCTCCCCTACGCGAACCCCTCACGGCATCCAAGTCTACCAGCGACCCGAGCAAATGGAAGTGACAAACGTGTCGAAGTCGAGAATAAAGTCGGCGACAGCGCAAACCAAAGGAACCCTCGAGCCGACGCTCCGCGGTCATCCTCAAGGACCCGGCCCGGATAATCGGCGACACCCGCCTACAGATGCCTCTCCATCGGCTGTACCGAATGCCTAAGCCCCCGGCATCGGTAATATCAAAACCCAAGAGCCTTTGCATAACCGCTCCGGGTTGTAACCATCAACCCACACCAGCGTGTTGCCATAAGTCGGCAACCCAGTAATAGCGGCAAAATCCGTGGGAGTCACCGTCGCCTCCCCCCATCTGAAATGGAAAGTGTGGGTCGTATCCCACCAATACTCACTCAGAGCAACATACATAGACCTGGCCCTCGGCGTATCACCGTCGCAGCCTACGCACTGATGAACCCAGCCCAACCCGGAGTCAAGCACCACCGCCGCGGACTCCTCTCTCCCTCTCGAGCCACGTCCGGGATAATGTCCCACAATGCTCGCACCGCCTCAAAGGCACCCCGACTCTTCTGGTTATGAGTACTAACCGTCCCTGTCCCCTGCAGACAAACAGCACAGAAGCAACGTCAACAGAAATGCACCAACGCATGTCAAAAGGATGCAATGCAGATACGGTTCTCATTCATTTCCTACGTATATTCTCATTCATTTCGAAAACTCCATCGAATCCGGAACTTTCAAAACATTTCGAAAACTCCGTCGAATCCGGAACTTTCAAAATCTTTCGAAAACTCCGTCGAATCCGGAACTTTCAAGACATTTCGAAAACTCCGTCGAATCCGGAACTTTCAAAACATTTCGAAAACTCCGTCGAATCCGGAACTTTCAAAACATTTCGAAAACTCCGTCGAATCCGGAACTTTCAAAATCCTTCGAAAACTCCGTCGAATCCGGAACATTCAAATCTCTTTCAAATTTTTCGAAAATTTACTCCGTCCCGAATTAAAGCTACTTTAATTTTGGAAAATGCATCTAGACATGGAATTTTGCAACCAAAATTTTTATGTCATCCACCCATAGTGTCAATTGAACTACATCCTAGTCAATTTCGACAACTATTCATGGCAAAGTCAAAAGCCCCAATTCAAGCACCAAAATCCCTAAGTTCATTCCTAACAAATTTCTAACATTTAAAAAATGCACATTCTTAAAATTAATGGAATTTGTAGGAAGCTTACTTGTCTCTTGATCCCATCCGTGGAGTTGTGTCTATCCCTCGCCGGATAAAACTCCGCCGGATTCAATGGGTGAACAATGGTTCGAATGGTCCGAACCAACCGTGTTCTTTCGTCATCGGTCCTTCCATGACGAGCCATTGGTCCTCCTTCACCTTCCATAGCAAATTTCCTTCACAAATTCGAGCAAAACTTGCAATTTGGGTTGGAATTTTTCTCTCTTTTCTCTCCTCTCTCGCCGGAAACAATGAAAGAAAATGACTCCTTCTTCCTCGGCCTCGGCGCTGAATAGGGCTTTGTCAAATTCAGTAAAAGTCCGACCGGACTCTTACTGCACCAGAAATTTTTTTTGCCACTTTGGCCCCTCAATTTTTCGCAGTTTAAATTTTACCACTTTTGGCCCCCAAAAGTGTAAAATTTCCCCCAGTTAGACATTTCTAACACCCCATCCCCCGAGGATAAATCAAAGTCAGTTTTCACTAACGCCCGTCTCCTGACGTTAAATTCAGTCCAGTTGACGTTTGACAATCAAACGTTCAATCATGTCTCCGGACATTCCAGTTACTATTCCGTCTCTCGACGTTAAAATTTAATAATGGTCTTCACCATTAAAGTTTTAACCGCGACCTTTCACGGTCCGATTTCAAAGTCTTAATCGCGACCTTTCGCGGTCCGATTCCAAAGTCTCAATCGCGACCTTTCACGGTCCGATTCCAAGTCTCAACCGCGACCTTTCACGGTCCGATTCCAAAGTCTCAACCGCGACCTTTCACGGTCCGATTCCAAGTCTCAACCGCGACCTTTCACGGTCCGATTCCAAGTCTCAATCGCGACCTTTTACGGTCCAATTTCAAAATCCTCAATCGCGACCTTTCACGGTCCGATTCCAAGTCTCAATCACGACCTTTCACGGTCCGATTTCAAAATCCTCAATCGCGACCTTTCACGGTCCGATTCCAAGTCTCAATCGCGACCTTTCACGGTCCGATTCCAATTCTCAACCGCGACCTTTCACGGCCCGATTCCAAAGTCTCAACCGCGACCTTTCTCGGTCCGATTCCAAAGTCTCAATCGCGACCTTTCACGGTCCGATTCCAAAGTCTCAATCGCGACCTTTCACGGTCCGATTCCAAGTCTCAATCGCGACCTTTCACGGTTCGATTCCAAGTCTCAATCGCGACCTTTCACGGTCCGATTTCAAAATCCTCAATCGCGACCTTTCACGGTCCGATTTCAAAGTCTCAACCACGACCTTTCACGGTCCGATTCCAAGTCTCAATCGCGACCTTTCACGGTCCGATTCCATGTCTCAATCGCGACCTTTCACGGTCCGATTTCAAAATCTCAACCGCGACCTTTCACGGTCCGATTCCAAAGTCTCAATCGCGACCTTTCACGGTCCAATTCCAAGTCTCAATCGCGACCTTTCACGGTCCAATTTCAAAGTCTCAATCGCGACCTTCCACGGCCCGATTTCAATCCCCCATCTCGACCTTTCACGGTCCGATCTCAAACAGTCAATCCCGACCTTCGCGGTCCGACCTCCACTCTCCTATCGAGACCTTCGTTGTTCGTCTTCTCGGCAACAGCAATAAGCCCGAACCCCAAGGCACGAACGCCTTGCAACAATCCCTCTTCGGCCATCCTTGTAAGCCCGAACACCTTTTCACTTCAGCAAGTGAACATTCATCTCCCCGGCCGCCAGTCGTAAGCCCGACCGTTCCACCTTAGCGGCAGCTGCAATAAGCCCGCACAACAATCCCTCTTCGGCCATCCAGGTAAGCCCGAACGCTCATCCCCAGCAGGATAAAACTGGCAACTGCAATAAGCCCAGCACCCAAGGCACGAACGCCCTCGTCAGCATCGCAACTCCGGTTTGAGGCGCCACACGCCCTCGAAGGTTTCAGAAGTCCTGTGTTCGATGCCTCCCAACAGCCTCCATTCGTGCACAGGTACCTCGCGAATGGTCTCATCTAGGTTTAGACGCCTCCTAACAGTCTCGCTCAGGTCAAGGTCCCCATGCGCGGCCCTTGCCCCCTTTCGAACTACGATCGGCTTGATTCCCGCTCGGGATACGTAGGAATCCTTTTCGCTAAGGGTCCAGCCAGCTGACCGCCCAGGTCTCTTTCAAAGTAAGGCATCCCGATTTGGATCCTTATCTTTTCAACGACCCCACCTCCTTCGGAGGAGACGTCGCTGAGGGGCTAACTGTAAGTACCCAAATCCGGCTCGTCCAAATCCGTCAGAAAGTTAACCGAAATCCGTTAACTGGCCCGCTCCAGGTTAACCGGAACTCGTTAAACTCTCCGTTGCAGTGCCAACAAGACGTCCCGGGACTGCCCCGTGCATCCCGACGTCGAACCGTACTTAACACGTGTCATCTCACGTAAAAGTATGGCTTTCCCTGAAAAACGCATTTTCCGGCACTTTCCGGGGGCGTTTCGGACATTTTCCGGACTGTTATTTTAAAAAACGGACAAAATCGGGACTGGGGAATGAATTCCCATAAGGCTGGTGACTCAGAGGGCACGTGGCAGCCATGCCACCTCCCTCTAGTCACCCTTCAATCACAAATCAAGGCTAAAAGACCAAAATACCCCTGATTTGCAAGCCTAATCCGGCCGGACTCCCTGTGCACTTTTCCTGAAATTGCCAGCAAGTCCCCCAGATTTCCAAAATACCCAAAAACCCCCTGGATTCAGTCCAAGTCCGTCCGGACTCCTATTGCATTTTTCACCTATAAATAGAAATGGCTGTCAAAACCAAAGGAGGACCAAAATCACTCCAAAAAATCACCACCCCCACGGCCTAAGCAGTTTTCACCCCTTCCGAGCTCCCGTTTCGTCTCGATTCGCGTGAAACCTTCGTATTTCGATCAAATACGCACCTTACTACTTCGAAACAACCTTTCGAATCACTTTCCGTGTCCCGTACACACCTCCCGAGCCAAAGGAGTCAACCCTAGACATAGGTATAACTCCCTCTCTCTAAATCTCTCATTCCGTCTCGGTTTATGCGCCAGTCACTACAACCGTTTCGAACGTCGTTATCGAAATGTAGACGCCTCCGTCTAACGGGGTCCGATACGTTTTAGCCCCTCGATCCTCTTCTCTTTCCGTAAGAGAAGTAATCACGGGTTAAAACGGCGTTCCGACCCCGTTCCGTTTACTTTTATTGTCATTTACCAATTCCGGATCGATCGATCCGTCGATCGTCATTATAATTTCTGTCATTTACAAATCTGAGCCGTTTGGCCTCTTTGACTGTCATTTACAAATCCGAGCCGTTTGGCCTCGTTGACTGTCATTTACAAATCCGGATCGTTTGATTCCGTTGATACCGCACTTTAAATACTGTCATTTACAAAGTCCGGCCCGTTTCGATCGTGATAGTATTTACTTTTCAAAGTCCGAGTCGCAACCCGATTCGTTGATCGCATATCATTTAATACGCATTTTTCCCGTAAAAATCGTTAACAATGTAATGCCCGGTTCAAAACCGGAGTTCGTCCGTCGAACTCTCTTTCAAAACGCGCGAAATGACGTTCGGCCTCCGAATGCTCATCTTCAAACTAAAAGCTGCCATTTGACACTTAAAATCATTTAATACGCATTTTCCCGTAAAAATCATTAACAATGACAATCCCGGTTCAAAAAACCGGAGTTCGACCTTCGAACTCCTTTTCAAACTCAAAATCGACGTTTGCCACGCAAACGCTCATTTTCAAGCTCAAAATCGACGTTTGCCACGCAAACGCTCATTTCAAACTCAAAACCGACGTTTGTCATTCAAACGCTCGTCTTTTCAAAAGTCACCTAATCAACGTTTGTCATTCAAACCAAGATTAAGCTTGTCATTCAAGCCCCCATTTCAAAACACACACACACACACACGATTTCGAGAAAGGTAGAAAGACTCGTCATGCGAGGCGTTTCGGGCGATCTCGTAATACTCTACCCAAAATGTAACTTGACCTCCGAACCTAACAATCTCTGGTACAAAAAGCTTTTTACTCGTTTTTGCTGCCAATAAAAATGATCCCCGTTTTCAAAGCCTTTTCCTAAGTTTTTGCTACCAATAAAAATGACACCTTTTCACAATAGCCGTTTCTCAACGTTTGGGCTCAAAATACAAAAACCGCATGGCGAATCCTCATTTTTCCTTCCCATGAAGCGAGGTCTCAGACACCAACCACCCGCGAAAGACAACCGCATTTCGCGCCCGCGCGAAATCCCGGGTAATTTCACCTAGGTTTAGCAACTTTTGCTTTACCTTTTTTACTTTCCTTTATGAACCCCTTTCTTGTGTTAACCATTAACACACTTGCGGATTGCTCCTTTTGCATCTCATGCATTAAGAGCCTTCACCACAACATACATCTTTTGCCTAGCTTGCACTTGGAACATTTCCTTTGTGCATTGTGCTAGAACAAAAGTAACTTCCATGTGCTCAAGGTTCTTCATAAGAGCCTTTAAACATGGTGGCAAGAATAAGACAAGCAATGTCGTTAGAATCATCAACATGTTTCTAATGTTTCTCCTTATTTGCCCTTTGCAACATTTGCAGTGGGTTCAGCAGGAATGAATTTGTCAAGAACGTACAATTTTCCTAAGAACAATTCTTTAAGCTTTTGATCCAATCAGAATAGTTTGTACCATTCCTTTCGAACTTTGTCCTTCATAAGGACAAATCATAATTAATTTTGTAATGCTATTTTCTACAACAAAATATGCAAACCATATGAACACATATCAAAATCAACACATTTACCATCTAAGAGCAAATAATGTATTTCACAAATACTCCCACTAAATTATACACCTTCTAATACAATCATGTATCATATAATTATAGTGGGCTAAGATCCATATTTCACTTGATTTTGGTTTAACTGAGTCAATGCCCGAAATTAAGCTATTTAGGTAGAAACATCAATCATATCTCTATATGACTCTTAGATCTTTTATGAGATTTTCTTAGACATCTATGTCAAAACATGTTTTAAATCTCATCTATGCCTTGGGTCAAATCTTATTTGAAAGCACCAATTAAGTCAAATATTTTTCAAACGTATGAGACATGGAACGATGCACCTAACTGAGTCAAAACTACATTAACCATTATGTCAACTTGCTCACAAATTAGGATATAAGATGCACCCAACTGAGTCGAAACTACATCAAATACCCTTAAATTTCACAAGTGTTCTAATCAAGGAATGGCATAAGACTTAAATATTTAGAAGGTTTTACTCATAACAAACATCGCATGGTTGTATATGAAACTTATGTGTACATCATCATAAACATTGGAATTCACATAAAGTCCTACTTTAGGATCATACCAATAATCATATAATAAATAACAATTATTAACTACATAATTATTCCATTCTCAAAATATACGGATTCAAATAATCATGTTAATCAAATTAAAACGAACATCAAATCCTAAACAAACAATTTGTTCCAATTTTGAGAATTTACCAATCTAATTTAATCATATTAAATAGACCAATATCTCATGTAAAAGATTAATCATATTAACCTATTATTAATCATAATAATGGTATATCATATATACTTGTTTTCTCAAAACAACAAACATAAAATCATAGATCTATTTCACATATAGCATTTAAAGCATTTAATCACATTAAATCTAGCATGCCAATTTGAACATAATCATGATAAGAAGTGGCTCTGATACCACTGTTGGGTTTTGGGGTTACAAACGCATGGGAAGACTTGGAAATAACAACAAAACCCTAGCCCTTGAAATCCGTCTAACATGAATAGTTAAAATCATGAAATAGAATTTACATACCTTAATATGATTATGTTGGACTTTCTAAACAGATCTTGGATTCAAATCTTATTTGAATCGATGAACAACCTTCAAATCTTCGAACCGTTGATGAAACGTGGATCTTCTCCTTGTTCTTTACCTTGTGATGAATCAACGAATGGAAGGCTTTAAGATTTTGGTGATTGACTTATCACCCTCTATCGGTAATCCACACGCGAACGAATCCAAGAACACTTCTTGTTGGATTGCTAGATGAACCTCTTGATTATTGAATCAATATTCAATCATCAAAGCCAAAACTATGGAATAATTTGGGACTTTTGATCCAAAATCAAAATCAAAATCTAGAGTTTCATAAACCTAGAAATATGATATTAGAATAGGAAAATTATGGGTGCAAGGTTATATTTATATCCCATATAAATCCCCTAACAATTAGGGTAGAAACCTTATAAAACACCAATTCCTTCCTAGCCAAGGAAAACTGTACGGACACGAATTTTGGCCTTGGCACGAGTCGTGCCCATTGCTTCTACTCGTGCTCACGAGTCGTTCCTTGAGCCCCAACTCGTTCTGATCAAAACGAGACAAAAACCAAGTCGTGTCTCAGCCTAGGTCACGATTCGTTACCTTTAGCACGAGTTGTGACCCAGGGCACGAGTCGTGCTCCTGGTCACGAGTCGTGCCAGAATCCAAATTTTCAATTTTCAGCTTGAATCAAATTTGTTCTTTTGTGTGTGACCCTTTAGGAATTATATTTTATGTTGGTAGTGATTTGAAACATCAAAACCTCACAAGACATAAGTGACTTCTAGCAAATCATTATGTCCACCTAATTAAATATAACATCAAAGCTTGATTCCTTGATAGATCCAATGTCATAATCCCTTTGTCCACGATGTCCAATTGAACATGAGTCATGTTCTATGTCAACTCATTCCGTTCAATGCTTTCTCGATTCCGAATATGTTGATAATCCAAATGCATTTGATCTCTATCAAATAACTTGAGTATGGCCATACATTTTATCAACACTATTCATCGAGGGGCCCAAGCAAACATATCTCTTCATAAGAGGGACAAATCCCTTCTTGACTTATCATTCTTCCCTACAAGAATCCAATCGTGCTAACATAGCCCTTATTGCTATCCGACTAAAGATAGTGTTAGACTACATTTAACACAACGTTCATCATGTGGAAGATGATGATAATCTCAGGTACAAAGGATTCAATAACATGACTATCATGAGATTTAATCATGCCAACAGACCATGTCATAAATCTCATAATTAGGTCAAGTCCAATACTTGTTCTCTAGCAAGTATCCATAAGTGTAATGTGCATCTCCATGCATATAATCATCTCCATGATTATCCATTACCAACTTATACTAGTTGTTTTCAACAACTAGGGACGCAGTTCAATATAATAAACATGTAAACATATATTGAGCCAAATAATCTTTCTCTTTAATAAACGATAAAGATGATACATAACGGTTTAAGTTAAACATAACTAAAGCCTAGGGCATTACACCAACAGTAAAGATAAAGGATTTAACGAGGAAAGCCCTTAAACAACTTGTTCGCTGGCATAAAACCTCGGAATATGGTATTTCATTCAATATGTTAATGGATTTGTGAGTTTGAGTACAAAGAGTTCTTTTAGATGAGTGTGTGTACATGTGTTGTCCATTTTCCTATAAATATGAAAAATGCCCAGAGATAATGATTTAACAATCCCTTAAATTCCGGCTGCATTGGTTGATCTTTAATTCTTTTGTTGAAACCGAGTCTTGATGTGGTCCATAACGGCTGAAATCGTCTCCAGAATAATAGGTCTTGTAACGGCCCTGCAATCACACGCTTTCAGTCAAGTTGTACTGTCAAGTTGCTAGCTCAAGATGTCGTGCCAGTATGTCAATTTTCTCAGCCCCAACAATTGCCCCTGAATTTTTAAAGAGAATTTTTTTTTAATTTTTAAAATTCTTTATTAACCGCTGGCGCCCACTAAGTCTTTTCGTTTGATGGGGGAAATGACACTTGGTGGTTCACGTGCCTCTAGGTGTTAGAGTCATGATGGGGGACTATGAAGCATCCAGGCTTCCCTGATTAATCCATACTACTACGCTTTGGCAGCCTAACTGCTACGAAGGAGGGGAAGAAACTTTCTGCAGGTACGATTTTCTCTCTATTTCTTCTTCTTTTCTCTTTCTTGCACAATGAAGGGCCAGAATGTTGATCTACCTGAGGGTTTTTCTTCCATGGTTTTGCTCGATAAACCTCATGAAGAGCATTGTGAACTCACCTTGTCAGATATTTCGATCTTGACAAAAGTTTTTCTGGAAGGTGCGGTTTTTATGAACCCTAACCCAAGCATAGCTTCCGACTGCATCTCTTCTGAATGGGTGTGTTTTCTGGAATACCCTTTCGTAATAGGTTTAAAATTCCCTTTCTCTCCCTTAATCACACATTTCTTTGAAACCACCAAGCTTGCTTATACTCAATTGATGCCGGTAGGATGGAGGATTTTAGAAATGTTGGATAGGTTGAGTGCTCTAACAGGCTTGAGGGTTGGGATGGAGGAAATTGATTGGTGTTATGATATAAAGTCACACGGATCTTCTAGGTACGATTTTAGGGTAAAATCTAGGGCACAAGTTTTATTGGCCGAATCTTTAGATAAAGTTAGGAGTTGGACAAACATATTCTTCTATGTAAAGAAGAGCAGGCTGATGGTGACAAAATGGTGTCTGAATGGAGGAAGGAAGGTAGACTTGCTACTTAGCCTTTTTTGTTCTCTATTATTATGTTTTGATTGCTGACTTTCTTCATTTTTTGCAGTCCCCAAGTTAGCCAAATTATTCCCAGGTCTCCCCGATTCTTTGGAGATTGTTAAGCAAATTAGGTCTTTGCCTGAAAACCTTCAAAAATTTGTTCCGTTGTCTGTAGCATTGAGTGTCGAGAAGTTGGTTGTTGAACCGCCGGAGGAGTGTAGCCACAAAATGTCTTCTGGTAGCTTTTCTTCCTTTAATTCTAAATTTATACTTCGTAACTCATGTTATACTAACATATTGACTTCATATTCTGCAATAACTTATTCTCAGTCTGGATTTGCAGCAAGTGAGTTGGTAGGGAAGTACAAAGGCAAGGTGAAGGCTGAAGGAAGTACTGTGCCCCAGGTGCCTAAACTGGAGGTTGGGGACAAGGTGATGGTCAAGAGAAGGAGGGTGGAAGAAGTAGTTGATGTAGAAGTTGCAATGCCGAGCGAGGATGAGCTCGAAAAGAAGGTAATGCACTGTCTCTCTTTAAATTTCATTCTTACTTATAGCTTTTGATTGAAACTGAGTGCCAACTTGGAGACAGATTGTAGCTGCTATAGGTTTAATGGCAAGTGAGGTTAAGCTGTGGAAGGAAAATGCTGAGTCTTCGTTTAAGGCCAAGATGGAAGCGGAAGAAAACCTCAAGGTTGCTATGGACATGTTGAAGAACAAGAATGAGGAGATTGAAGCAAAGGACAGCGAGTTAACTTAGTGGGTGGTTAGGGTGGCCGAATCGGGTAGGAGGCACAACAAGGAGGTGGAGTCCATTTGAAATGATCTGATGGCCGAGGCCGCGAAATCTATTTTTGAGGCTAGGATCGAGATGATCAAGGAACACCAGGCTGGCAAGCATACTGAATGGGATCTAGAGGAGGAGTATGCGGCTTTAAGGAATATTGCTGATGAGGAGACTGGGGAGGTAAATTCCAAGGTGCAGGATGCAGGGAAGACGGAACAAGTTAGCGAGACCAAGAAGAGGAGAAGGTGGAAGAAGGTACAGGTGAAAAACAATCTTGATTTCTCTTGGATGGTTTTGAAAACATTGTTAAATTTCTGTTTCATTACTTTTAATAGAGGGGTGTCCTCGAAAAAAAATTTATGGTTTGTTTAACTTGATATTTTTGCCGAGGGATTTGTCCTCGCTTTAGATGATGGATTTTTTAGGTTGTAAGGTTTTATGCATGTCTTTTTGGACATGTTTTTGGTGTTTCTCTGTGACTTGTGATGACACGGTGGAAATTTCTGGGATATTTTGATCGTAAGTCATAGTTGAATTTCTAGGTGTAACACGTTGATGTTAAAACCTAGAAATATTTTGGGAATGCACTAGGTTAAGAATGAGTAGCATGTGATGAAATGGAATGAAATGAATAGATGTTTTTTATCTACCAACCTGGTGTATTTATGGTAACATGTTAATGTTACAACCTGTTGTTTCATCTTGAGTTCATGATTTTAATTGAGTGCAAGAGGGTAATCAATATGTACACAATACATTGGCCCACCTACAACTTAACTAAAACATGAAAAAACGTGCGCCCGGATGAAGGTGTAGATAACCTTAACAACTTAAGAAAGATGCGAAATCTTTGAACCTTTAGAAAGGTGTGTACCTTTTAACCTTGATTGTAACCATTGAATTCTTTTTGGCATGATGTACAACAATTTGAAAACTGGTTGTGTAATGATCCAACAATTTTGATACCTCTGCAACTTGAATTATCACCTTGTTAACTTGTTTTACTTCGTAACCTGAATCGAGCATGTTGATCACGTTGTCTTGAGGATAGACCTTAATTTGTCTCGCAAAATAGAGAACATGTTAGGGGTGAGTGTTGGCTTGGCTAACACTCCTCTGATGCTTAAATCAATAAGAGTTTGAAAGATATAAATTAGATTAAAATAAAGTATAATAAACTATACCTGATTCTTGGAAATGAACAGACAAGTCATTACTTACTTGAAGTACAACTTGAGATGGATTGCATTTCAGTTTCTCGGAATCCTAATTCAATCTAAGGTTGATAAGTTATATGCCCCCTTTCCACATTATGCACCATTTAGATAGAAACCTTTCCATTTGGCTGCAAACTTACCTGTAGTTTCATCGTATTTCGAAAAACTTTCCACAGCACTATGTTGCAGACATTTCTTGTTGTAAGACTTAGCTATCCTTTGTTGGTAAACCACCATTCTGATCTTATCCATATTCCTACATTTGTCAACTGTATCTGGGTCTTTAGTGGGAACAGGCTGGTTGTCTTCTGGGGTCGTTATACCGTATTTAGCTGTTGGGATTGCAACCCTTATGGGAATAACAACTTTAGCACCAAAGAATAAGGTGTTTGACCAGTTGTACTTTTTGGAGTAATTCTAACTGTCCAAAGTACTAAGAGTAGTTTTTTGGCCTATTTTCCTTTTTCCTGGTCAAGACGCTTCTTCAGGTTGTTTACTATCAACATGTCACTGGATTCAGTATGACCATTAACCTGAGGGTGTACTGGTGTAGATATTTATCAACTTGATTCTTCATCTTGCACAGAAGTCTTATCTCTTTCGCTGATGTACTGTGAGTTGTCGACGCATAAAACCTTAGATGGAACTCTAAATCTATTGATAATGTTTCATTTCACGAATGATATCACTTCCTGATCTGCACAAAGGATTCAGTTTCAATTCATTTTGAGGAGCAACCTGTCACAACCAGCATGGATGCTTTACCCCTAGTATGGTTGCCGCATTCACAGTCGTGTAATTCTCTTAGAACCTCTTCATCTTGCTCCGGTTCTAAGCATCTCATGTATATACTTGTAAAGGATTTTATAAACAGGACATTATCTATTAAAATAAATCTTGATACCTGAATGACCTTGGATCTTTTTCACCAGTCGAGACTGAGATGTCCTGCAAGAATTGAATTTTAGGCATCGTCCAAGATGTAGAATCACTAATAGGCATGGCCATTACATCATGGTGGTCATTAAGTTGGCACACTTTAGGTTGATCTATGGCTGGATGCATGACATTAATCATTGGGATGGTGTTGTTCAGCATGCTTTTACAACTTGAACCCAGGTTGGCTAAAGCATCTGTCTCAACATTCTCTTCCTGTGGAAGCTGTTTACGTAGTCTTTGAGTGCTTCATCAGGTTGTTGAACTATCATGTATAGATCATTGGTTAGTTTCTCAAGGACCATGTCGCAAGAAAAATGGTTAGTAAACATTTTAAAAAGCTCAGCATGAGATCAGTAGAGCCTAGAGGTTGGGTGACAAGCCATCTCTAGGTTGCATCCGTCAAGGCGGAACCAAAGCCCCTTTAAAGGCAAGCTTTCTTGAACTATAACGAAACGTGAATCACATCCATTTTTTCTCGGCATAAGGCAATGTGCTCCATCGGGGTATTCCTTTGGTATCACCATGTTGGTAATGGATGGAGTGAAGCGTGACTCATTATGGCACTTTGAAGAACCCTGGTGGTATGGATACGTGATCTCAAGTACATTCATTACTATCTCCTTCAATTCTTGCAACTGTCTAGTCACGGTGTTTCCTGCATCATGGTTAGCAATAGCATATTAAAATCAAAAGGTGGGTCAGCATTTCCTAGTGGTCCTTGAATAGGAATCCCAAATGATGTTGAGGTTGTTAGGATGGTCTCAGGGTTGGCGACCTCCTGATAAACAAGCTTGAGGATTAGGGACTTCACGTTGCAGCTTGGCGACCATAGTTCATAAACATTGTAGAGGTATCAGTGTGCATCATCATATGGCGTCTCAATTCAGCCATCATATTTGTCAAGCTGGAGACGATATCAAACGGAATTCCTTGTATATTTGCAATTGATGTTCCTCCTTGAACTTGGATGGAACTTGCAATGGAACCAACATTCTAACTTGAAGTCAGCACTACAGTGGTGGCTCCAGCTAAAGTCATTACAGATGACATTCCGTTAGACATCTTAAATCATTTCAATAATCAAACGACAAAAGTTCCCACAGACGGTGCCAAACTGTTTTGGTCAAATTTATGCAATTCAACATCAAAGATGAGAATCAGGCACAATGGAATATGACAATCGAAATCCAAGATGTAAAGACAAAGGATTTAAAGAGGAAAGCCCTTGAACAACTTGTTCGTTGGCATAAAACCTCGAAAGATGGTATTTTAGTTAATATGCATATGGATTTGTAAGTATGAGTACAAAGAGTTCTTTTTGGTGAGTGTGTGTAAATGTGTTGTTCGTTTTCCTATAAATATGAAAAATGCCCAGAGATAATGATTTAACAATCCCTTAAATTCCAGATGCATTGGTTGAGCTTTGATTCTTTTGTTGAAACTGATTCTTTATGTGGTCCATAACGGCCGAAATCGTCTCCTGAATAATAGGTCTTGTAATGGCCCTGCAATCACACGGTTTCAGTCAAGTTGTACTGTCAAGTTTCTAGCTCAAGATGTCATTCCAGGATGTCGATTTTCTCAGCCCCAACACTAATATATATAATACACATTCAATTTTACGTTATTCCCTATCGAATCTATGACATTTAAAAGGTTAGTTTTTATTAATAAAACAAAAGAAAATTGATGAGAATTTTTCATAAACTAACAACGTCCAAAAAAGCCAAATTAGCATTAGTGAGTTGATTGGAGGAGAGGGCCATAAGGTCATGTTCAAGCTTAGTAATTGTTGGTGGCGGTTGGCAGGGAATTTTGCGTGATTGTGGAACATCTGAGAGTCATGGGTTGGTGTGGTGGATTTTTTTAATCTCGTTAGTTTACGACAAATTCTCGTTCATTTTGTTATGTTTTATTAACAAAATTATGTTGATGTGGAAGTAAAAGAGAGGAAAATAACAAAATAATAAACTATGTACCCTTCAAATAAACATGAAAAATAGAAAGGGCCTAATAATTGAAATTTAATTTACAAATATAGCCCTTTCTTATTGTTTTGGTAGAAAAAAACAATAGAGTAGAATCTTAACTATGTTTAGTGTGTGGATTGAATAATAAGGAGGGAACTATGGAATTCGATTATATGGAACAAGAAAATGAAAAACGAGACAATGACAACGCGATTTGTTAACGAGGAAAACCTTGGAGGTGATAACCTCTTTGGAAAAAACCCCGGGAGTTAGGTCTCCAACCTTAAAGGTTCCACTATAATGATCACAATTACAACTTCGGAAGATAATGGAGAGGATTACAAGAGTTTGTGTGTAAAGTGTGTGCGTATGAGCATGAGTGTCATTTTCCGTCTCCATTTCCCCTTAAATACAAGTAACTAAGAAAGAGTCAAATATGGTTCCTACAATCTCGGCATTGTGGTTTATCTTTTCAACCTCCGTGAGACCAAGTCTCCCTAGCCGTTTGAAGGTCTGTTGAACGTGCTTGAAGGTTGTTTCCGCATTCCTCTCTTAATTACTGAAAAATAAGAATAATAATATTAGGAAATATTGGACAAGTAAATATTTAAAACAATACTTACAGTGTAATGACATCTCGTTATGCAGGATCAATCAAGATGTCGTCATGTCAAAAAAATGCCCACAACAATTTGTCCCCAAAAACATTTGACTATGTAGGCAATCGAAGAGGCAAAATGTTTTTCCTTTTGAATTAATGATCCAACCGTTACTCGCCCGATGGGACGTTCTTGGGAGACGTGGCGATGAAATGAACGGTTGGGGAGAGAGTTAATTTTAAAAGGGATTCTTTTTCCTTTTTATTAACCGCTTGAGAAAACTTATCTTCTCAAATCTTCTTTTCACCTCCTTTGGCCCACGGCGCCGTTCGCTTTCAAGGTAAAATCACTCCATCTCTGACCTTCTTCCTTTGTTTATTCTTCTCTTGATTAACCGTTCATCTTCTAACTGGCTTCAAATGTGACGGTTAGGAATACGAGGCAAGTAAAAAGGAAGAGTTTTGATAACCGCAATTTACGGATAATTATTTGTGATTATCCAATCCTCTACAAATTCTTTATCCAAATCATACGTCTCTTTCTATATTACGAGGAGAGAAATTTTCTTAAGCATACGGCTTCTATAATTACGACGCTCTCAAGTAAGTTGGGATCAACGTATCACTTGGCTATTTTATTGAATCCGCTAACATATATTCTTATATGCGGTGACTTTCTCCGGCTTGACGACAAGTGATATTGTGGCCAAATATAAAGGTAAAATGAAAGCGGAAGAGAACATACGAGAGATAAACAAGATTACTCCGAAGAGAAAAAGGTTGGAACAAATCCCCAGCGTAGAGAAACAAATTTGGAGTGAAGAAGTGTTGGAAAATCGGGTAAGATTTGCTTTTGAATCGTAGACACCTTGATCCTCTTTTATTTTTAGTAAAATACCTCCTCTTGTTGATGATAGATTGTCTCGATGGCCAAATTAATGTCCAAAGAAATCGGGACATTGAGGGAAAAGTGTGATACCTACGACATGAGTAAGGCAATTTGAATATGAGAAGGATTTGAGGGAGGCTGCAAGCATAATAAGGGAAAGGGGATTGGAGATCGGGGACAAGAATGAAGAGATATTAAAATGGCGGTCCAGGCTTGCAAGCGTCGACATCGAGTCATGAAAGGGAGATGGAAGCATTTCGGGATGACTTGGTGCATGAGACCGCAAAAGCGGTCTTTGAAACTAGAATCCAAATGATTGAGGAATATCAAGCGGAGAGCATGTGAATTGGAACCTGAGTGAAGAGAAGATGGCTTTGCGGCGGATTCACGAGGAAAAAGCAATCGATGATTTCAAGGATCTAGAGCGGTGGTGAGGACACCGACACGGGGTGATTTCTAGGAGAAGTTATTCGAGCAATACCTCCGACAAATGCCACTGAAAAAGGTAAAATAAACTTGCTCTTGATGTTCTTGGGTGGAATCCCTTAAGACAATTTTTATTTTGGTTTGGTTTGTAATAGGTCCTTAAGGGCCAAAGAAAATCTTTTTTAAGTGTTGGGTTGGTTCAACACTTTTGCACTTTTACTTTGGTGGTTTGGATACATTATGGTTATTTTAGTTTAGTTATGGTTTAATGGTTTTCAAGCACGTCAAGGCTTGTTTCTTTTTTGGATAATTTTTCGTATGTCTTTCACATATGGTGACATGATAGTATGTCGAATAATAGGTATTTAGGATGACATGTAGATGTCATAAACCGTAGATACTTAGATGACACGTATATGCCATAAACCGTAGATACTTAGATGACACGAATATGCCATAACCATAAGAATAATGCTTAAGATCAATCATCTAACTGAGTGGAATGGGTAAGCTATATGAGTTTACCCATATAGGCCCACCCCACACCTCAATTAGTGAGATAACTTGCGCTCCAGGCGAAGGTATGGTAACCTAACTTCTTTAGAAAGAGGTAATTAACTCTTTAAACCTTAGAAGGGATTGTGTACCTTTACTTGAGAAGAGATGGCCAGTCTCTAACGGAGGAGGAATCGTTGTTCTTTGCATGCTTTCGATATGTCCCCATGTAAATGTGTCAATACCTCATAAGATAGAAACACGTTAAAAACGGACGCCAACTAAGGTTGACGTCTCTCACAAAGCATGTTAGAGACATCTTATCATGTAAATAATTAAAAAGATACATAGGAGAAAAGAATTAAAATACGATTCATACCTGGAAAGATGAGTTCATGGGAAGTCATATTTAAATGTAATACCTTTTGAGATGAATGGCGTTCCAACTTCGGGTATCATTTGGCCATCCAAGGTTGCAAGGCGATATGCTCCTTTTCCGGCTTGTGCATCTATCAAGTAGGGTCCCTCCCATTTTGGGGCGAGCTTGCTGCATTGGACTCCTTGGTATTTTGGAATGCCTTTCGTAGGACTAAGTCTCCTACTTGAAACCTTCGACCACGACGTTTTTATTGTATGATCAGGCTACCCTTCGATATCGCCATGCGAACTTTGGCCATATCCCTTAGCTCGTCCACAGTATCCAGGAATGTATCAAGATGTCTTTATTATTTTCAGATGTCGGCAAAGTTTGTATCTTGCCGTAGGTACAAGGACTTCTGGAATAACAGATTCAGTTCCAAATACAAGTGAATAGGGGTTTGACCGGTAGCATTCTTAGATGTCGTCCTGTCGGCCCATAGGACCATTGGTAATTCTTACGCCCAACGTCCTTTTTTTCTTTTAGTCTCTTTTTAAGTTGCTGATTATTATTTTGTTGCTAGACTCGCTTTGTCCATTGGCTTGAGGGTGAACAGGCGAAGACGTTACCATCTTAACACCCCAAGCCGTCAAGAAATCTTGGGTCCTCTTGCCGATGAACTGAGAGCCGTTGTCACAAATTATTTCGATGGAATTCCAAATCGGCTAAATATGTTCCTTTTGATAAAAGATATTACTTCTTTATCACGAACTTGCACATATGCCTCGGCCTCTACCCACTTAGAAAAGTAGTCTGTCATGGCCAAAAGAAATACTCGTCCCCCTGGTGCTCGGGGAAGTTTTCCTACAATGTCCATTCCCCAAACCATAAACGGCCAAGGTGACGGGATAGGATGTAGCAATTCGGTGGTGGTGCGGGATGTCCCCATGTCGGCCGACGGGAATCGCATTTCTTTGCGTAGTCAATGGCGTCTTTTCTCATTGTGGGCCAGAAATAGCCCAACCTTAGAGCTTTAGTATGTAAACTTCTGCCCCCGGTATGATTTCCACAATCTCCTTCATGCGGCTCCTTGAGAACCTGATGGGCTCTATACGCTTCTAGACACCTTAAGTAGTGACCTCAGCAGATTTTCTAAACAAGAGATTATCAATAAGTACATATTTAGATACTCTTACCCTGAAGGCTCTCGCATTCTTCTCCTCAATCGGGATCGTATCATCTAAGAGATACTTGATAATAGGGGCTGTCCAAGAGGTTGATGCGGGAGGGGAAGGTATGTCAACATCTAGGACGAACATCTCGAGATTGTCAATTCTGGGATGTCAACATGCACGATTGGGATATTGGTTTGTGAGAAGCTTTTGAAGGCCGAACCCAAATTTGCCAAAGCATCGGCTTGAGAATTTTCTTCTCGCGGGATTTGTTCCAAGGAAAATGTTTTGAATTTGGCCGAAATAATTTTTACAATTTCCAAATATGTCGTCATTTTAGCACTTTTCGCGACGTAGGACCCATTGTATTGATTAACAATTAGTAATGAATCCATGAACACCCGGATATGCTTGACATCTAAGTCTTGGGCTCTTTGTTAAACTGCGATAAGTGCCTCGTACTCTGCTTCATTGTTGGTAGCCTTGAAGCCGCAGGCGATAGATTGTGGTATTATGTCCCCTTGTGGCGATTTTAGTACAACTCCAAGACCTGTACCTCTCATGTTGGAAGCACCGTCCGTGTAGAGAGTCCAAATTTTTAGAATGTCATCATCTTGAAGTTCTTTGTACCTCCAATTCCACCTCTTGTTGTAGGGTTGGGTGAAATCGGCCACAAAATCTGCAGGGGCTTGAGATTTTATTGCGGTTCTAGGCTCGTACTTGATGTCGTATGTGCTTAACCTGTACGAGACCATTTCGCCATTCGACTCCGACATCTCTGGTTTTCTCATGACATTCTTAATAGGATAGTTAGTGCGTACAATAATAGTATGTGTTTCAAAATAGTGCCTTAATTTAACAGAAGCAGTTATCAAAGCTAAAATTAATTTTTGTAAATGAGAATACCTGGTCTCAGCATCTAAGAGTGTCTTACTTATATAGTAGATGGGTTGCTGATTGCCATCTCGTTACGTTATCAAGGCGCACTTACGGCGCCTTCGGATCTCGCTAGGTAGATGTAAAGATGTTCTTCTATCCGAGGTTTGGCCAATAAGGGAGGTGTCGACAAGTAAGTTTTGAGTTCTGAAAAGCTTTTTCATGTTGGTCCTCCCATTGAAACTTTTTGTTCTTTCTTAAGATGTCGTAGAAAGGTTTGCATCGGTCGAGGATTTTGAAATGAATCTAGTGAGTGCGGCAATTTTTCCTGTTAGTCTTTGGACGTCCTGATGATTGAGGTGATGACAGGTTGAGAATGGCGCGTATTTGTTCTGGGGCGGCTTCAATGCCTCTTTTAGTGACCATATAGCCCAAAAACTTGCCGGCTTTCATTCCGAAGTTGCATTTAGCTGGATTAAGTTTCATATTGAAACAATCCAAGATGTCAAAGGCTTGAGAGAGATTGCTAATGTGGTCCTCGGCCTTCTTAGACTTAACAACCATGTCGTCGATGTATACCTCCATTGTGTCCCCAATCGATCCTTAAACATCTTGTTGACGAGCCTTTGATACGTTGCACCGCATTTTTTAGTCCAAAAGGCATGGCAATATAACAATAAATACCCGAGGGGTTATGAAGGCAAGTGTCTTCTTGGTCGGATGGTTCCATCTCGAATTTGTTGAAATCCTGAGGACGCGTCCATGAATGTGAGGAGTTCGTGACCTGAGGTGGCATCAACTAATGAATCTATGTGCGGCAAAGGGAAAGGATCTTTTGGGCAGGCCTTATTTAAGTCGGTGAAGTCGACGCAAACTCGCCATTTCCCGTTTCTCTTCTCTACCACAACCACATTTGCCAACCATCTTGGATAATCGACCTCTCGTATCATGTTGGCTTTGAGTAAGCGCTCTACCTCCTCCTTGATGATCCGATTTACGGTTTCGCAAACTTTCTACGTTTCGGTGCACCGGTTTGAAGCCGGGATCTATGTTAAGTTTGTGAGTGATGACATCTTTGCTAATGCCGGTCATGTCATCATGTTTCCAAGCGAAACTTTTATTACGCTTCTTAATAGGTTCACAAGCTTCTCCTCTATATCGACGATATGTCCGTTCCAATAAGTACTTTGATGTCCGGGTTGGAAGGATCTAACAATACTTCTTTCACATCATCCTCCCTAGCTTCCAGGACTTCACGTACTTTCTTCGGTAATTGCTATGCTTGTTTTGGAGATGTAGACGCCTTCATTGAAGTTTTGTAACATTCCTTGGCCACTGTTGATCACCGTAAATCTTAGCGACACCCCAAGATGTTGGAAACTTCACACATTGATGGTAAGTGGAGGGTACGGCCTTCATTCCATGAATCCACGGTCTTCCAAGAATTACATTGTAAGATGTTGCGCAATCAATTACACAAAACCTTTCCACGGTGTTGAGGCCCTTTGAGTATATTGGAAGCTTTATCTCCCCCACTTTGTTTCTTTGACTTCGCCCGAAGCCTACCAAAGGCCGAAGATTTTTTGACAATCTCCGATTCCGGGATGTTCATTTCTTTAAGGGTACCCAACATAATAAGATTGACGGAGCTGCCCCCATCTACCGAGAATACGTAGTATGGTACAGTTAGCGATCTGCAAGGAAATGACCAGACCGTCATGATGGGGTTCCAAAGCAAGTTATCACGATCACTTTCATCAAAGACAATTGGAGTGCAGGCAAGGTATCGACATCTGGGCTGTCTCTCGGCTTTTCATCTTTTGACTCCTTAGCATGTCGTTTTGCGGCGAGAATAGGATGTTCCACATATTTACGAGCCTCCACTAATGAAGTTGATCACCTTTGTTGATCTTTGGGGAGAAAGCGGTCTTTCGGCTTCATGAGGAGCTTCGTACTTTCGGCTTTCTTCTTTACGGATCCCAACGGCTCCTTAAGATGTCCTTTCGAGAGCAAGTAACCGATCTCCTTTCTTAATGCGATGCGGTCTTGATAACATGCCCAAAGTCTTCATGGTAAGCACACCATTTTGATTTGTCACGCCATCCTGTGGTTTTGTCCGTTTTCTTTGGCCATCGGCTTTGTCTCCCAGTGTGCCCATTGCGCAAAGTACACCCGAAATATCAACGGAAAAACAATAATCAGAAATGTTAGGCACATTATCATTATCTTCATCCTCACCGTCTATTGAATTAATTTTGCTAGTGTCAATTCTCGGATAAGGATTGGGACGGTTGTTTCGCGATGGGACGATTCGGTCTTTCTATCGGGATGGTCATATGTCGACGTCTTGGATGATGACTTTGATCTTCGCAGCTCATCTTCCTCCGAGTCTTATGAATCTCAATGCCCCGCTCCCGACTTCCTCCGGCCGCTTACAAGGAGTCATTACCAAATCTTGGTAATACTTTGCGAATCTTTCTTCAACCCCATTTTGAATGCTTACGTGGCTGTCGACATGTCAAGATTGGGAATTTCCATGACCTCTTTATTGAACCGGTGGACGTAATCCTTTAGGGTTTCATTAGGTCTTGAGTTACATTGTAAAGGTCACTTGTCAACCTTTCAAATTGTCGATCGCATGAGAATTGGTTATAGAACATGTTGATGAGCCGGGCGTATGAACCAATTGAACCTAGGGGTTGCCTAATCAACCATTTGAGAGAGTGGTCCAGATAAGGTGGATCCAAATCCCTGCATAAGCAAGCCTCCGGAATTGAAGTGGAATATGGATTATGTCCATCTTTTCTTGATAGTGTGCCACGTGCTCCTCTCGGGGTCCGTGGTGCCGTCGTACAACTTCATAGATGGTACATCAAGCGCTTCGGTATGTCGACATTTGCAATTCTTTGGGACAAACCGAGACCGATTGTAGCAGTTTTGCGTTCTTGGTTGAATTGGAGGAGTCACACAGTACGTTCATTACTAATTCTACGAGATCCCTGCATCTGTTTAGCTAGTGGGTTTCTGCAAAAGGGTCAGCCATAGGAATACGATTGAAATTATTATTATTGAAAAGATTATTAAGCAAACCCGAGTTGTCCGTAGTAGTCGTGATGCCAGTCTTTGTCTATAAATGGGATGAATGGAGTGAATCCCGCAGAAGATGGTGTCAAAGGGGTGTCCCCGGGCAAAGATGTTGACATCATGAAAGATGTCAGCGGAGGAGGATTGCCCATTGGAATGAATTCATTCTGAAATGTAGATCCTCCGGAGTTGTCAAAGTTGAGAACCCTTGCGCGCAGTGGTGATATGTTTTCAAGCCGAGATGCTATGAGTTGTTGGGTCTTTCGCATCTTAATCATGGAATTGGTCAACACCTTCGAATTGTTATCTTCTTGGTCCAACCTTTATTCAACCTGGTTAGGATACTCCGGATGTCGGCATCTGCATTGGAAGAGGTCGCCCCTTTTGTGGAGTCTTCGTAGGTTGAGTTGGCCGAGATCCGGTCCGAGGAGGCGGTGGTAACAAGCTGGTTCTACCTCCTGATGTGGGAACAACGGTGGGACCTTTGCCGGCGGTGGACACATTGGTGGGTGCAGACATAGTGAATTCGATTAGGAAATGTTTCAAATAACCGATAAACCACGAGGCCCCTCGGTGGGCGCCAAATTGTTTTGGTAGAAAAAAACAATAGAGTAGAATCTTAACTATGTTTAGTGTGTGGATTGAATAATAAGGAGGGAACTATGGAATTCGATTATATGGAACAAGAAAATGAAAAACGAGACAATGACAACGCGATTTGTTAACGAGGAAAACCTTGGAGGTGATAACCTCTTTGGAAAAAACCCCGGGAGTTAGGTCTCCAACCTTAAAGGTTCCACTATAATGATCACAATTACAACTTCGGAAGATAATGGAGAGGATTACAAGAGTTTGTGTGTAAAGTGTGTGCGTATGAGCATGAGTGTCATTTTCCGTCTCCATTTCCCCTTAAATACAAGTAACTAAGAAAGAGTCAAATATGGTTCCTACAATCTCGGCATTGTGGTTTATCTTTTCAACCTCCGTGAGACCAAGTCGCCCTAGCCGTTTGAAGGTCTGTTGAACGTGCTTGAAGGTTGTTTCCGCATTCCTCTCTTAATTACTGAAAAATAAGAATAATAATATTAGGAAATATTGGACAAGTAAATATTTAAAACAATACTTACAGTGTAATGATATCTCGTTATGCAGGATCAACTGAAGATGTCGTCATGTCAAAAAATGCCCACAACACTTATTTACTTTCCTATTCTAACCTATGACTAAATCACAAAACATAAAAAGAAAAATCCCACCTCCGCACCCTACACCCTTGTGGACGATAACGTCGCTGATCCCTCTCAGCCAACATCCGACGAGCACCATTCCCACCATTTCCCTCCCCTTAACCATCCTCATCTCCTCCCCACCACCGTCCCTGCCCACCCCATCCCACCTCCCCTTCTTCTCAGCTCCCCCCATCTTATTTCAACACTGCCTATTCACCTTCCCTCATTTTTGATCTATTTTTATAACATTTGGAAAAACGTGTTGAATTTTCGTACTCGAATTGGCGAACCATAAGGAATAATAATAATACACTGTTATTATTACTTAAGCAAACTTACACAACAACAATGTACAAGTGCTTAATGCACACACTACTAATAGACTCCCACACTAGATAATATAGCCCACAAGGAGAAGTCCTCCCAACACACTCACAGCTGGACTCTCTATTCTAATTACACAATTTGGGGAAAACCCAAAACCCTTATTTATAGGCAGCCTAGGTCGGATAAGGGAGCTTCACAACTTCTTCGGAATGTTCCCTACAAGTCGGCTCCTAAGTATCGTCCAAAATCTTCTAATATAACAATGGTAAGATTCCCAATTCTTTAACTCTGGAAACATATTCAACCTTCTTTAATGTTAAATTTATGTAATTTTCTAGAGAGTCGGTGTTGACTCTCAACACTCCCCCTCAACGTCGACTCTTTCTTCTTGAACTTCACCAATTGTTTCTTTGAAGAGCTTCAACCTCGAGTTGTTCTTTTGTGTCGCGATATGACATTGTATGTAAGTCATTACTAGTACCATCATAGCGAGCAACTACTTTGTCATCACATTGCCGTAGCCAAAGTTCTTCCTCAAGTTCATGTTTCACATTTGTGTTTCTTGGCATCTCGAACGAGCACATGTTAGACATAGGTAAAGTCTTTAACATAGTGGACATACCTTGCTCAATTGCTGAGTGTTCTTGATATTGCTCCCCCTTAACCTTTGGATTTTTTTCGTTTACGAGCTTTGGATCATGGAAATTCAAGTCAGCCAGTTCAAGTGACTTTTCCTTCGATCCAACTTTGACCATGCTTGTTATCGCTTTTAAAGTGTCGCTATCGTCTAAAATGTCCTTACATCCAATGTTAACCATGGCAGCTACATCTTCAAACCATCGACCTTCGTTAAAGTCAATCTCTTCTTCACTTTCCACGTTGTCATCAATCCAACATTATTCGGTAGTAACTGGATAGGCGTGGTCCTCAAACCTTCTTCCTCTTCTGGGTCATCTTTATGAATCCTTATATCTGCGAAGGAAGCTTCCATGTCCCATTCTTCTTCACTATCATAGGGATCTTGATTGGTAACTGCATTTCCTTCGACAACCTTCTTCCTGAATGGACAATCATTTTAGGAAATGCCCTTTATGTCCGTAGTTGTAACATTCATTGGTTCATCTCCACTCATCAAGTCGAGAATCAGCTTTATTTTTCGGTTTTGCTTCCTCTGCGTGAGAGCATCATTTGTACCTCAGACCTTAATGCTCGTCTTGGATCTCATCTTTCTTTTTCCATCCCGCAGCAACACGTCCTTGTTGCCTTCCGCGACCTCGGTGGCTAAAGAGTGCTCCCTATGAATCCATTGGTTTTGGCGTTGAAGGCCTAGATGTATGTTTATCTAGCGTTTCATGGCTGGCCAGCAAACTCTCTAATTTTAAAGAGATGGTTGTGTGGCCAAACCACGAATTGCTGTTACTAACCCCTCAAACTCGAATCTCAACCCATGGATGATTATCCTCTTCATTTTTTGCTCGTTAATCTTTGAGTCTAGATCTAACTTCGAGATCTCATGACGTAATGATTTAACTTTATGAAAATATTGACTTACTGTTAGATTCTGCTGCGTAGTCAACATTAGCTCATTCTCAAGCATCTGGAGACGAGCCTCATTGGTCCTTAGAAACAAGGCCATATAGGTATCTCATATCTCTTTTGGAGGTTGTGCATCCTCGACACGCTCCAAAAGTTTGTCCTCGACGCTAATCTTTAGTGCGTACATAGCCTTCCCGGCTTTCGCTTCCCATTTTCGGAATGCTTGAGTGTCCTCCTTTTCTGGTGGCGTGGTCTCATTACCACTCACGACATTCCATAACTCTTGTCCTTGTAAGTACGATTGCACACATGTTCGCCAATACTTATAATTGCCATTGTTGAGTCTTCTGACTCCACCAAATGCGCTTGCCGGATCTACCATCGTAACTTGGTACTGCCTCCGTGCACGTCACCAAGTAAGCCTGGTCTCCCACCATGAGCTTCACAGTCTCCTACTGTGCACCTAAAATGATCCCAAACAACGCCTCAACAACGCTTCCCACGATCTCGGGTCGTACCGCTCTGATACCACTTGTTGAATTTCTGAACCCGACTTGGCGAACCACAAGTAACTTTCCAAAGTACTAAGAGTAATTTTTCAACTTGATTCTTCATCTTGCACAGAAGTCTTATGTCTTTTGTTGATGTACTATGAGCTATCGACGCATATAACCATAGATGGGACTCCAAATCTATTGATAATGTTTCATTTCACGAATGATATCACTTCCTGATCTACACAAAGGATTCATTTTCAATTCATTTTGAGGAGCAGCCTGTCACAAACAACATGGATACTTTGGCCCTATTATGGTTGCCGCTTTCACAGTCGTGTAATTCTCTTAGGATCTCTTCAGCTTGCTCAGGTTCTAAGCATCTCATGTATATACCTGTAAAGGATTTTTGAAATAGGACATTATCTATTAAAATAAATCTTGATGCCTGAATGAACTTGGATCTTTTACACCAGTCGGGACTGAGATGTCCTGCAAGAATTGAATTATAGGCAGCGTCCAGGATGTAGAATCACTAATAGGCATGGCCATTACATCATGGTGGTCATTAAGTTAGCACACTTTAGGTTGATCTATGGCTGGATGCATGACGTGAATGATTGGGATGGTCTTGTTTAGCATGCTTTTACAACTTGAACCCAGGTTGGCTAAAGCATCTGTCTCAGCATTCTCTTCCTGTGGAAGCTGTTTACGTAGTCTTTCAGTGCTTCATCAGGTTGTTGAACTATCCTGTATAGATCACTGGTTAGTTTCTCGAGGACCCTGTCGCAAGAAATCTGGTTAGTAAACATTTTAATAAACTCAGCATGAGATCAATAGAGCCTAGAGGTTGGGTGACAAGCCATCTCCAGGTTGCATTCGTCAAGGCGGAACCAAAGCCCCTCTAAAGGAAAAGGCAAGCTTCCTTGAACTGTAATGGAACGTGAATCACATCCATCTTCTCTCGGCATAAGGCAATGTGCTCCATTGGATCGGTACTCCTTTGTTATCACCATGTTGGTAATGGATGGAGTGATGCATGAATCATTATGACACGTTGGAGAAATCTGGTGGTATGGATACCTGATCTCAAGTACATTCATTACTATCTCCTTCAGTTCTTGCAACTGTCTAGTCACGGTGCTTCCTGCATCATGGTTAACAATAGCATATTAAAATCAAAAGGTGGGTCAGCATTTCCTTGTGGTCCTTGAATAGGAATCCCAAACACTACTGAGGTTGTTGGGATGGTCTCAGGTAGACATGTCCAAAATCTAACCGGAATCGGCTAACCAGCGGTTTTTAACCGGTTAACTAACCGGTCAAAACCGTTAATCGGTTTAACCGTAACCGGCTTAACCGAAACCGGCGGTTAACCGGTTCGGTTAAGGTTAGAGAATTTTCAAACCGGGTAACCGGCGATTATAACCGCGGTTATTCAACCGGTTATAACCGTTTAAATAACCGGCGGTTATAACCGGATTAACCGGCCAAATTCACGTTGCAGCCTGGCGACCATAGTTCATAAACATTATAGAGGTATCAGTGTGCAGCATCATCAGGGGTCTCAATTTAACCATCATATTTGTCAAGCTGGAGACGATATCCAACAGAATTCTTTGTGTAGTTGCAACTGATGTTCCTCCTTGAACTTGGATCGAACTTGTAATGGAACCAACATTCTAGCTTGAAGTCAGCACTCCGGTGGTGGCTCCAGCTGAAGTCATAGCAGATGACATTCCGTTAAACATATTGGATCTTTTCAATAATCAAAAGACCAAAGTTCCCACTGATGGTGCCAAACTGTTTTGGTCAAATTTATGCAATTTAACTTCAAAGATGAGAATCTGGCACAATGGAATATGACAATCGAAATCAAAGATGTAAAGACAAAGGATTTAATGAGGAAAGCCCTTGAACAACTTGTTCGCGCATAAAACCTCGAAAGATGGTATTTTATTCAATATGCAGATGGATTTGTGAGTATGAGTACAAAGAGTTCTTTTAGGTGAGTGTGTGTCCATGTGTTGTCCGTTTTCCTATAAATATGAAAAATGCCCAGAGATAATGATTTAACGATCCCTCAAATTCTGGATGCATTGGTTGAGCTTTGATTCTTTTGTTGAAACTAATTCTTGATGTGGTCCATAACGGCCGAAATCGTCTCCTGAATAATAGGTCTTGTAACAGCCCTGCAATCACACGCTTTCAGTCAAGTTGTACTGTCAAGTTGCTAGCTCAAGATGTCGTGCCAGGATGTCGATTTTTCAGCCCCAACACTAATATATATAATACACATTAAATTTTACGTTATTCCCTATCTAATCTATGACATTTAAAAGGTTAGTTTTTATTAATAAAACATAAGAAAATTGATGAGAATTTGTCATAAACTAACGATGTCCAAAAAAGCCAAATGTGGCATTAGTGAGTTGATTGGAGGAGAGGGCCATAAGGTCTTGTTCAAGCTTAGTAATTGTTGGTGGTAGTTAGTAGAGAATTTTGCCTGATTGTGGAACATCTGAGAGTCATGGGTTGGTGTGGTGGATTTTTTTTAATCTCGTTAGTTTACGACAAATTCTCGTTCATTTTATTATGTTTTATTAACAAAATTATGTTGATGTGGAAGTAAAAGAGAGGAAAACAACAAAATAATAAACTATGTACCCTTCAAATAAACATGAAAAATAGAAAGGGCCTAATAATTGAAATTTAATTTACAAATATATCCCCTTCTTATTTACTTTCCTATTCTAACCTACGACATAAAAAGAAAAATCCCATCTCCGCACCCTACACCCTTGTGGACGGTAACGTCGCTGATCTCTCTCCACCACCATCCAACGAGCACCATTCCCACCTTTTCCCTCCCCTTAACCATCCCCATCTCCTCCCCACTGTAAGTACCCAAATCTGGCTCATGCCTTCCGGTTAAGTTTCCCGGCAATTCCCTGGACTTTCCTAAAGTTCATGGGAGAATTCCGGAACTTTCCCAAACCTTCCGAGGGGCGAAGGACTTGTTAGGAATTAAAATTACACGTATTCCCTCATTGGAAAGAGCTTCTAGAATGCCACCTTGCATGATTATAGAAACAGGCTGAGTCACTAATGGATAAGACCGCACGGCTTCATTAGCCAAGGGTTACAGCCGCACGGCTTCATTAGGAAGCACAAATCTGCCTATAAATAGAGGCCTCCTCTATTCATTTTGAGATATAATTTTTGCACTATTACTCTGCCAAAATAGAACCACGAATTTACAGAAAGCTGAAACCTCTCAAAATCACCTCCCTCCTCTCCAAAATCCCTCCAAAGTTGCTCCCTCCTTAGGAAACCTTCAAGGGAGATAGAGGAACACCACAATTGGTAACCTCTCCTCCTCTTCTATTTAAAATATACTTTTTATTCTTTTTATATTGCTCCTTGCCATTTATATTGCTATTTACTTGCTTTATATGTGATTTCTTGCCATAAAGATCAAGTCTTTACTATGTAGATCATAATACCCCCCATTCCCCCATCACATAGGATTCATGGAAGATCCATCCCAAGGATGAACAATAAGACCACAAATGGCTTGTTCTAGGGTGGATCTCTCATATGATGATGTGAAAATGTCATTTTTTTCATATAAAAATGCCATCTTTACATTAAAAATGTCATCTCTACTCATATAAATGTCATCCCCTTCCCATAGACCTTGCTTCCAAGGATTGTCCACCTAAAGGGTTCTTAAAGGACATAGGAAAGCCATAAAGGTCCTCCCTTTACATTCCTAATCCTAGATTGCATAGTGTTCATTACACATGTTTGCATAAAAATGTCATCTTTACTTTAAAAATGCATTCCCCATGTCCCTCATGGTTGGATCACTCTCCAAGGATTGCCTAGTGACCTTCTTAAGGCACAAAAAGGCATAGGATGAGTATAAAGATCCAATCTTTATACCCCTCCCCTTAGTCCCTTTGGTACTTGAAGCATCTCTTGGGGTTTAATGGTGTAAAGGTCATATCTTTACATCGTTTCCTCAATATATAGATGCCATAGTCGGAAATCCCTTTAGAAATGGTTGAACCTAAGCCCCACATCTCCGATCATCACTTGAGACGAGCACAAATGTCCCTATCAAACTCAAATCGTCTCAAGATGTAGGATTGATGGGGAAAAGTCCTTCCTTTCTAAAGAGTATCATTCTTGGACTATAAAAAGAGGTGTCCCTATTCCGATCACATGTGACCCAAGGTCTCATAATGATGATCGTAAGTCCAAGATGAGCACGGGATCAAAGTCCCGAACATATCAAAATCCAAGGAATCCCGAGCGATAACCAACTCATGGTTTATGCGTCCGGAAGACCACTTGGCACATTCCCCCCTTTATCAAAACACATCCCACACACGAAAGCACAAAAGCAAGCACGAAAATTGGATCTTGGAAGACTTGCTTCGGCAAGGCTCCTTGGGTGAACGCCAAACGTTCTTCCCAAGGATTAACTTAACCTCCGTACCCTAATCTTTTTTTTCAAAGTTTTGAGGAAATCAAAATGGCGTGGCGACTCCGTTTTTCAAATTAAACCGGATGTCTTCAAACCGATGTGAGGCGGTGACCCCTTACACGAGAAAGCAGTTCGAAACACCAAAAAGAGTTGCAATCTTGGGCACCACATTTCACAGTTTGGCGACTCTGCTGGAGACTAACCAAAAAGCATTCATTTTTAATAAAAAAAATGATACTTGGTATATAGGTGGAAACCATTAAACTTCCCGTTATCGCCTCCTCACCCGAGTCTGGGATAAAATATAGTCTAACAATGCCACGTACCGGTATCTTTTTGAAAAAAAAAAATGACAAGCTTTTTTGAGCAGGTTTGCCTTCCGCCGCGGATCCGATTCTCGTGCTTGCTTTCTTTTCTTCCTTGTTTTTCGCATGCATTTTGGTTTTGGAATTGTGCATATTCTGAATACTGAACAGGAAGCTTTCTAGAGCTGAAAAGGTGCCAAAAAGGTCAGGGAAACAACCTGCAAATGAAAAATTTTGGAACTTTGAAAATTGCTTGATCCAGCCGTACGGCTTGATCCTCCCTGGATCCTAGCCGGGCGGCTTCATTGGCAATTCCACCAGGACACAGCCTGAGGTTAATCTGGCAGCTTAGGCAGCTTAGGGCTATTCAGTTCCAAGACTGACCGGGCTCCAGAAAATTTGCGTGCTTAACTGTTGCATTTACCCCGTCCCGAAAAATCATTCCTTTTAAAACACATTTCTGAAAATTTCTGTTTTAACTCAAAAAGGAACATTTTTAGGAGGCCGCACACTACGCGCACCTTATATATCCTGTACACTTTGCACGCATGTCCTTTTAACCCGGGGTGGTTGTTCAGCTGCAGTCACGGACAGCATTACGATGCTCCCGGGCGCGCACGGAATCATCCCAAACTCGCCATGGCAGCCAGTGTTGACCAATGCACAGTCCATGTCACACATTTTAAAACCGTGACTTTTGGTTGGTTTTTGGTTTAGACCATGTCATATAGCCTAATTGCATACTCCCGTAAAGGTCAAACTTTAGCCCATGACGGAAGTCAGGATCCTTCGCGCAAGCGAAACTCTGCCGAAATTCCGCCAAGGAAAATTGGCAGAATCTTGAATCTGGCATTGACTTTGACTTTGACCCGCACGGGATACGTAAGAGTCAAGCCCGAGTCCGTGCCAAAAATCAAAAGATCTTTCGCGCAAGCGAAGCTCTGCCAAAATTCCGCCAAGGAAAAATTGGCAAGATCTTGAACCGGCATTGACTTTGACTCGCGCTATGTATGCAACAAAGTTCAATGTGACACTGTGTCATCCGGCTTTTACTGTCCGACCCATGCCTATTATTTTCTTGGACAAATGCCAAAAGTCAAAACGTCAGTCGCGCAAGCGAACTCTGCCGAAATTCCGTTGAGGCTGAAAGACGAGACTTTCCCGGCATTGCCTTGACTATAATCCGCATCGCACGTGCGTTAAAAGTTCCCATGACCATTAGGAGCATTCTTCTCTCTCGGTTGGTGGGATCCGCGTGCCCTATAGGACCCTCGCCCGGGGCTGTCCACCCTGGGAAGTCGAAATACAAGTGGAAAACGAGAGGCTTATAGACGTAGTGACGGAACCCACTGATCCAGGATCTAGAGTAGTTGCGAAAAAGAAGGGCAACCCCTTTTCCAACCAAATAGAAATTAATAAAAGACATTGTTTTAAGTAAACTGAAAGATTCTTAATTTTCATATTGCTTGAGCCTTCAGCCTAAACACCTACCCCAGAGTCTAAACCCTTGCCTATCCCTTTCCTGCAACGAGAAAGAAGTGGGTGAGAATACCGGATCAGCGGTTTGTCAGTGCAGAGTTCTTAGATTGCTCGCCAAAATCCTCAGTTTTGTAAGCCCAGAGAGTCCGAATGGCAGATTTGATGGAAAACAGCAGTGGTTTGGGTAACCCGATGACTTTGGAAGAAGAGCTAGCCTTAGCCTTGGAAAACAGCCGTAAGGTCCATGAGGAACAGCAAGCCATGCTTATTGATGCACTCTGTCGTCATGGGGTTCAGATAGTGGTTGAGTCCAATGGTTCCCTGGTTATGGTAGAAGATGAGACTCCAGAAGCAGCAATCTCAGCTCCCCCAGCCTATAACCAATGCCCTCCTCCATCCACATATGATCCCTTACCAAGGACTACCCCTTTTCCGTCCTTTCCAACATCCCAGGCCATCAGGGCTCCAACACCCTTGCCTCCTCAGATAAGACCCAGCCTTGTTCCCTACCAACAGAGAGCAAATGCCACGGCTATGCCAGTTACTCAGTCTCCGCATTATCCCATGGGATTCACTCCCTCTCCTCATCATGAACCAAATTTCCTTATCCCGAAACTCCAGTATCAACCTGACCTTTCCAACTTTTTCAACGCTTATGAATTTGCCTATCTCCCAGAAAGTGACAGCGAAGCGTCACTCAGAAATGAGAACATGAATGGATGGATTTACAGTGATGATGAAAGCTCAGTAGAAGGAATGAACATGGAGCCAATGGAAATGAAAACCGTAGGACCAGATAGGGTAGAAAATCACAGGTCTGGAAAGGAGGATTGTATCACCTCAATGTGTGTCTGTCACCTTTGCAAGGGCTCTGAAGGTAAAATGGATGCGAGCTCAAATGAGGTTGGTTACGGATTCCACATCCTAGAATTCAACACTCCTTACAAAAACATGGTTGGTGAATGGAGAAACTTGATCGAATCTTTAGCTGAAAAAGGGAAGTGGGCTCCACCTGCCGATCTAGAACACGTAAGTGTCATTTAGGCTGAACCCCCATCGGGAAGAGTGGACTCCGTTGCAGCGTTAAGGGTCACCCCTGAGACTTTGTCCAAGAAAGAATGTATGGAAGCCTTAGAAAGGGTCTTAAAGTTTGAAGCGACCCCGGTCCCCTTCCTATCTTACGACAATAGTGATATTTTCTTGGTAATCCCTAAGTCAGGGGAAGAGTCCAGAATACCCCTTATATGGCGCCAGTATCCCGACCTGCTTTTGCCATCGTTGGTCATCAGAGTCAAGACAAAAGTTCCAATAGAAGTTACTATAGTGAGACCGAGGAAGACACTGGCGAAATGCCGGAAGGAACGATGGAAGAGTGGTTAGCTCAGAAGCCAAAAAGCACAGAAAACCCTCCCGTGAGTAAAGAACAGGAACCTGCCATGAGGTTTGACCCCGCAAAAATCCTTATTGATGATGGAATCTCCCACTTCAGGAAGTGTTTGGCCAATGTCAAAGATGCCGTCAGAAGATTGACCTCGAGGGAAAGAAGGGATATGCTTGACAGTGATAAGGAATATGACCCTGCTTTGTTGAAAAGGATGCTATGTCAAGATGAGAAAGCCATTAGCAAACCTCCAAACTCTGGGAACGACAATTCCTGTTGCATGTTGACACTGAAAAGCCTGAATGAAACTGTCAAGGCTCTGAGTGAGGAAGATGAAACTGAAATCAGCCAGTTGCTAAGCCAATTGGGAAGTCAGAATTCAGAAAGGGCCAGGAAGCCGGTGACCTGGGATCAGATTCGGGAAGCTGCCTATACCTTTGGTAGTGCCGTTAATCAAATTAACCAGCAGAGTTGGCCATACGCCAGCAAAAGCCCGCCTCTGACCTTGAAAGAGCTGAAGGAATCCTCCAGTAGGACTGATGACTCAGAAAAGTCTAATGTCTGTGTGATGACTCGGTCTGGACAGATGAGTGTGGAATAGCCTAAGGGTGACAAAAGAAATGCCATCTCCAAACCGAAGACAGACAAATGACCTTACAAGCCAGAAGCAGAAAAGCCAGACTCCAAAAAGGAGGACCCGTTGTTGACTCAGTTGAAGTGTACTCAAGCCAATATTTCCCTGTGGTCCCTGCTAACCTCCTCATACCCTCACAAACTGAAGCTAGAAGAAAGTTTGGCTAAGACCATGGTGCCCATAGATGTCACCCTAGATGAGGTCGTCCAGATGATTGGAAATATCCACTATGGAAATATCATCACCTTCACTGACTTGGACCTGCCGAAGTATGGAGCCAGTCATAATGAACCCCTTACATCAAAGTCCAGTTAGAAGAACGCCGATTACCAAGGGTATTAGTTGACGGAGGGTCTGCAATGAACGTCCTGCCGGCGAAAATGATGGACTTGTTGGATTTGAAGCCTACAGATTTGAAACCTTCCAGTCAGACTATTAAGGCCAATAATTCCACTGCTCGATCAGTTTTGGGGATTGCTCTCAAATTGTTGTTTGGGAAAAAGGTCATGGACGTGGACTTCCAAGTGATCGACATTCCCATTTCATTCACCGCTTTGCTGGGACGACCTTGGATTCACCAGATAAATGGGGTAGCCTCTACTTTGCACCAATGCGTCAAATTCCAGTCGAGCAATGGGACTATTACTACTATTTATGGAGACAGTGTCACCTTGGAAGGAACCAGCACGGGAGGTATCCCAATACTGGAGATCAAACATGATGATGAAGGGTTTGCCTTGATCGGATTCTCTGTAGCCTCCTCCCAAGCGCAAGTGTGTTGCACTGACCTCACTGATACCTCCGACAAAATACCTCCTGCCATGCAAATGATAAGAAAGATGGGTTATCTTCCAGGGCTTGGACTGGGTAAAAGACTTCAGGGTCGCAATGCTGTCATTGACGTAAAGGAACAGACCACCCGACACAGCTTGGGATACAAACCAAATTCTCAAGATGACAGAAAGACTAAAGGAACAGTTCAGGAAAGGCGAAATGAAGGGATCTGTCTCCATCCTTACACCTTATCTATGGCCCAGTACTTCACAAGAGGTGGGACTCAATATGATGAAAATGATTGTCTAATCTCCTTGAGAAAAACTCTTCCAAAAAACCATGAGAAAGTTTGGGGAAAACCAGCAAATCCTTTTCGGAGGATGTTCCTTGACTTACCAGACATTCCCGGGGCTACCACTACTGTTCAGAACAAGTATGCCTTCAAAGGAAACCCAGACTGTCTCAAGGAGTCAACACTTTTCCCATCAGGGGTAATGGATTTCTCCACCTTTGAGTTAGCTCTTCCAAAGATCAGCCAGATAGAAGCTTCCAGTAGTGAAGACAGTGAGTCAGGTTTGCAGAAGCTGTTTGATGAAGACGCACAGATTCCTGACTTGATCGACTTCAGCTCAGATGACGAGATAGTTGACGTAATTGGAGACGGTGGTGAAGAACCTTTTTATCCCCGCACTTTGGTGACCAAGACAAAGATGCCTTTAAGGAATTGGGAGACATTCTCAGGACTGATAGCCAGCCGACAGCAAATGATCACGGAACTTGGATTGGTACCCCATCCCTCTCAGTCCAGTCATGTCAAACACCCTGTTGTCCGTACCCTTGAGTCAGGAGTCTTCGAATTCCAGTCCTCCGAGTCATCTGAAGGCCTCACGCCTGAAGATTATGAATATGTAGCCAATGTCATCTTTCCTTTCGCTTTGAATGAAATGATAGATCTTTCTGAGTATTCTCTTATTGCCAAATTAACAAATTATAAATTAACTAATAACTTAACAATAGTTAATAATGAATCATTTGAACAAGATGCAAACACACTAAATGAACAATACATTAAAGAAATCTTTAAGCAGGTTACAGACAAAGAGGAAAACCGGGCCCAAGCTGCCGAGGAGGTTTTGACAAGTGTTAACTTGGGTACTGTCGAGGAACCTAAAGAGACACAGATTGGGAACTTCTTCCAGGGGGTTGAACGGGACAGACTGGTCAATCTGCTCAGAGAATACATGGATGTGTTTGCATGGTCATATAAGGATATGCCGGGGCTAGATAGTTCGATTGTGGAGCACAGAAGCCCTCTCACAATAGATGCCAAGCCAGTAAAGCAGAAACTGAGAAAGATCAAGCCAGAATGGTCTCTACAGGTCAAAGAAGAGATTGAGAAGCTACTGCGGGTAGGATTCATCAGGGTCATCGAATATCCGACATGGTTATCCAACATCGTGACTGTGACTAAGGCCAATGGGAAGGTGCGCTGTTGTGTAGATTTTCGGGATCTGAACAAGGCCAGCCCCAAAGACGACTATCCCTTGCCGAACATAGACATTCTGGTGGACGCCACTGCTAACTACGAAGTCAAATCCTTCGTTGATGGCTTTGCTGGCTACAACCAGATCAAGATGGCCGAGGAGGACCAAGAAAAGACAGCCTTCACCACACCGTGGGGAACGTACTGCTATACGGTGATGCCTTTTGGGCTTAAGAATGACGGGGCTACGTATCAAAGGGCCGCGACTGTAAGTACCCCAATCTGGATCACCCCCTTGCAAACACACGGGAAACACCGCAGACTCATCAACGCAGTCTCGACGACCTCTGGCACTCAAAACCCCCAGCCAAACCAAGGGAGGAGCCTTTCTGGGATAAAAAGGGACAAAAGGACCTTTTGGGAATTTTCAGGAAATTGGAAAAGCAATAATGGTCCGTACGGACCTCTTTGCTTTAATAATTACTGAATCTTCTTAAAGTCCACAATATTCCCTCAAATCCCGGGGAAAATGATTACCCCTGCAGTTGGTTGGTACGGACCTCTTTGCATGTCAACTTGGTCCGTACGGACCTTATTGCACAGGGAACATCATAATTGCAAATATTCCTCCATCATCACAGATTCCCTCAAATCGAGGAAAACCAAAAGTCTGGATTACCAGGGAGGTCCGTACGGACCTCTTTGCACCAAATCTGGCACTATAAATAGAGGGCTCCCCCTCCTCATTTTCACACACCTCCCACTTCTCTCTTCCTCCCTAGGCCTTCTGGCTTCCCCTCTAAGTCCTTCCGAGGCATTCCCGGCCCCTTTCGGATCCTTCCGAGGCCTTCCGAGCCCCCTCGTGGTGCTCCGAAGCCTCCCCGAGCGCTCCCGCGATGCTCCCGCGCTGCCCCGAGGCACTCTCGAGGTACTCTGAGGCCCCTCGTGGTACTCCGAGGCCTTGCCTGGTCTTTCCACGGTGTCCCGGCTCTTTCCGAGTCAAACCTGCAATCCCAAACCACGCCGAACCTATGCCCGAGTGATCCCGACGATCCCCACGCACGCCGAACCTCTGCCCGAGTGATCCCGACGATCCCCACGCACGCCGAACCTCTGCCCGAACGCAGCCTGCAACCTCAACTCACGCCGAAACTCTGTCCACAGACAACCGGCATCTCCCGAAGCAATCCCGATCCGTACCGGAACGCTACTCCGACCTCAAACACTATTCCTCAGCGGAAGACAGACACGAACCAACATTGGTAAGGCTTCCTTCCATTACTATTTCAATACATTTCAATACATAGTATACAATGTAGACATCCGATACAGCATGCATTTTTAAAAGCACACACACACACACAACATTTAAAGGATATTAGGGGTATCCGAAAGACTCGTTTTACGAGGCGACTCGGGTGAGCTCTAATATTCTAATATTCTCTTCCCGAGGAGTCATCTGACCTCCGAACTCAAAATCTCATCACACAAAAACAGTTTAAAATTATCTTTAAACTGATGCCCTTTTTCAATGTTTTGGGCTTAATAAAAACGGCGTGGCGACTCTACAAATGCGAAAACAAACGGCGAGACGAAACCGCTCCAACGCGAAAGATGCCAGATGCCGGGGCGCGATCCGTCGCTGCCTCTCGGATCCGGGTAATTTCAGTTGGCGACTCCGCTGGGGAAAATTTTGTTTTAAAAACTTTTAAACAAAACAAAAGATTTTTAAAACGATGATGAGGGTCAAACTTTCATTTTACCCCTTTCTTTAACTGTTGTGTGTGTGTGCACGTGCTTCGTTTTTATTTTACAAAAAAATAAAAATACAAAAAAAATGCATCAATATACATCTGTGCATACATTTAAAATTCTTCAAAAACTTCTGTTTTACTCAGAAAAAGAATTTTAGAGACAGCACACTACGTGCACTGCTGCCTCGGTTACACCGCACACTACGCGCACTGCAGCCTCGGTTAAACCGCACGCTACGTGCACTGCTGCCTCGGATACACTGCACACTACAACCCTTAACTCGGAGTGGTCTCAGTTTCAGTCCGTTAGGTCTTCCTAGGCCTCTTGGACGCGCACGGGATCATTCCAAACATCCCATCCTAGCCAAGCGTCAACCCTGCACGTTTGAGTCTTGAGTCACACTCTGTCCAGACTCGGTTGGTTTTTACCCAGTCCATGTCATACAGCCTGGATACATATACCATGCCGGCCATTTTCTGAGTCAAGGCTCGGAACTCAAGATCCCTTGCGCAAGCAAAGCGATGAAAGGTCATGCTAAAATCTTGACCTGATCTTGATTTCCGAAGCTATACCCAGACGATGTTCCGTCCCGGATATACATCCATGCTCACATGACACCATGTCATCACACCTTTGATACGTCAAGCCATGACAATATGACCCAGCCAACGCCTAACGTCACAGATCCCTTGCGCAAGCAAGGTAAAGAGAGGTCATGCCGAACTCTTGACCTGATCTTGACTTAGTGGCCGGCTCGGTTCACTATTCACATAGCTAACGCATCAAAACGAACATGACAGGCTCGGTCCTTAGGTTCGATTTTTCTTTTAGGCCGGTGGAAACCGCTTGCCCTATAGGACCCTCGCCCGGGGCTGTCCACCCTGGGATGTCGAAATACAGGTGCAAAACGAGGGGCTTATAGCCGCACAGATGGTCTCCACTGACCCAGGATCTAGCATAGTTGCGAAAAAGAAGAGCAATCTTTTCCAACCTACCTAGGACTCTGAGAAAACACGTTTTAAGTAAATTAAAACAACAAAAATCATAAAAGAAACGGAAACCGCATGCCACGTGAGCTTTCCCCCTTTTATCCCGTTAGGCCATTCCTGTGTCTAAACCTTACCCGTCACCCCCTCCAGCGAACCGAGAGTGGTTGAGAATACCTGGAAGCCGCCTTTTCAGTATCGAGGTCACAGGGACCGATAGCCCTTCCAGTTCAACGGTCTGCACCGTCCGCTACTCTCCCATGACGGGATCAACAGATAACAGTGAGGGAAACGGAACCCCGCCACTAAGGAACCTCCAGACAATGGAGGAGGTGCTGCGAGCCTTCGAAACCATCAAGAAGCGCCAAGAAGAGCAGCAAGCCTGGATCGTAGACACCTTGCGTCTTCGAGGAACAGTCGCAGTTCCCCAACCCGATGGAACCTTTGTTCTCATAGAGGACGAAGACATACCGGCTCCCCCGGTCTCTCAAAGCTATCAGCAAGTTCCGCCTCCGCCAAGCTACGAGATCCCAGCAACGCAAAGCAGCTCTCGCTTAAAGCTCCCCTCAGGCGTCGATCAGGCAGCTCCGACATGCCCGCCTCAGCACAGTCAGTTTCCCGGCTCTGCACATCAAGCTCAGTACCAACAGCACACATACGTGCCTGCTCCGCCAGATCCCAATGCATCTCGGTATCCCCCAGGATTCAATCCTTTGCCTCTATACGAGCCTCGCAACCACAATCAAAAGTCCCCATGCTTACCAGGGACAGGCATCCCGAGCGGATATCCCGACATCTCAAGCTTGCCACCTGCTAGTCTGCCAATTGGGGCTAACGAATCATTTCCCCAGTTCCCAAACACAACCCTTAGCGGACCTGGCAATCACGCCCTCAACTTCAACACCCCAGGGTATGGGTTGGTATACACTCAACTACCTCCCCAAGACTCCCGAATGGCGATCCCATCAGCCAATCCACCCCCATCTTCAGTTTCCGTCCCTGAAAATGGTAACCCACCTCAGACAGCTGATCCTCACATGGCTTGGCTGATCGAACAAATGAAAGACATGCAAGGCAAGCTAGCTAGTTCTCGGAAGGACTCCCTCCTGCCTACTGATCCGAACAAAGTGGTCCCTCTCCCTCCGAAGTTCAGGATGCCGGAAATGGAAAAGTTTGACGGGACAGAATGCCCAAAAACCCACATCGACACCTATGTCCTGGGTATGAGAGCCAAAGGGGCAACCCCTCAACAGATGGCAGATCACTTTCAGCATTCCCTCAAATCCACAGCACTAAGGTGGTTCCTCAATGTGAAGGCAGAAAACCGCTCCACATGGGATCAGATCAGTGAAATCTTCCTGGAAAAGTACCGTGCCAACCTTGAATGGGAGACAAACCGCCATGACCTGCAAGCCACCGAACAAAAGGATGACGAACCAGTGGGCGAGTTCTACAAAAGATGGAACTGGAAGCTAAGCGAGATAATGGATCCACTTTCCAAAGAAGAGCAGATGGACATCTTCCATTCCTGCCTCAAGCCATCTTTGAGGACCTTGATCAGCCACCATTTCTATCCGGATCTCCGTGCCATGGTCAACGCCGGGACTAAGTTTGAAAAGACTCTGAGTCTTCAAAAGGCAACAGCAACCCCTGCCTCGTCTTACCGTTATCGAACAAACCTGGCAACTTCAACTCCTGCCCCGACCAAAGGAAAGGAAGCAGCCGGAACAGTACACTACATTCAGAACGGAGCTCAAGTAAACCGCGATCAAGCAGCCCCAAAGAATAACAATCCCCCTCGCTTCCCACAGTTCCAGCATTTAGATAACCTGGAAATGCCCTTGGGTCAAGTATTTGAAGCTTTGGTGAAACGAAATCTTCTCAAACCACTCGAGAATTTCCAACCGAAGACTCCCAAACCCAACATGGATATGAGCAAGCACTGCGCCTTCCACAACTACCCCGGCCACACCACCGACAATTGCTTTGTACTCAAGCAGGTGGTCCAGGGGCTCATTGAGGAAGGAAAATTGGAACGCCCTCGTGGTCCCAATACCATCGGAAATCCATTCCCCCGAAACGACAGGGTAAACTCAATAGCCTTTGACGAAACTCCAAGCGAGAGCAGACCCCCTGCAATTTCCGAAACCGTCAGCATGCTGTCCCGCTACGACTGGGAGCGCGAAACCAGAGTCAAAAGGTCTCGTGACCGGGAATTCCGACAAGAACGTCCAAGGGCAACTGTCTCCCTACGATCTTTGCCCCAGCCAAGGCATATAAATGGATGGATCGAACGTTCCCCAGAAGAGACTGAGTCCAACGGTAGCACGGGAAGCGGTTTAGCCTTCACAGACGATGACTTGCCAATATGTGAGAATCGGCACAACGAAGCCCTCCTCATCCTCATAAAGATAGAGATGTTCTTCCTCCCGAACGTCTTGATTGATAACGGCTCCGCAGTCAACATCATTGCTTTAAGCACACTGAAACGGCTCCGCATCGACCGTTCTCTGATAAGGCCTTCACCTCGGGTAATCCGAGCCTACGATTCCACTGCACGACCAATCGTAGGAGTCATCAATCTGAGGATCCAATTCGACGTACAACTGGAGTCGGTAGAGTTCCAAGTCGTGGAAATCAAACCAACCTTCTCTGCTTTGTTGGGACGACCTTGGATACATCAGATGAAAGCAGTATCATCTACTCTTCACCAATGCGTGAAATTCATCAATGCCAATGGAGCGATCGAAGTGATCCGCGGAAGCAGTGCAATGGCAAGTGCTTGGCCAGCAAGCTATGACCCAGAGGAAGGTCCCGACATGACCGAATACTCTTCCCCAGATAATTCTCCTACCCTGTCCCGCTACGAAGTGGATCCTTACATCCACGCTCTAAGCCGCGACGAGCTGGAAATCGAAGAGCTCATGGGTCGGGATGACAACTCTGATATATGCGACTGTGAAAGGGAGGATCAAGAGATGGATGCCCTAATGGAGATTGATCGAGGAGTAGCCCCTTACTTCGCCGAAAACCCTCTGCAACCGGCTCATCACCGATCCCCGTACAAGAGAACCCTCTAGCCGACACTCTCGGATCTTATGGGACAAACCCATCACAGCTTAGTTCAATTCAACATTCCGGTGTCCGACCTGGATGAACAGTGGCGCAACCTCCTCCAAGGCTTAATCAGGGAAGGAGATATAGCATGCCCGCTCGAATCAGACATTGTAAACGTCGTCCAAGCAAAGATCCCAGATAAAGAGGCAGATTCTATGAAAGTGATCAACATCAGCAAGAATCAACTCCGAATCAGCGAATGCTTCGCCCTCTTAGAAGTAGCCCTCAGTGACTTCTATCATCAAAAACCCCCAAGGACTGGTGGCAACACTAATGGAGGGACATCATCAGGGGAGCAGCCAAAACCTCCGCGATCTGGTTTGAAATCGAACCTCATGCAAGCCACTTTCCGGGACTCATGCCAAGGGAAGATTGGCCACCCGAACCAGCCACTCCCCTCTAGAGCTACTGACCCATCCGAGAGTAATGAAGCTTCGGTCCAATCCCTCGTCGCCTATAGTCTAGCTTCGAGTCTTGTTGTCTGTATATTCACATCTTTTGAGTCTTTTGACGGCTTTACGCCCGACGATTGTGAATCTTTGATCAACAATGTACAGTCTTCACGCTTTCAATAAAAGGTCCGACCTTCCTAAAAAATCATTTCATTGCATCTTTAACAAATGATGATATTAACTAATCAAAACAGTTAATAACAATTCATCTATACAAAAGGCAAACACATTAATTAAATAAATGCATCAAGCAAACATTTAAGCATGTTGTCAAACGAGAGAAAAACCGGGCCCAAGCTGCCGAGAAGGTTTTAATCACAACGATTTGCAAGATTGCTGAAGAGCCAAAGAAACGCAAGTCCGACGCCATTTCCAGCACAAACCAGATTTTCTAATACCTCAAGAGCGGGGAAACCACCTTCATGAACAAGGAAGACCCACACATAGAAGGGGTCAAAACCAAGAGCATCATGGCCCTAAAACGCCTTACCTCTCACTTTGTCATCCTCGGGGACATGCTATACAAGAAACGCTACCATGGGCCACTCCTACGCTGCATCAGCCAAGAAGAAGCAAACAAGTTCATGAACAAAGTCCACAATGGGGCTTGCGGTCCCCACATGAACGCCAGAGCCCTGATGCAAATCATTCTCAGGATGGGCTACTACTGGATCTCCATGGAGGCAGATTGCATCCACTTTGTCCGAAGCTGCGACAAGTGCCAACGGTTCTCCAACCTCAATCATCTACCTCCTCACGATCTCTACTGCATGACTACACCTTGGCCATTTGCCACTTGGGGAATTGACGTCATCGGGAAAATTGCTCTGCCAGGCAGCAACGGTCACGAGTTCATCTTTGTAGCCATCGACTACTTCACCAAATGGGCCGAAGCCAAGTCCTACAAGGTACTCACCTCCAAGAAGGTCGCGCATTTCCTCAAGGAAAACATCATCTGCCGATACGGCATCCCAAATGAGGTCATATCAGACAGTGGTTCACACTTCGAGGGGGAATTCGACAGACTGCTGGCTGAATTCAAGATCACACGCCACAAATCTTCTCCCTACCGGCCACAAACAAACGGCGCCGTGGAAGCAGCAAACAAAACTCTCGAACGGATCATCCGAAAAATGACCACCCGAGGACGAGATTGGCCCGAGAAACTGCACCTTGCGCTTTGGGGCTACCGCACATCAGTCAGAACGGCCACGGGAGAAACCCCATTTGCCCTGACATACGGGATGGAAGCAGTCCTTCCCATCGAGCTAGAAATTCCCTCACTCCGAGTGCTGCTGGAAAATGACATCAACGAAGTTGAATGGCTCCGAAGCCGACATGACGAATTGGCTCTGCTAGACGAGCGATGACTAAAGGCCATGGAACACGTCCGAGCCTATCAAAGGAGGATGGCTAGAGCTTTCGACAAGAAAGTCAAATCCCGAGACATCAGGGAAGGTGACCTTGTACTCAAAGAAAAGCCTCCCACTCGAACCAACCCACTGGGAAAATGGGAACCCACATGGATCGGCCCCTTCGTGGTTCAAAAGATCTTCTCCAGAGGTGCCATGAAGCCGACGAGACCTAGACGGGCAATCCCTTCATGAATCCAAATAACGGAAGCAAACTTCGCAGATACTTCGCCCGAAGAAGAACAACCGTGCATCTCTTGGCACTCCATGTAGTGTCGAACTACGTGCAGACTGAGCCCTCTAGTCCGGGGGAACGTAGGCAACCTTAATTGGTCCGGTCTAAAAATACACAAAAAGTCAAAAGTTTGAATGTCAATCAAGACCTCCATCAAGCTGCACACTTTTCAAGAACATGCCCCAACAGTCACCTTGACCAAGTCAAACGACGGCGGCAACATCAAAGGACATCCGAGGGTCACTCAGCATCAAACGACTGACTCATGTCTGCTTCCAAGCCAGGGGCTTGTCTTCGCCCTCACGCGCTTCAAAAAAAAAAAGAGCTCGAGCAAGGGCTCACAAAAAAAAAAAACAAAACAAAACAAAAAAAGAGAGCTCGAGCAAGGGCTCACAAAAAAAATAATAATAAAAGAAGCTCAAGCAAAAGCTGCAAAAAAGAGGTCAAGAGCCCGACGCCAATAAGAGGCAAGGAAGCTACAAAAAAGACCGTCAAAATGACTTGTCAAGGGAGCATTCGACCTCTCAGCCAAGCACAAAGCCTAAGCAAAAGGGATTGCCGTCATGGCCCAGACTGCTTCAGTCCGCAAATGCAACAGAAAAGTCCAAAGATGGACGCCGACAAGGTGCACAAAAGAAACAAAGGCAAACAAGAGATCTTGCGTCTCGACAAAGCTTTAAAAGTAAATCACAAATCACTAACGGTTACAACATTTCTTGATGAGTTCAAGCACGGTCTACTCTCAAGTTCACAACATGCTAAAAGACAGCTTAATACATTTAACAAATAATGTGTTTGCAAATGCAATGAATGGATACCTAGGAGGTCATTCCGCGCCATTCTTTCCTTTCTTCCCTCGTCCCCGGCGAGTCTTCTTTCGCTCCACGTGAACCAACTCTGCGTCTCTCAGTTCGAGATCTGGGGTCCTCCCCGTAGAGTCAAACAATCCAGCAGCTCTCAGGGCTTCATTCGCCCGTGCTTCGGCTCGGATCTCCTCCCTGCGAGTCTGCAAAAGAGGACCTCTCCCCGTCAGACGGTCAACTCTAGTCTCGTAGTCAAACAAAGTGTCTCCCGTCACATCCAAAGGGTCGACCAGGCTTCGGAACTCCTAAGGCAATAGCTACTACGGCAACCGGGTCCCGTAATCGCTACACGCCCGCTCTCCAAGACCACTTGGGGCCCTTGAACACGCGTTGCTCATACCGGGCCAGGTGCGAGTCGTCAATACAACGCTCCCAGAGCGTCTAAGGAGTACCACAGAGGGAAAGCGGAATACTTCCATACCCTCAGAAAATACAAGAAGGCACCGACCGCCATACAAAGAGGAACTACCTCCGCAAAGTAGCAAGGTCATCCCACCAACAAAGGCTCTGCTTCATCCCAAACTCGCCGGGAAACAAGCGACGGAATATAGAAGGAGGACCAAGACAAACCCGGAACTCGACAACGTAGGACCCTTCCCGCAAGATCCTCCTAGTCTCAATCCTCCATGCGGAACCCACCAGGCGGATCCGATGCGTACCAAGCCGTGCCATCCATCTCTCCCAGGCGGATCGATCCATATCCAACGCAAGAGGTCGTTGAGCAAATGACCACGGACTAAACGACGCTTGAGCTCCGGGCATGGCACGAAGTCTCTCTCGCAGCCACAAGGTGAGCAAAGCGGGGCTTCCCCCTCTCATAAAACGATCCCCGCCGCGACGGTCGATACCATGAAGAGTCTCCCCAAAGACCAACGGGACAATATCCTCTCCAGCCCGCAGCGTCTCTACCACATCTAGCAAAGCTCCATCGCAAATGCCAAGGGAGCTGACCAGGAAAAGCGTCGCCATCACGCACAAGGCAAATACGTCCCAAGAGACATCACTCTCATCATCAGCCATGAACCGCTCCGGCAGCTCAGAAACGTCAATATGACCCGAATCAAGGATCATGCCCTGCACTTCTTCCAACGAAGTACGAAGAAAGCCTGCAAGCTTCACGCTCACCGCAGCACCACCAATCAAAGGAAGCGAGATGGCCTCCACCTCCGGTCCCCCCATCAAAACCCGAAAATCCTCAAAAGTGGGCACCATTTCATTGTAGGAGAAACAGTACACGTGCCTCCTAACATCCCAGAACATCGTGGCAGCCCGCAACAAATCCCAATCAGGAACCAACTCCTTAAAAGACCAAATCGAGCAAAGACGAAACCTTACCTCGAAAGCCCGTCTCTGATGCATCATACGGCGCCGCATCCACGTTTTCAGCTGCTCAAGGAAGTGTGCTTGCCTCTCCTGCGAAAGCCTCGACAAAATTCTAGGGGCGTACGAAGAATCCATGGCAAAAATGGAGGTTCCTAGAGAAAATGGGGAAGAAAGCTCGAAAATGGCTGCAAATGGGGAAATGAGGAAGAACCAGAAAGCATTTATCTCCTTCCCAAAAGCAAGGTTGGTCCGTACGGACCTCTTTGCATGCTAAGTATGTCCGTACGGACCTCTTTGCAATCATTACCCATTTCCCCAGCAAACAGTACAACAACCACTGTCCTCAGCAGGACCTTGCTCCAAACTGCCCAAACACTGGCCAAAGCCATTCCCGGCAAACAAACACTACCCACAAACGCACTCTCAGCTCACGTGGCATGCACAAAATAAAAAAAATAATAGCAACAATTTCTAGGACAATTCCCGGGAATCACAAAAATGACATTACATCTTGAAATAAAATGTTGTTTGCCGTGCAAATACGAATGTTTTATTACAGGTACATCAAATGTCTGTTGCTAAACAAAAAAAAAGGGAAGATATGGAAAGAGGGAAATCAAATGGACCCTAATCCGACTCTTCAGCATCATCATCATCCTCGCCGAGGTCCTCCAGAGAGAAGTCGGGCATCCCTGTGAACTCGCCGTCACGTCCCTCGTCATCGTAATACCGAGCCCCCTCGAGGAGGCTGGTACTCAAAGTACTCGAAGGATCAAATCCGGCGAAAGGATCAAAGAAGGAAGGCTCGACGGACCCTCGCCCCGTGCATCCCGAGGAGGGAAGAACCGAGCAAAAGGGCTGCTGCCCCGGAGCTCCCGAAGATGTCCCGGCATCCATGCTATGCCGCCCCCTCGAAGGTCCCTCCTGCTGCTGCTGCGACTCGGCTCTCGGTGGAGGAACGTCTACAGAATGCCTCGAAGGCATAGGCTGGTACGCCGGCACGCGTCGGGAAGACCGGCAAGACAGCTTCGACGCCATCTTCTTCACAAACGACCTCATCGCCACATAACGATGAGTCATCATATCATAGGCTCTCCCGGGACTCGCACCAAGCAAGCGACAAGGAAACGCTCAGCAATACAGTTATACTCAACAACAAAAAGAAAAAAAAATACAGAAAAGATGCCAAGATGGAAAAGAGTCAGCACACTCACCGATCTATCGGGATCCACTCTGTATGCAGCAGGAGCCTGCTCAAAATGAACTCCTCGGCGCCCACACCGCCAAGGTACCTCTAAAAATCAAGCACATCCATATCCCGGGAATCAAGCATCCCAAAAGGAGGGTCCCTCGGAGCCACAGGAAGCACACCTGGGCCATGCCGCGTAAGACCCGCTCCCCAGTACATGACGTCGCAGGTCAAGCCCCGACATCTTCCCATTGCTTGGCTGTCACCTCGGGAGCCCCCTCGAACTCATCACCCTCATACCTAGCCCACGGGAACAAAATAAACCCCTCCGGGCTACCCCTCTCCAGACGCTCCTGCACATCCCCGTAGGCGATGGTGAGCTTCCCCCTGCTGCTCCTCCTCTTCCTCGCTGTACGAGCCCAGCCCAGCATAGCAGGATACGCGACAGCCCCCTGTGGATCTCTATCCCACGGGAAACAGCGAAAAACCTCGTAGAACCACACCTGTGACAAAAACGTAAAAGGCTCGGTGCAAAAGAAAACGGAGAAGCGACAAGTTGCTAAATCAAAAACGGCAATAAACTCATTACCTCCAAAGCAAAGTCAAACAGGCCCGATGGGCGGCCACACCCCGGCTAAACCGGTCCAAAGAGAAGTAGAGCTCGGCCAAGCCCGCCTCCCCCCAAGCAATATCACAGACTCTCTCCAGATCAATCAAGCTCTCCAACAGAGCAAAAGGAGCCGCAGTCGCGTGGTTCGAGAACAAAGTCTCGGACAGTGCATACCACAAAAAGGAGCGCGCCAGCTGCTCCGCCGTCACCTGGCCGGTACCCCGGACATAGGCCCCAATGCTGGCCGTGATCCTCAGATCCACGTCGCTATACAAAGCATCCCTGGACCCTGCGAGGACGAGGCTCAAAGCCCAACAGCTCGGTCAACACAGCATCGGAGATCATATCCCTCCACCGCACTGGCCCTCCTTTGAAGGAAAGCCCAGTAATCGCAGCAAAATCGGTCGGCGTCACCGTCACCTCTCCCCAGCTCAGATGGAAGGTGTGGGTGGTATCCCACCAATACTCGGAAAGGCCAAGGAAGATGCTCTTGTTCTTCCTCATGTCAGAAACCCCGGCCAGGTTCTCTACGAACACACCCAAGCCAGAAGCGTAGACCAGCATCCTGGGACTCGGCCTACCATCCACGGAAATATCGGGCATCCGCTGCCACAGCTCAACAACAGCCTCGAGCGATCCCCGAGTCTTCATCCTCTTGGCCTTCCCGGCCATAAGCCCCGCATCCTGCAGGTAAACACAGCAAAGGTACGTCAATCACAGTACTTAATACAAAACGAAAGGCACAAAAGTCCGTCCCAACACGGAAAGCCATGAAAATAACCCGTCACAAAACACCGCACACATTGCACATATTTTTCACATATATCCCGTCACAAAACACGGCACACATTGCACATATTTTTCACATATATCCCGTCACAAAACATGGCACATATTGCACATATTTTCCCCACAAAGTCCGTCACCCAAAAACACGGCACACACTGCATAACACATTTTCAAAAAAAAAATCCGTCCCTACACGGCACACACTTTCAGACAAAACCCGTCACAAAACACGGCACATGTCACATTTTTTCACAAAATTTGTCACTACACGACAAACTTTTCTCATAATGTACATACATAAATAGCATACGGTACCAAACACCAAAGCATGCATTTCATTAGAGAGGCACTTTATTTTCACAAATAAGGGCTAATCTACACATTTCTGCACAAAATACACATACCCACAATTTTTACATGTCCATTTTCAACAATTCATCAAGAATTTCACAAAAGGCATAAAAAAAAAAATAACAAAAATTCAAAAATGCGAAAAACTAAAACCTAGTTCTAGCATTCAAAAATTCGAGCAGGGAATCAAAACGGAACGGATTTCTTACCTCCCCGACGTTCCTAGAACGACGATTGTGCACCTCCGGATTCGGATACAAGACATCCGGGTTCTTCGAAGATGGAACAAACGAAATCCAATTTCTTTGGAGCTCCATCCGTTGCTCGACCACTTCTTGACTGCGTTGACGACGACTCCTTCGAGACCCTTCCGCCATTGCAAGCAATTCAAAGCAAAAATGGAGGATTTTGGTTAACAATGGAGGTTTTTTTGCTCTCCTTCTCTCTCTCTGGTTCACGCACGGAAGAAGAAGAAATGGGGAAAGGCTCCAGCATTTAAACCTGGTCAAAATCTGGGAACTGTAAAATTCAACCTTGGTCCGTACGGACCTCTTTGCAGCCAGGTTGGTCCGTACGGACCTCTTTGCAAGGGGTGGCCAAATTACTTTCCTGCCCTTATAATCTTTGCCCCTGGCTGTCCTAAGGCCTTTTTCAGCAAATACAAGTGCAGAATGGTCCCTAACCCTTCAATTCAACCACCGGCCGTCAACGTAAGCCCGGACCTCGCCCTCTCAACAGGAAAAGCCCCTACAAGGCCACATATCCCCAGCAGATGAACACCGGCCATCAAAGTAAGCCCGAGCTCCTTCCCCAGCAAGTCAAAAAGGGAATCCTTGCAAGCCCCTACAAGGCCACGATAAATCCCCAACGGATGAACACCGGCAGCCATCGTAAGTCCAACCTTCTCCCCAACGGACAAAGCACGAGACATCTAAACCTCTCAAAGCTCAAGGCAGCCATGCTACACCCACTGCGCCAGAAAGACGATTCAAAGTCCTCCCGCGTGGCACCAACCGCCGCCAGAAGACGATTCAAAGTCCTCCCGCGTGGCACCAACCGCCGCCAGAAGACGATTCAAAGTCCTCCAGCGTGGCACCAACTGCCGCCAGAAGACGATTCAAAGTCCTCCGGCGTGGCACCAACCGCCGCCAGAAGACGATTCAATGTCCTCCCGCGTGGCACCACTCGCCGCCAGAAGACGATTCAAAGTCCTCCCGCGTGGCACCAACCGCCGCCAGAAGACGATTCAAAGTCCTCCCGCGTGGCACCAACCGCCGCCAGAAGACGATTCAAAGTCCTCCCGCGTGGCACCAACCGCCGCCAGAAGATGATTCAATGTCCTCCCGCGTGGCACCAACCGCCGCCAGAAGACGATTCAAAGTCCTCCCGCGTGGCACCAACCGCCGCCAGAAGACGATTCAAAGTCCTCCCGCGTGGCACCAACCGCCGCCAGAAGACGATTCGAAGTCCTCCCGCTTGGCACCAACCGCCGCCAGAAGACGATTCAAAGTCCTCACGCGTGGCGCAACCACATTCAGAAGACGATTCAAGTCCTCACGCTATCCCCAGCCCGGAAGGCTTTAAACCACTCGGTCCGGAAGACCGTATAAATCTCCCAAATCACTATCTCCGGCCCGGAAGGCCTTAAACCACCCGATTAGGAAAATCGTAAAATTTCCATCCCAGGACACCACCACGTCCTCACAATTGACCTCGGCGGTCACCACATCCCAGGACACCACCACGTCCTCACAATTGACCTCGGCGGTCACCACATCCCAGGACACCACCACGTCCTCACAATTGACCTCGGCGGTCACCACATCTTAGGACACCACCACGTCCTTACCATTGACCTCGGCGGTCACACAACACTTCAGGGCACCATCACGCCCGCATGCACTCACAATTTCACGACCTCTGAACTACGACCAGGCTTGATTCCCGCCAGGGATACGTAGGAATCCTATCACAGGGTCCAGCCATCGACCCATGCGGTCACCCAGGACACCACCACGTCCTCACAACTGACCTCAGCGGTCACACAACACTTCAAAGCACCACCACGCCCGCATTCACAAAACACTCACCCCATACCCGAACTAAGACCAGCCTTGATTCCCGCCAGGGATACGTAGGAATCCTATCACAGGGTCCAGCCTACTGACCCAAACGGTCACACAATAGGACACCACCACGTCCTCACACTGACCTGCCTGGTCACTTTATCTCCCAGCACGCGATCCAGATTAGGACCCTTATCTTATCGGCGACCCCACTTCTTTCATAAGTGACGTCGTCGAGGGCTTGTAAGTACCCCAATCTGGATCACCCCCTTTCAAACACACGGAAACACCGCACTCATCAACGCAGTCTCGACGATCTCGGGCACTCAAAACCCTCTCAAAACCCCCAGCCAAACCAAGGGAGGAGCCTTTACGGGATAAAAAGGGACAAAAGGACCTTTTGGGAATTTTCAGAAATTGGAAAAGCAATAATGGTCCGTACGGACCTCTTTGCTTTAATAATTACCGAATCTTCTTAAAGTCCACAATATTCCCTCAAATCCTGGGAAAATGATTACCCCCCTGCAGAGTTAGTCTGTACGGACCTCTTTGCATGTCAACTTGGTCCGTACGGACCTTATTGCACAAGGAACATCATAATTGCAAATATTCCTCCATCATCACAGATTCCCTCAAATTGAGGAAAACCAAAAGTCTGGATTACCAGGGAGGTCCGTACGGACCTCTTTGCACCAAATCTGGCACTATAAATAGAGGGCTCCCCCTCCTCATTTTCACACACCTCCCACTTCTCTCTTCCTCCCTAGGCCTTCTGGCTTTCCCTCTAAGTCCTTCCGAGGCATTCCCGGCCCCTTTCGGATCCTTCCGAGGCCTTCCGAGCCCCCTCGTGGTGCTCCGAAGCCTCCCCGAGCGCTCCCGCGACGCTCCCGCGCTGCCCCGAGGCACTCTCGAGGTACTCTAAGGCCCCTCGTGGTACTCCGAGGCCTTGCCTGGTCTTTCTACGGTGTCCCGGCTCTTTTCGAGTCAAACCGGCAATCCCAAACCACGCTGAACCTCTGCCCGAGTGATCCCGACGATCCCCACGCACGCCGAACCTCTGCCCGAGTGATCCCGACGATCCCCACGGACACCGAACCTCTGCCCAAACGCAGCCTGCAACCTCAACTCACGCCGAAACTCTGTCCACAGACAACCGGCATCTCCCGAAGCAATCCCGATCCGTACCGGAACGCTACTCCGACCTCAAACACTATTCCTCAGCGGAAGACAGACACGAACCAACATTGGTAAGGCTTCCTTCCATTACTATTTCAATACATTTCAATACATAGTATACAATGTAGACATCCGATCTGACATGCATTTTTAAAAGCACACACACACACACACACAACATTTAAAGGATATTAGGGGTATCCGAAAGACTCGTTTTACGAGGCGACTCGGGTGAGCTCTAATATTCTAATATTCTCTTCCCGAGGAGTCATCTGACCTCCGAACTCAAAATCTCATCACACAAAAACAGTTTAAAATTGTCTTTAAACTGATGCCCTTTTTCAATGTTTTGGGCTTAATAAAAACGGCGTGGCGACTCTACAAATGCGAAAACAAACGGCGAGACGAAACCGCTCCAACGCGAAAGATGCCAGATGCTGGGGCGCGATCCGTCGCTGCCTCTCGGATCCGGGTAATTTCAGCGACTGCACTTTTTCACGACATGATCCACAAGGAAATTGAGGTCTACGTCGATGACATGATAATCCATTCCAAAGGCGAGGATGGACAGCACTTTGTCGACCTGCAAAAGTTCTTTGAAAGGTTGAGATAGCATTCCATGAGACTGAATCCTGCCAAATGCACCTTTGGAGTGACAAGGGGGAAAGTCCTCGGGTATATGGTCACAGAACGAGGTATTGAAGTCGATTCCCGAAAGATCAAGGCCATTATGGACATGAGGCCGCCTCGAACCCAGACAGAGGTCAAAAGCTTTATGGGAAAATCACAATACATCAGCTGTTTTGTCAACCAGCTGACTATCGTGTGCGAGCCCATCTTCAAGCTCATGAAGAAGAACGCAGACACAGAATGGACTGAGGAATGCCAGGATGACTTTGAACAAATCAAGGCGTACTTAGTACATCCCCCGGTGCTATGCCCCCGCACATGGACAGAAACCTCTTCTGCTCTATCTCACTGTCACAGATACGACAGTTAGGGCTATGCTTGCTCAGGAGATGAAAGACTCTCGGGTAGAAAACGCCATTTACTTTGTCAGCCGAAAGCTGCAAGGATGTGAGCTCAATTACTCAGCGTGCGAAAAGACTTGTGCAGGATTGGTCTGGGTAGTCGATAAGCTGAAGCATTACATGCAAGCCCACTCTGTGAACTTGGTCTCAAAAATGGACCCTATCAAGTATATCTTCGACAAGCCTTCCCTTTCGATGCGTCTAGCAAAGTGGTCGTTCTTCTTGGATGAGTATGACATAAACTACTTGACGAGAAAGGCAATCAAGGGTCAAGCGCTGTCAAACCATCTGGAAAACTTCCCTAGCAATGAGGACCGCAGGCCTGAACCCTAATTCCCAGATGAAGGAATATTTGTAGTTGAGCCTGAGGACCGATGGCAGCTATTCTTTAACGGAGCTGCTAACAAAAGAGGAAATGGCGTAGGAATGCTATTGGTCAACCCGAAAAATGAGCACACACCAATAGCCATCAAGTTGAACTTCCCTGCCACAAACAATGCCGCAGAGTATGAAGCTTGCATTGAAAGTTCAGAAGCTGCCTTAGAAAGGAATGTCAAGGAGCTCGAGGTCTATGGAGACTCAGCCCTGATCATCAACCAGGTCTCCAACAAGTGGAAGACTGTGGATCCTAACCTTCAAGAGTATCATGCCTACATGGAAGAGTTGACTGAGCAGTTCAGAGAAGTAACCTTCCATTACCTGACAAGGGACAAGAACAGATTCGCAGATGCCTTAGCTACTCTAGCCTCATTGGTAGAGATCCCTGAGGGAAAGGCGATAAAATCATTCAGAGTGGGTAGAAGAGAAGCCCCGACTTTCTGTTGTGAGATAGACTTGGGACCCGAGCCTGTCAAAGAACCCTGGTAAAGTCAGATTTATCAGTTCCTTAAGGATGTGGAGTCAGCTTTCAGAGATGAAGAAGGTAGACCAAGGGAAGGCATCAAAGCTAAGAGCTTGCAAGCCCTGAAATGGTTGGCCTCTCACTATGTCATCCTAGGAGGCGACCTGTACAAGAAATGGTACCAAGGACCACTACTCCTATGTGTCACCCAAGAAAGGGCAAGAGAGTTAATGACCGTTGTCCATAATGGTCCTTGCGGTCCACATATGAACGCCAGAGCGTTGATGCAAGTTATCCTCAGAATGGGCTACTACTGGATTTCCATGGAAATAGACTGTGTCCAGCATGTCCGAGCGTGCGACAAATGCCAGCGGTTTGCCAATCTCAATCATCTTCCGCCTCATGACCTGTACTGCATGACGACTCCTTGGCTGTTTGCAATTTGGGGTATTGACGTGATAGGGAAGATAGCCCCGGCAGGAAGCAATGGACATGAATTTGTGCTAGCGGCGGTCGACTACTTCACAAAGTGGGTAGAAGCCAAGTCCTATAAGGTCCTCACTTCCAAGAAGGTGGCCCATTTTGTCAAAGAAAATATCATGTGCAGATATGGGGTGCCCAATGAGGTCATTTCAGATAACGGGTCTCACTTTGAAGGGGACTGCGATAGATTGCTGTCAGAATTCAGAATCACTCGCCATAAATCGTCCCCGTACAGACCTCAGACCAATGGAGCAGTAGAAGCTGCCAATAAGACGCTCGAATGGATTATCCGGAAAATGGCCACCCGTAGTCGTGACTGGCCTGAAAAGCTGCATCTGACACTCTGGGGCTACAGAACGTCTGTTAGAACAGCCACGGGAGAAACTCCCTTTGCCCTGACTTACGGGATGGAAGTAGTGTTGCCAGTAGTGTTGGAAATCCTGTCACTAAGGGTCCTCCTGGAAAACAGTGTCAATGAATTAGAGTGGCTGCGCAGCCGGCACGACGAATTGGCCCTGCTTGATGAAAGAAGGCTAAAGCCATGGAGCATACCCGAGCCTACCAGAGGCAAATGGCCAGGGCATTCGACAAAAAGGTCAAGGCCAGGGACATCAAAGAAGGTGACCTAGTACTGAAAGTGAAGCCCCCCACCAGAGACAACCCTCTGGGAAAGTGGGAACCCATTTGGATTGGCCCGTATGTGGTGCAGAAAATACTCTCGGGAGGAGCGATGAAGCTTGCAGACCTGGACGGCAATCCCTTTGTTCACCCAGTCAACGGTGATAAGCTCCGCAGGTATTATGTCTAAAAAAAAAAAAAAGAAGAAAAAAATTATAAAATAAAAAAAAGAAGAAGAAAAGAAAAAAGAAAAAAAATACATAGTGCAAAAAGAGTAATGCTCACTAGGTGAAAACCCAAAAAAAGGCGGAGTCTAGGCAAAAGACGGGGTTGCACAAAAAAAAAAAAAAAAAAAAAAAAAAGAAAAGGAAAAGAAAGAAGAAAAATATAGTGCAAAAAGAGTAATACCCAGCTAGGCTGAAAACCCAAAAAGGGCGGTCGGTCTAGGCAAAAGACAAGGTTGCACATAAACAAAAAAAAAACAAAAAACCAACAACAAACAAAAATCCCGATAGTTCACCAGAATGAACTGAGAAGACCTGAGCCCCTTAGTCTTTCTTGTAAAAGGGGAACGTAGGCAGCCAGAAATGGTTCGGTCTAAACAATAAATAAGACAATCAAGTTTCCATGAAATGTGTCTTATAATTTCTAAGATAATATCTTTGTTATTTACAAGTTAAAAACTCCTTGATGAGTTCAAGCACGGTCTACTCTTGACTCTGCTAACCTGCTACAAAGATCTAAAATACACAATAAAAGACCTAATAATCTATTGTGTTTGCAAAATGGCAATAAGGGAATCCTAGGAATAGATCTCTCAGTCGTCATTCGCTGAGTCTTCCTTGTTCTTCTTCCCTTTACCTCAACCTCGTCGAGTGTTCTTCCTCTTCTTCTCTATGATGTCGGTCTGCCTCATCCCAATTTCTGGTATCCTCACTGGAGCCTCCACCAAGCCTGTGTCAATAAGTGTCTTCTCTACCCTGGCATGAGCTCGTATCTCCTCCCTCTGAGCCTCAGTAAGGGGAGCGACCTCCGATAGCCTCTCATATTGAGCCTCCATATCCCTGATAAGGTCACCCGACTGGTTATGGCGACTAGCTTTAGCCTCAGTCTCCCTCAGAGTCCTGCTCAAGTCACACTCAGCCCCCAATAAAGCCTGACGTCTCTCTCCTAAGATGACCTGAGTCACCCCCATCTCCTTCTCGTACCAATCCAAGTAGGCCGTGGTCAAGATGGTACTCTTCCTACTCTTGAGAATGGCCCTAGATGGGAAAGCAGTGTATGTCCATGCCCTCGAGAAAAATGAGAAGTTGGCTGGATCCCTCATGTCAAAAGGCACTACCTCCACGGTACTGATGTCCTTCCAATCATCCAGAGGCTCCTGTAAGATCCCAAATTTCCTGGACACTAAGCAAGGGATGTAGAAAGATGACCAAGAGAACACCAGAACCCTCACTACATAGGACTCCTGAAATGTCCTACGAGTCTGCAGCCTCGAATGAGGCACCCACCAGCAAATGTCTGAGGTGGACAACCTAGCCATCATCAGGTCCCATCTACCCTGGTCCTGTTACCTAGGTACACCCCTCCGAGAAATCACCAAAGGGCTTTGAGTAGGAGTAGCCCCCGGCAAAGCCCAAGCCTCTCCTGTAGCTATAAAGTCTGCACTGCTGGGCTCCTAGACCTCATGAAATGGTCTCCCCTAGCCATCCTGTCCATACCATGCAGAGTCTCACTCAGAACACGTGGAACAATATCCTTCCCAGTCCTGCAGTCTCTAACCATGTCCAAAAGGCCACCATGGCAGACCCCTAAGGACTCGGCAGTGAATAGAAATGAGAACACGCAGAGGATAAAGGCATCCATAGCCACCGGGGTCGTAGCTGTATCTGGAGACCCAAACCTGCCTGAAATATCAGAAATATCGATCCTGTCAGGGGCTACCATCATCCCCTTGACCTCTTCCAGAGAGATTCGCAGAAAAGATGTCAACTTTACAGTCACTGGCACGTCTCCGGTCAAAGGAATCGAAACGGCTTCAATTTCTGGACCCCCAATCAATGCCCAAAAGTCTTCAAAGGTTGGGATGAGTTCATTGTAAGAAAAGCAATAAACGTGTCTCCGGATGTCCCAAAACCTTGCTGCTGCTCTCAAAAGGTCCCAATCGGGCGGGAGATCCTTCAAATGCCATAAAGACTTGATCTTGAAGGTGGTATCGAACAGCCCCTTGTTAGATTGAAAGTTGTGCCTCATCCAAGATTGAAGATCAGACATAAAATGGTCTCTTTTCCCCTTTTGCAATCGGACTGGTTTTTCCATGGTAGGTGATCAAAGTTGATGATTTTTGGTCAAAAATATGCTCTGGGATTAGTTGGGACAAGCCTAGGGTGAAAATGAAATGAAACGGCCATCCCCTGATTTTATTTGAAAAAGAACCAGTTTAGACAAGACTTCCAGCCGCACGGCTGCATTTGCCCAGGACCTGGCCGGACGGCCTCATTTGCTTCTGCAGAAAAAAATCTGCAGCAGCCAAAGCTGCTGCCCAAGTGGAGTTCTCACCCCACTTTCTCAACAAAACCTGCATAAAAACATGTCCAAACACCATTCATGCAATCATATGTCATCACAAACCATTTTGGCTCAGTTCCAGCCCCATTTTCAAGGAAAAAAGCTGCCCCGAGGCTCAAGTAATATGCAAAAACATAAAGCATGAATAAGAAAAGCAAATAAAGGATTAATACATTGTATTCGCCTCCTTGGCGCCCAAATAAAACGAAAAATTAACAAAATGTGCATAAATTGTTCATTGTTTTTTTCTCTCCTTATCCTAGGTCAACCTAAGGAACCCTAAGCCTCCGACTCCTCGTCGTCGCTGCTTAGCTCGTAGAAATTAGGATCCCTCATCAAATCCTCATCATCACTCACGTCAGACAAATTGACATTCACATGCTCATACTCTGCCAGCTGCTCCAGAATGCCCGTGTTGGGTCCCTATCCCCGAGGCACGGCGCTGGTGGATGAGGTCTGATACCCTGAGGTCTGGTACTCTGAGACTAATGAGGAAGAGGCTATGCTCCCAACGTGCCTTCTCTTGCGCACGGGCTCCTGCACATTCGCCGCAGCCCTGGAAGTGCAGGCCAGCTTCCTTAGAAGGGACCGGCACACATCCTTCCAACCTCTGTTCTGCCGTACCAAACCATCATAGGTATGAGCAGGGACCTGCAAGAAAAGAGAAGAAAAACTCAGAAAATCTCAGAAAAGTTCAAAATTGTAGAAAGCGAAGAAATCCGAAAAGGGAAGAGACCCTAGAGATACTTACAGTGCTGTCAGGTGGCAGAGTATACCGGGGCTCCCTCGTGTCAGGAACAGGCACCATGAACCTCCTCGGTACCCCATTTAACACATAGTAGAAATGAGCAGGAGGCATAGGCGGATTAGTCGGCTCAGCATCCCCGTACACCTGAGCAGCAGCTATCTTCACTAGCTTATGCGGCATCCTCAACAGCTTCTCCACGAAGGTGGCGTACGGGGTAGCTATGTCAAAATACTCCTCGACCGCCATGCCAGCATGGTACCTCTCTATCTTATCCGCTGACCAGTTCCTGGGCTGCAGCATAAGCGGTGGAGGATCATGAGGAGTGACGGCGTCCAACGGAGGGACATAGCCATGCTGCCTGGAGAAGCGATCTCCTAGATAAATGACATCACAGGTCAGCTCTGTCAGCCACCTCCTCTGCCTAGTCACCACCAAGGCATCCCCTAGCAAAGCCTCAGAGTACCTCCCCCAAGGATAGAAATCCACCCCCTTGTGACCGTCCCTGTTGATGACGGGTCTCACCATCTTGTAATCAAAAGTAATCCGGGTCTTCCCGGTGAACTTGTCTCTAGCCTCTCCCCTCCAGCGAATCATAGCCGGGAAGATCTCCGATCACTCTGTTGGTTCCAAGGAAAGAACCCAATCATCTCACAAAACCAGACCTGCATGTTCAAAACAAAAGGGTCATTTCTCTCATAAAAATCTCAAGACAGAAAAGTAAAAGAGATAAAAGAGGGTGAGAGTACCTCAAGAGCAAAAGAAAAACAATTCATAGAAGCAGCCACATTCCGGCTGTACAGATCCAAAGAGAAGTAGAGCTCAGCCAATCCGGCCTCACCCCAAGAGACTGTCCCAACCTCATCCAAATTCTCGAAAGAGTCAAGCAGGCAAAGCATTGCCAATGTCCCAGAGTTCGCAAAAATGGTGACTGACATCATCAACCACAGAAAAGCTCTCGCGAGCTGGTGGGCGGTCACCTCATTGGCAGCAAATCCCTGCATACACTCCAGAACTGCCACCTCAACAAACCTCGTCTCCATCCCAAGTCCTTTAGGACGGAGGTCAAAACCTACCAGAGCCCTGAACTCGGCTGCAGTAATGTGATCCCTCCAGGTCACAGGCCTCCCAGTGAACTGCAAACCGGTAATAGTAGTGAAGTCGGCAGGAGTCACCGTGATCTCTCCCCAGCTAAGATGAAAGTTGTGGGTGGTGTCCCACTAGAACTCCGAAAGGGCCTGGACCAGCCCCTTACTCTTAGAGGTCACATGGATGCCTCTACCAATAGCGTCAATGAAAGAATTGAGCCCGGTAGCCATCACCAGCTGCTTGGGATTCACCCCATCCTTCTCGAAGTTGGGCATCCTATCCCACAACTTCACAGCCACCTTAACAGGTCCCCTCGACTTGTTCTCCTGTAGGAAAACACAACAAAAAAATGTGTCAGCCCTTCATCTCACCTCAAAAGCATACATATATTCAAAAGTGCACATATTTTTCAAAGAAAAGCATTCATAAGAGATCTCTAGCATCCTTTGCCTAGAAAACGTGTCCTTCATCATTTGAAGCACGTCATCCCGAGCACACTGCTCTCTCAAACACAAATTTCCAATTTTCACAAAAATTCTTTGCACATAAGCATTAATTTTTCAAAATGGCATGCATGAATCCTTTTCATCGTCCAAAATCATACTTTCTCATCCATGACCAGAAATTGACCTAGTTCTAGCACATGCATGTTTATTTATGTCCACAACCTCATAGGTCAATCATTAACTCCCAAAATCATCAACAAAAATCATAAGAAAATTTGAAAAATTCCTAAAAATCGGGTCAAGCCCTAAAACAATCAAAATTGACAAAATCAAGCAAATCAAGAATGCTTACCCCAATAGATTGAGGTTTCATTGATTTGTGCTCCCTCTTCCCGAGATAAAGCTCAAAAGGAGGCGTGTTGAAGTCATACTTTCGCTCAGTTCGAACGAACTCCCTCCTCCTCCTCCTAGCGGCCTCCGACAAGTTCCTTCGCGCTTGCCTAGGCACAATATTCCCCTCCGGATCCATCTTGAGCGGTAGAAGAAAGGGAATTAGAGACTTTTGAAAAAATCTCTCTCTACTCCCTCTCTTCTCCTCGGTAGAAACAAGCGACAATGGCGCCCTTGCCCGTTTCAATTCTGTTTAAATAATCTGGTGAAAATAGATTTCTAGCCGGACGGCTTCTTTTGCCTCATCTCTCGCCGGGCGGCTTCATCTGCTCTGAGCTGAATTTACACTTTTGCCCCTGGACTTTCCACTTAGGCATACAATCCCCGTTATTTCTTAACCAGAGTAACATTGTCTCCCAGGGATACCCGTTATCTCAAAGGAGAATAAACTTTCCTCTCGAGACGCCTCTGTTACTTCCGTTATAACGGAATAACGCTAGGTGACATCCTACGAATTATCAAAACTCAAACTTTAGCTACCTCTATCCCATAGATAGTGGAGTACGCTTCAGTTTCTTTAAACTTTAGCTACCTCTATCCCATAGATAGTGAAGTACGCTCAAGTTTTTCCAACTTTAGCTACCTCTATCCCATAGATAGTGAAGTACGCTTCAGTTTCTCTAAGCTTTAGCTACCTCTATCCTATGGATAGTGAAGTACGCTCATGTTTTTCCAACTTTAGCTACCTCTATCCCATAGATAGTGAAGTACGCTTCAGTTTCTTTAAACTTTAGCTACCTCTATCCCATAGATAGTGAAGTACGCTCAAGTTTTTCCAACTTTAGCTACCTCTATCCCATAGATAGTGAAGTACGCTTCAGTTTTCCAAACTTTAGCTACCTCTATCTCCTAGATAGTGAAGTACGCTCAAGTTTTTCCAACTTTAGCTACCTCTATCCCATAGATAGTGAAGTACGCTTCAGTTTTTCTAAGATATAGCAACCTCTATCTCCTAGATAGTGAAGTACGCTTTAGTTTCCCAACTTCAACTACCTCTATCTCCTCGATAGTGATGTAAGCTTTAGTTTAATCAGGTGACAACCTCCATTAATTGTCAATTCAGGTGACAGCCTCCATTAATTGTCAATCAGGTGACAACCTCCATTAATTGTCAACCAAGTGACAGCCTCCATTAATTGTCAAACCAGGTGACAACCTCCATTAATTGTCAAATCAGGTGACAACCTCCATTGATTGTCAAATCAAGTGACTCCTCCATGAATCGTAAAAACCTCAAGGATCCTAGACATCGTTCCTAACTATCTAGTGAGACTTGAACTACGACCAAGGCTTGATTCTTCCAGGATACGTAGGTAGCCTTTCATAAAGGTCCAGCCATCCGACCACATTGGTCACCCATTTCATTCATCACTCCTCAATGGTACATGAGCCTTTCATAAAGGTCCAGCCATTCGACCACATCGGTCACCCTCTTCCTTCATCACTCCTAAGTAGTGAAGTAGCCCCTCATAAAGGTCCAGATATCCGACCACATTGGCCACTTCCTTCATCTAGCATATCCCCAGTAGGATCAGCCATTTGACCTCCTAGGTCACTTTCCTTCCATCTTCCTAGCAAGATACCAGTTTCTCTTCACCATTCCCCAGCGGATCTTTCCCGAACTACGACTTGGCTTGATTCCTCCGGGATACGTAGCTAGGCTACTTTAGGTTCAGCCAATTCATCACATATGACACCCCTTTCCCCATCGAATCTTTTCCGAACCACGATCATGGCTTGATTCCCCCGGGATACGTAGGTAGCCTTCCAAAGGTTCAGCCACTCGACCATCTTGGTCACCCAATCCGTCTCGGCAGTTCGCCAGATTGGATCCTTTTTTATCGAATCCCCACTTGCCTTGCAAGTGACGTTGCCGAGGGGCTTCTGTAAGTACCCAAATCTGGCTCATGCCTTCCGATTAAGTTTCTCGGCAATTCCCCGGACTTTCCTAAAGTTCAGGGGGAATTCCGAAACTTTCCCAAACCTTCCGAGGGGCAAAGGACTTGTTAGGAATTTAAATTCCACGTAGTCCCTCATTGGAAAGAGCTTCTAGAATGCCACCTTGCATGATTCTAGAAACAGGCTGAGTCAGTAATGGATAAGACCGCACGACTTCATCAGCCAAGGGTTACAGCCGCACGGCTTCATTAGGAAGCACAAATCTGCCTATAAATAGAGGCCTCCTCTATTCATTTTGAGAGAGAATTTTTGCACTGTTACTCTACCAAAATAGAATCATGAATTTCCAGAAAGCTGAAACCTCTCAAAATCACCTCCTTCCTCTCCAAAATCCCTCCAAAGTTGCTCCCTCCTTAGGAAACCTTCAAGGGAGATAGAGGAACACCACCATTGGTAACCTCTCCTCCTCTTCTCTTTAAAATATACTTGTTATTCTTGTTATATTGCTCCTTGCCATTTATATTGCTATTTACTTACTTTATATGTGATTTCTTGCCATAAAGATCAAGTCTTTACTATGTAGATCATAATATCCCCCATTCCCCCATCACATAGGATTCATGGAGGATCCATACAAAGGATGAACAATAAGACAACAAATGGCTTGTTCTAAGGTGGATCTCTCACATGATGATGTGAAAATGTCATCTTTTTCATATAAAAATGACATCTTTACATTAAAAATGTCATCTCTTCTCATATAAATGTCATCCCCTTCCCATAGACCTTGCTTCCAAGAATTGTCCACCTAAATGGTTCTTAAAGGACATAGGAAAGCCATAAAGGTCCTCCCTTTACATTACTAGTCCTAGCTTGCATAGTGCTCATTAGACATGTTTGCATAAAAATATCATCTTTACTTTAAAAATGCATTCCCCACGTCCCTCATGGTTGGATCAAACTGCAAGGATTGCTTAGTGACCTTCTTAAGGCACAAAAAGGCATAGGATGAGTATAAAGATCCAATCTTTATACCCCTCCCCTTAGTCCCTTTGGTACTTGAAGCATATCTTGGGGTGTAATGGTGTAAAGGTCATATCTTTACATCGTTTCCTCCATATATAGATGCCATAGTCGGATATCCCTTTATAAATGGATGAACATAAGCCCCACATCTCCGATCATAACTTGAGACGAGCACAAATATCCCTATCAAGCTCAAATCGTCTCAAGATGTAGGATTGATGGGCAAAGGTCCTTCCTTTCTAAAGAGTCTCATTCTTGGACTATAAAAAGAGGTGTCCCTATTCCGATAACATGTGACCCAAGGTCTCATAATGATGATCGTAAGTCCAATATGAGCACGGGATCAAAGTCCCGAACATATCAAAATCCAAGGAATCCCGAGCGATAACCAACTCATGGTTTATACGTCTGGAAGACCACTTGGCACATTCCCCCCTTTATCAAAACACATCCCACACACGAAAGAACAAAAGCAAGCACGAAAATTGGATCTTGGAAGACTTGCTTCGGCAAGGCTCCTTGGGTAAACGCCAAACGTTCTTCCCAAGGAGTAACTTAACCTCCGGACCCTAATCCTTTTTTTCAAAGTTTTGAGGAAATCAAAATGACATGGCGACTCCATTTTTCAATTTAAACCGGACGTCTTCAAACCGATGTAAGGCGGTGACCCCTTACACGAGAAAGCGGTTCGAAACACCACAAAGAGCCGCAATCTTGGGCACCACATTTCACACCCACCACCATCCCTGTCCATCCCATCCCACCTCCCCTTCTCAGCTCCCCCATCTTATTTCAACACTGCCTTTTCACCTTCCCTCATTTTCGATCTGTTTTTATGACATTTGGAAACCCGTGTTGAATTTACGTACCCGAATTGGCGAACCACAAGTAATAATAATAATACACTGTTATTATTACTTAAGCAAACTTACACAAGGACAATGTACAAGTGCTTAATGCACACACTACTAATAGACTCCCACACTAGATAATATAGCCCATAAGGAGAAGTCCTCCCAACACACTCACGGCTGGACTCTCTATTCTAATTACACAATTTGGGGAAAACACAAAACCCTTATTTATAAGCAGCCTAGGTTGGTTAAGGGAGCTTCACAGCTTCTCCGGAAAGTTCCTTGCTAGTCGGCACCTAAGAATCGTCCAGAATCTTCTAATATAACAATGGTAAGATTCCCAATTCTTTAACTCTTGAAACATCTTCAACCTTCTTTAATGTTGAATTTATGGAACTTTCTAGAGATTTGGTGTTGACTCTCAACACTCCCCCTCAATGCCGACTCTTTCTTCTTGAACTTCACCAATGGTTTTCTTTGAAGAGCTTCAACCTCGAGTTGTTCTTTTGTGTCGCAATATGACTTTTTATATAAGTCATTACTAGTACCATCATAGCGAGAAATTTCTTTGTCATCACATTATCGTAGCCAAAGTTCTTCCTCAAGTTCATGTTTCACATTTATGTTTCTTGGCATCTCGAACGAACACATGTTAGACATAGTTAAAGTCTTTAACATAGTGGACATACCTTGCTCAAATGCCCAGTGTTCTTGATATTGCTCCCCCTTAATCTTTAGCTTCTTTTCGTTTACGAGCTTTGGATCATCCAAATTCAAGTCGGCCAGTTCAAGTTACTTTTCCTTCTATCCAACTTCGACCATGCTTATTAATGCTTTTAAAGTGTCGTTATCGTCTAAAATGTCCTTACATCCAATGTTGACCGTGGCAGTTACATCTTCAAACCATCGACCTTCGTCAAAGTCAATCTCTTCTTCGCTTTCCACGTTGTCATCAATCCAACATTCTTCGGTAGTAACTGGGTAGGCGTGGTCCACAAACCAATCTTCCTCTTCTGGGTCATGTTTATGAATCCTTATATCTGCGAAGGAAGCTTCCATGTCCCATTCTTCTTCACTATCATAGGGACCTTGATTGGTAATTGCATTTCCTTCGACAACCTTCTTCCTGAATGGACAATCTTTTTAGGAAATGCCCTTTATGACCGCAGTTGTAACATTCTTTGGTTCGTCTCCACTCATCAAGTCATGAATCATCTTTATTTTTCAGTTTTGCTTCCTCTGCGTGAGAGCTTCCTTTGTACCTTGGACCTTCATGCTCGTCTTGGATCTCATCTTTCTTTTTCCATCCCGCAGCAACACGTCCATGTTGCCTTCCGCGACCTCGTTGGCTAAAGAGTGCTTCCTCTGAATCCATTAGTTTTGGCGATGAAGGCCTAGATGTATGTTTGTCTAGCGTTTCATGGCTGGCCAGCAAAATCTCTAACTCTAAAAGAGATGGTTGTGTGGCCCAACCACGAATTGCCGTAACTAACCCCTTAAACTCGGGTCTCAACCCATGGATGATTATCCTCTTCATTCTTTGCTTGTTAATCTTTGAGTCTAGATCTAACTTCGAGATATCATGACACAATGATTTAACTTTATGAAAATATTGACTTACTATTAGATTCTTCTGCGTAGTCGACATTAGCTCATTCTCAAGCATCTGGAGACGAGCCTCATTGGTCCTTGAAAACAAGGTCGTATAGGTATCCCATATCTCTTTTGGAGTTTGTGCATCCTCTACATGTTCCAAAAGTTCATCCTCGACACTAATCTTTAGTGCGCAAATAGCCTTCCCGGCTTTCGCTTCCCATTTTCGAAATGCTTGAGTGTCCTCCTTTTTTGGTTGCGTGGTCTCATTACCACCCACAACATTCCATAACACTTGTCCTTTTAAGTACGACTGCATACACGTTCGCCAATACTTATAATTGCCATTGTTGAATCTCCTGACTCCACCAAATGCGCTTGCCGGATCTACCATCGTAACTTGGTACTGCGTCCATGCACGTCACCAAGTAAGCCTGGTCTCCCACCACGAGCTTCACAGTCTCCTATTGTACACCTGCAATGATCCCGAACAACGCCTCAACAACGGTTCCCACGATCCCGGGTCGTATCGCTCTGATACCACTTGTTGAATTTCCGTAACCGAATTGGCGAACCACAAGTAATAGTAATAATAAACTGTTATTATTACTTAAAAAAACTTACAAAAGGACAATGTACAAGTGCTTAATGCACACAATACTAATATAGACTCCCACACTAGATAATACAGCCCACAAGGAGAAGTCCTCCCAACACACTCACGGCTGGACTCTCTATTCTAATTACAAAATTTGGGGAAAACCCAAAACCCTTTTATAGGCAGCCTAGGTCTGTTAAGGAAGCTTCATAACTTCTCCGAAATGTTCCCTGCAAGTCGGCTCCTAAGAATCGCCCATAATCTTCTAATATAACAATGGTAAGATTCTCAATTCTTTAACTTTGGAAACATCTTCAACCTTCTTTAATGTTGAATTTATGGAAATTTCTTGAGAATCGGTGTTGACTCTCAACAACCCGTCGATCTGGTCCAAGTGTTGGTTATCAAATGTGATTTTGATTTTTTCCCAGATCTGAGAGTTTGAAGGGATTTTTTTTGTTTTTATAGTGGTCTATCTTGTTGCTTTGATTTATGCCCGAATCTGGGATTGTTTTGATTTGATAATTTTTTATGGAAATCGAGTTCTTCCCTGTTTCTCTATTGTGATTTTGGTGTTGCGGTGGTGAAGTGTGGGTCTGTTCACAACAATCCAACAAATTTAATAAATTTGAAAAAGTTTAGCAGCGAAAATTTAACGCACACAAGAGAGTAGAATTTCTCAAGTTATATAAATATAACTTGAGGATGCCCGATGGCAAAGATCTTTCAATAAATATACTTTAAATATAAAGCCGAAAAGTATCCTAATGATTATAAACAAAAGTACAATGGAATGACTACTTTAGAATACACTCTTTGGAACAACACTCTATCTCACACTCAGAAATACTCAAAGAATGAAAGCTAAAACACTTTAGATAACTATTGTTGGATAGGGTGTTGACAACGCTCAGGACATTACTCCGAGAATGTGTTCTCTCTTTGTGCAGATCTCAACTTTGGATTGTATAGTTTGAAGTTGTAATGACCTTGAACTTATATATGCTGAATAGATATCCAACCTACTCTTTGTAACCAGAAATTCGTCATGTGTGGATAGTGGAACCACTTTCCTTCTTGGCTTCCACATTTCCTTGATTGTAGGAGGACCAAGTCATCTTATGCTTCACCCATTGTAATCCTAAGCTTCCAGCATTTGTACTTTCGTTCTCTCCAAGAATGAGTTGAAAAAAAGTCTCAACAACTTTCTTTCTCTTCACTTTTTTACAAGTAAATGTTTCATTTATTTGTAACTTCCATTTACTTCTTACTACTTGTTTGTAGCTCCAAAATGGATCAACCTGTCATCATTATTTGTACCTACAATAACACTAAAAATCAAGGAATATATAATATCAACATCAATCAATTTTGTGTAGTAAAATGATGAAACCATTACTAACCCCGTCTGGTAACACATGAGGTAACACTAGCGGCAACACCCGTGGCAACACTAGTGTTTACACTAACAATCTCCCCCTTAGTTTCACATTTTTTCACAAAATAAAAGTGATGCTGCTGCAAGACAATGTTAGACCATGAAAGTATCTCCCCCATATATAGATCTTCCACTTAACAATACACTTTCCCTTAATGTAAGATTTTATTCAAAAATTAAATCAAATGTTGTGATATTTTCCCAACATCTGAAATTAATAGAATCACCATTTTAATCTCTCATAAAACATTAAACTCCCTCTAAATATCAAATTACTTTAAGTAAGATTTCATTCAATATAGAACCTTCAACTCATTCAAAGTTCCTAGAGTTATGAAGTTTACCACACAAACCAGATTCCAGCCATATTCATATTTAATTAGTAGGCATTGTCGGGAATATTGGCAACACAACACACGCATCCAACATCATCACGTATCTAATACCACATCCTCTTCCCCCCTTTTTTTTGAAGAAAGATGCCTCAAGAAAATTCATCACGGACTGCAGTAATTTACACTACGTGGGCAGTCAACCTTTCAGCTTGTGATATGAAAAATTCTAAAGGAAAAAAAAATGTACCTGTGTTGATTCAAGTGTTGTCACTAGTGTTGGCAATACAAGAAGCAACATTTTCTTTAACATTTGTAATATATAATAGGGTGAAAGTATAAGCGTAAACTAGAGCATTTGATCAGGAACACTCTAACATATAATCTTTGCAAAACCTTGGTGAAGTTTGGACAATAACATATGTGTTGGCTACTGTGTTGATACTAGTGTTAGGAGAGATGTTTCCATTAGTGTTAGAACACAAGATGCAACATATTGGTTGATCTCAATGAAAACAATATATGGTGAATCAGAGGGGTTTTAGTTTGGAGAATCTATGTCCCTAATACTAATTATAAACCAACATATTATACTCCCATTTGGCAAGTAAACATCGTCGCAGCGAACGCCGTGCCCCGAGTTACTTTAGGAGTATTTCTCATATCTATTTTAATATCAACCATATACTAATTAGTGACTTTATCACTTTAAGCAAAAAGGGGTATCAACAAGTTACCCTAAGTATAAGCCCATACTATAACAAAATGGTCAGCATGTGCCATTTAAAAAAAACATATAAAATAAAGGTTTTTTTGTTTTTTTTATATTTGAAAAAATAAAACTGAACGTGACAGGTTATGCCAAACATATGAAGCCCAACATTTCAAACATCACACAGACACAGTTATTAAATGAGCCAATCCAATTGCCACAACTCCTATGGCCCACCAGTATAAGATCAGTCGACCTAGCTCATTGTCCGACCATCCTTGGTCCCGACCTAGCTTCGTTCGACATACGATCATTTATACAATCCATGTCTAAGCCAAGGCACGAAGTCAGGTCGACCTTGAATATTCAGGCGACCTCAACCTACAAATGTGCGTGTCTATCCATGACTCTATTTGTAACCGTCTCCTACAATCACCGAGATTGTTACGCCTACATTATCTCCACAATTCAAGGGATTCCTATCAATCCTGAGGCACCACTATATACCAGACTACATCCAACGTGAAATGGTATAGTCTTCTTGGTTTTTCTGAGATTACGTCATTTCCATACAGTCTATATCATATATAACTCGACATATCATCATCACGCCGGAGGGTTTTAGCTGGAGACCACCCCGGCTAGTCGTTTGTTTGTGGTTTCAGGTCTTAGTTGCTGGAGATCAACCTATTGCTGGACTAAGACTGATTTGGATCATTTTCTGTGCCATCAGTTTGGTTCCATTGCCGGGAAACGATCACACTAGACCTTAAAACTTTGCCTAATCACAAACATGGTCTCAGACGGACATACTACTACTGCCTCTAGTGAACCACTGCGTGAGAATGTTGGGGGGTAACATCGACGTAGGTATGGGGAACCGTACTGCTAACTTACCTCCTCCTCTGCAAGGGCACCCCACTAAGAGGGCCACTCGCTCCAACAGCGTGGCTGATGGAATGGGGCTGCAAGATAGGAGGAGAGAGAAGAGGCCCATGCCTAATCAAGCAGTAAGCCAGCAAGCTAAAAGGATCCAAATAGGTCGACCAGTTGCATGTGACATTTCAGGTCCCTCAGCTTCTCACCTTAGTAGGAAGGAGATCTTCCTGGAGCGGGCTAGACTGCTACATAGTTTACTTGAGGTACAAAATGAGTTGCTTGAGATACCTGAGTCTCGTAAGATAGACGATAGAAGATCACAAAGGGTAGCCCATTCTCTCACCTCTCATAGGCATTCTATTGGGGCACCTAGGCCATCAGGAGAAGAGGGAAGGAATGAAATGTCTCCTCCTACCCACATCTCCATAGATCGGACTGGCGACCTAAGGGATAGGCTCAACCAGCAAAGTGAACAAGAAACCGACTCAACTCGAAGGCAGCTTGAAGCTGACAAGGCTCAGCGTAGGTCGCCACAAAGGGGAGAGAAGTCACTTCTGCGATGAGAAAGGACTCCCCTAAGGGATGAGAGGCAGAGGACTCTCTCTAGGAGGGAGCACTACCGTGAGAAGAGGCAAAACTCTAATTCAATCTCCCACCAAATAGGCAACCTGGATGTTAGGGAGCTTCTCAATTTAAAAAGAAGATTGGATGATATGGAGGTATATCGTAAGACAACTAATGCGAAAGTTGAACGAAATGATTGCACTCTTTGACCTTTGGCCAAGGACATGCTCGACAAAGGCCCGCCTGCCGAGTTCAAGTTGCCAGTGTTAGAAAAGTATTTAGGCACAACAAATGCCTTGAATCATATGCAGCATTTTGAGGCCACAACATGTTTGGTCTCTTCTGAGGATGACTTGGTATGCAAGGCATTAACCATCACCTTCACAGGTGCAGAACTGACTTGGTTCCGTGACTTAACCACTAGTTGCATCACCTTGTAGAGTTATATGAGGAAGAAGTTCCTGAAAAGGTTCTCTATAGTAGGGGATCATAAGAAGACAATGACCGACCTAAATAACATGACTCAGGGTAAGACAGAAAGTACCATGAGTTACTTCACCAGATTCAAGGAGTTGGTCAACCAAATTGAGGAAGACCTGACAGATAGGGAGGTCATCAACTGCTTCAGGAATGGGGTATCCTCTCCTGATCTGGAATATGAGCTCCCAGTTAGGAGGGCGACCACAAGGAAGGAATTGTTTGAAAGGGACTATGATGTAACCGTGGCCGAGGAACGTAAAGAAAGAAAGAAGGACAGAGGCTCCAAGCATTTTGAGGTTGGTAAGTCCACAAAAGGAGGGTAGAACAAGAATGGCAACAACAAGGGAAAGAATAGAACTAGGGAGATTGAAAGGGTCCCTAAAAGCTTCACTCCCCTTACAGTTAGTCGGACATAAATCATGAATACAGTCGACCTAGGTCCTCCTGCCCCAATGAATACTCAAAACAAGTTCAGAAGGGATAATGGTAGGTACTGCGAGTACCACAAGGACACCGGGAACACCACAGAGGAATGTATGGGCTTTAAAAGATTCATCAGGAAGTGGGTAAACGAAGGAAGGTTGGAGAGGTTTGTGAAAGGAGGTTATCCTGAAGGAGGAGATAGACCTACAAGGGGTGTGCCAGAACCAAGGCAACCAAGACTAACTTTGGGGGTAATTGCTAAAGAAACAAGTAATACAACGCTCAAACACAAGATCTTCCAGTTGAGTAAAGCTCCATATGTGGCCCCTAGAAGCTGTGTTCTAGACAAGGTGATCAGTTTCTATCCATACGAGCTAGCGGCCAACATGGCTATGAGAGAACAAATATTGGTGATTCCAGGGCTCATTGATGACTGTACCTCCTGCAGGATTTTGGTCGACACGGGGGCCTGTAAGGACATTCTATATTATAAAACCTTCCTAGACATGGGTTTAACAGATGTCCGACTGTCGCCTTACTTAGGTCGATTAGAGGGCTTCACCAACCACATGGTCGAAGCAAAGGGTCAAATAGAGCTCGAGGTGGACGTCGGGCAACATCCTTTGAGGATAACAACTAAAGTAACATTTATAATCATTGATGTTATAAGTGATTACCATGCTATACTGGGTATACCTGGACAAGTCGCACTTGGAATGGTGCCCTCCATCCCTCATCAAAGGGTCAAGTTCCCCACCATGCTGGGAGTTGGGTGCATTCTAAGCACAACTAGGGAATATCTGGATCACGTGCTTCGCTCTAAGAAGAAGAAGGAGTTGGAAATTGACATTCCAGAGGAAAGTTGGAAGTTTTCAAAGTCTGTCACCACTACTTCCAGACTATCTACGATCAAGTGTACAGAAGAGGCGACCTATCCCTCACATGACCACATCATGAATGAGCTGAAACGTCCCTCTAAAAGCACCCAGGTCGCTACAGATACAACTTTGGTCAACCAGATCATCATTGACGACCTATGCCTCCAAGTCAACCAATGCTCGGGGGACTCCTCCAATAGGGAAATAGCTGCCGATCTAGACGATATGATCGGGGTAGAAGCTCCACACTTGGGGGATGAGGAAAGAAAAAGGGTTAGAGAGATCATCATTGAGACTATACAGTTTAGAGATGGCTAAGAACTAGAGTCGGTGGACGAGCTGGAGGATGTAGAAACCAATCCATCTTACCCCGAGTAAAAGATTAAGATAGAGAGCCATTTATTACCAGAAGAAAGGTTGAAGATAGTTGACCTATTAAGAGAAAGTACAGATGTTTTTGCTTGGAGGGTAGAGGATATGAGGGGAGTCAAGGAAGAGGTCGCACTGCACCGCCTTGATGTCAACCCCCACCATGAAATTCAAAATCCAGAAGCTAAGGATATTTGCTCGGGACAAAGAAGTAGCCATCAAGAAGGAGGTAAACAAACTTCTTAGTGCAGGTATAATCAAGGAGGCGGCCTATAAAACTTAGCTAGCGAACGTAGTGATGGTTAAGAAGGCCAACAGAATGTAGAGGATGTGTGGCGACTTCACAGATCTAAATTTATCTTGCCCAAAAGACAGCTACCCACTTTCTTGAATAGACAAGTTGGTCGACTCAATTGCTGGACATGCCACTCTCAGTGTCCTAGATGCTTACTCGGGCTACCATCAAATCAGAATACAGAAAGATGATATTGAGAAGACGTCCTCCCAAGAACCTGGAGGGGTATATTGCTACACCAAGATTCCGTTTGGGTTAAAAAATGCTATAGCTACGTATCAGAGAATGGTCAAAAGAGTCTTTGCTAGTCAGATTGGTCGAAACATGGAGGCCTACATCGACGACATGGTCATCAAATCTAAGACTGGTCATCATGTGGTCGACCTAAGGGAAACCTTCGCCAATCTACAAGCAAATGACATGAAGTTGAACCCAAGTAAGTGTGTATTTGGTGTAGCCGCTGTTAAATTTCTGGGTTTCTTGGTATCACAAAGGGGTATTGAAGCTAACCCAGAGAAGATCAAGGCCTTAGTAGAAATGCAGGAACCTACGTGCATCAAAGAAGTCCAATGATTGAATGGTAGGGTCATTGATTTGGGTCGCTTCATCGCCAAGTCAGCTGAGAGATCTCTCCCCTTCTTCAAAACTTTGAGGAGGATGAAAAACTTTGAGTGGACGACCGAATGTTTCTCATCGTTCCAACAGCTCAAGGAATACCTCGCCTCCCCACCATTGCTTAGTAGCCCGATTCAAGGAGAGTGTTTGTACATTTACCTATGGGATGGAGATCGAGCAGATGCTGCAGTTCTAGTCAGAGAGGAAAATGGCCTTCAGAAGCCAGTTCATTATGTAAGAAAGGATTTGTCCGACGTAGAGGGCAGATACATTAACGATGAAAAGATAGACTATGTCTTAGTGGTAGTAGCCAGAAAGCTACGAGCTTACTTCTCTGCTCACCCTATTGTCGTGGTAACTAATGCTCCATTGAGGAAGATATTGCACAAGCCAGAAAGCTCTGGTCGACTGCTCAACTGATCTATAGAATTGATGGAATTTGACATTGAATACAAGCCTCAAAAAGCTTTATATGCTCAACCTCTGGCTGACTTCTTGGTCGAGCTTACATTCACCAAGGAAGACAATAGAGAAACCTCCACAAAAAAGAGCTCAAAGGGGAAAGAGCAATCAAACCAACAAATAGTGAGTTTGCCCAACGACTACTAGAAGGTTTACTTAGATGGGTCTACTACCAAGAATGTTAGTGGAGATGGGATTGTGTTGATCGAACCAGAGACTTTTAGAGTCTTTGAAAAAGCTTTAAGGTTCAAATTCCAAGCTTCCAATAACCAGGCCGAGTATGAGGCCTTGTTCGCAGCAGTTGAGTACGCTAGATGCTTTGGGGCAACCAAGATCGTAGCCTACTGTGACTCCCAGCTGATCAAGCATCAATTAAAGGGAGAATATGAAGCGATAAATCCTATTCTGATCAAGTATTACGAGCTGGTGAAAATGTTGGTCTAAGACTTGGAGTTCTGGGAAATATAGAGGGTAGACCGTGATGAGAATGAGTTGGTCGACCTACTCTCCAAGTTAGCCATGATAGATGAGCAGCATGGACAACCAATCTCGTACTTAAAGCATCCAGCATACGAAAGAGTGCAGGTTCCATGCTCGGTCTACAGCTTTATGTTTTGGATTGACGAGATGAAGGCCTACAAGGAAACGAGCGTGCTACCAGCTGACGAACAGAAAGCTAGAATGGTAAAAAAGAAATCCCCTAGGTTCACTATACATGGAGACACATTGTTCAAAGGGTAATTTGTCATGCCATTGTTAAGGTGTGTTCATCCTATGGAGGTTCCTCAACTCTTGCTCGAGGTACACAGTGGAATATGTGGTGGACACCCGGGAGCCAGAACTTTGGCAGACAAGATACTCACATTGGGGTACTACTAGCCTCATATAAGGGAGGATGCTCGTGAGTTTGTGTAGAAGTGTGATAAGTGTCAAAGGTATGCCGACCTACCAAGACCCCCAACAACTGAGCAAACACCTGTGATCGCATCTTAGCCGTTCGACATGTTGGGGACTACGTATTGAGGAAGATTGGGGTAGCTGGAAGGAAAATTGAACAGGATAAGATATATCTGAACTGGGAAGGACACTATATTGTCAATAGAGTTATTAATGAAGGGACCTACATGATTGGCCATCCGGTTGGCGATGAGCTGAAACATCCTTGGCATGCTAGCCACGTAGTTAAATATTATTTCTGATTTAGCTCTCTATCTAACGATCTACTTCATCAATAAAATGGAGTTACCCCTGAGAAGTTCTACTTACAAACTGTGTTATACTTGCAATATGATTCAATTCAGCTCCAACTCTTAGTTGATCACAAAATATTAAACAGGTTCGACTGAATACTTATGTGAGTCTCGTTTCTTAAACAGACTTGACTAAAGTCCTATGTCAACCTCATTTTTCAACAGGTTCGACTGAAGACTTATGTCAGTCTCGTTTCTTAAACAGACTCGACTAAAGTCCTAAGTCAACCTCATTTTTCAACAAGATCGACTGAAGATTTATGTCAGCCTCATTCGTTACACAAACTCGACTAAAGTTCTAAGTCAACCTTGTTTTTCAATAGGTTTGACTGAAGACTTATGTTAGTCTCGTTCCTAAATAGACTCGACTAAAGTCCAAAGTCAACCTCATTTTTCAACAGGTTCGACTGAAGACTTATGTCAGTCTCGTTCCTTAAACAGACTCGACTAAAGTCCTAAGTCAACCTCATTTTTCAACAGGTTCTACTGAAGACTTATGTTAGTCTCGTTTCTTAAATAGACTCGACTAAAGTCCTAAGTCAACCTCATTTTTAAACAGGTTCGACTGAATACTTATGTCAGTCTCGTTTCTTAAATGGACTCGACTAAAGTCCTAAGTCAACCTCGGTTTTCAACAGGTTTGACTGAAGACTTATGTCAGTCTCGTTCCTTAAACGGACTCGACTAAAGTCCTAAGTCAACCTCATTTTTAAACAGATTCGACTGAAGATTTAGGTCAATCTCATTCTCAAACAAGTTCGACTAAAACCTTAGTCAGCTTCATTATTGGAAGTTGTCCGACTAAGACTTTGGTCGATCTCTTTCTTAATCTAGTTTGACAAAAAGGATAGAAATGTGGATCAAAGCAAAATAATTCAAAAGTCAACTAGTATTTAAAAGCAAGTCCCCAAAAAGCGGGCCAAAACTTGTCCAATTACAAAATGTTTCAGGTTAAGATGCCTCCCAAACTAGGCTAAGGCATTAACAACTAATGACAAATAAAGTAAAAATGTTGGGGACTTTTCCATTATAGAAGAACGGAATAATTACTAACTTATGCAATGTACTATACCTTCAATTTCAATAATGTAGTGTACTATCTAGTGATAACATAATGCAATGTACTTTCTAATTTTGTTACAAATAATGCAATTTAGTTGCATTATTTGAGTCAAAATTGGAAAGTAAATTGGATAAAAATAGTACGTAAATTACATTATTTGTCAGGAACTGATAAAGTACATTGCATTAAGGTGCCACTAGATATTACAATGCATTGATTGTAAAAATCGTAAAAGTACGTTGCATATTTTAGTCATTCACCCAGCATTATAGAACCAAAATAAATTAAAAAAGATCAATCTTCTTGATCGTGGCTCAGTTGCTCCTGCTGCTCTTGCTCCTCCCCATGCCCAGGATGATGGTGCTCTTGATGCTCGACCTCCTCAAAGACTTGATCTTGAGTGACTTCATCTTCTTTATCAACATCATCAGCCTCCTCGAGCTCCTTAAGAATGGCATTGAAGTTTCTTGGCTCAACTGGAGGGGCGATCCAAGGCTCTAACCCATATTCTGCATCCAGCTAGGAAATCACGGCCAGATAATTGTCATTGAAAGGTGTAAGTGCTCCAATTTGAGTTGTTAGCATTTTCGTTAGAAAATTAAAGAAAGTTTTAACATTCTTAACATTTCTAACAATTCCTAACCTTTCTAACAAAGTAAGGGTGGATTAGGAATTGCCATTTAAGGTTAAACCAAGAAAAGAATCTTAAAAAACAAAAGAAATTGGAAAAATCCGAATTAGGCAAGCTGAAAAACACAAACTGTTGGAATTTTTGAATAATATTCTTCCTGTCCAAAGCCTGGAGTTGCATTTAATGAACAGTGCACGCCTCCGATATGATCCACGCGGACATCTTTGGCATTTTCAGTGGCCTATAAATTGAACCCTCCTCTCTCAATTTACACAACACAATTCACTCACAGCAACAGTACTCTGGCGAAAAATAGAGAGAAAACAGTGGGAATCCTTAGATTGCCACCATTTTCTCTTGAATCTTTCCCAAATCTTACTCACTCCAAATACTCTCAAATCACTCCCATTCATACACAAGCCCAAGCTTCAATCACCCTTTAAGAGGAGGATTAGAGAGAAAATATAGAGGACTTAATTGTTATCTACTTGTTTTCTCTTTGACCAACTCTAATCACAAGCCCTAAACACATTCAAACCCTAAACACATTCAAGCCTTGAATCCATTCAAACACAAACACAAGGGAAGATAGGTATAACCTCCCTCTCCCTACCCTAAATCTCTCTCATCCATGCATGCACTTTCAAACTCCAAAATGTAGTTTGTTCATCTTCTTGCTCTAGATCCAAGAGGATCACCATGGAAGTTCATCTCCATGGATGATCCTCTACAAGGATCAACATTACTTTCAAAGTGTATTTACTTACTTGCAAACACTTTTTCAAAACCCTAAAAATTATTTTCATACATCAAATCTTTCTTTCAAAGGATAAAATTCCCCTTCCCAAGCAAATGAAATGCTTAAAGTCCTAATGTACCCCAAGAATGGCTTGATATAGTAGATCACCACTAAAATGTTTAGTGATCACTAATCAAATCCTAGGGAAATGGGGACAAGCATGGATGCCAAACCCCCTTTAAAATCATGTTTTCTTCAAGAGGAAGTTGCTGTCCAGTAGCCTTTCTCTAAGACCTCTGTCCATGGTCTAATTTTTTGGACATACAGAAACTTGGAATTTGGTGTTGACTACAAAATACTTTTTGTAGCCAACATCCAGAGCTTTCCAGATATAGTTTTACTTTATTTTTTGCGTGAGTAAAACATCTTTTCTCAAATTTTCTTTTAAAAGTCAGTTAATCAGTCTCTGGAAGTCCAGATTTCATATCTGAGATTTCTAGAAGGTTTTGGTCCACCAAATCACCTCCAAATGGGTAAGTTCTTTTACAGAAACCTTATTTAAGGTGTTTTGAACAACTTTAATTCTCGGACTTTACCCAGATTCTGATATTTTTAAGCCCTTAAACCCATTTTAAAATAAAGTATCCACTGCCTTTTTCATTCTGGCAGAATTTGTTTTCAACTTCAAAAAATCTTTTGAGTCCCAAAACTCAACCCAAAAATCACACCAAAAATCATGGGATTTGTTCAAAGTCTAATAAAGAGTTTCCAATTTTTACTTTTCAGTTTCAACTTATTTTGGCCAAAACACACACACACACACACACACACACACACACACACACACAAATGGTTTTTAATGCTTGGAAGACTCGTTTTACGAGGCATTCCGGGTGAACACTAACGTTCTTCCCGGCGTGTAACGTGACCTCCGAACCCAAATCTCTAATCTCGGGCATTTTTCAAAGTTTTGGCTCTTAAAACAAAAATGGCGTGGCGACTCCGTTTGATTTCAAAAAAAAATCGGGTACATCACAGTGGCGACTCCGCTGGGGACTAAATAAGCTCTATCTAAAAAAAATGATATTTGGTATATTGGTGGAAACCATTAAACTTCCCGTTATCGCCTCCTAACACGAGTCGGGGATAAATTGTGGTTTAACAATCCCACGTACCGGTATCATTGTTTTCAAAAAAAAAAAGAGAAAAGCTTTTGAGGGTCAAGCTTCCGTCCCGGCATTTGAAATCATTTGTTGTGTGTGTGTTGATTTTGCACATTTTGTGTTGTTTTGGCCGCCTCGGAAAAGTCAAAATTTTGACTGTTGGACCCGTTGCCTCGGATTTTGAATTATGTGCCTATGTGTGCATTTACTTTCAAAAAAAAAGTTCAAAAAAAAAAAAGAATTTCAAAAAAAAAAGAATTTCAAAAAAAAGAAAATTTTCAAAAAAAAAATCATGCATCATTCTTTTTAAGACACATGAAAAATTTCTATTTTACTCAGAAAAAGAAGATAGACTGCTTGCACACTACGCGCATGTGACCTTACACTGCACACTACGTCCCTAACCCGGGGAAATCCCTGTCGCGGCCCGTTTGGTCTTATTACACCTCTCGGTGCAAGCACGGGACTACCCAAACATCCCATGGAGCCTTGTGTCGACCATGCACTTATCCGTGACACACTTTGTCCGAGACCCGGTTGGTTTTTAGTCTGGTCTGTGTCATGCCCTGTCTGTGTATAGACCTTTCCTTTCAAGCCTTAGTCGGCGTACCAAGTCAATATCTTTCGGGGACCCTAATCAGTCGAAGTCCTGCCGGTTTTCCGTCACAGGCTTTGACCAGATATTGACCGGCGCCTTGACTTTGACTCGACCGGCACAAATTATACACTCGACTCCCAAAGATGACACTGAGTCATCAAGAATTAATGATTATTCCATGCCTAATTACGGCCTAATTGACGACAAGTCAAGATCAATTGTGGACATTTATCAGTCTGAATCATGTCGACTTTTCGTCGAGCCCTCGTACATGATCTTGACTTTGACGTCAGCTTTGTCTGTAATTTACATCGAATGCTCGTTAAGACTCGATTACCCGCCAGACTTTTAGGATCGTTTTTCTTTCGGTCGGTGGGACCCGCTTGCCCTATAGGACCCTCGCCCGGCCGTCCCACCCTGGGAGGTCGAAATACAGGTGGAATACGAGGGGCTTATGGACGTAGTGACGGGGCCCACTGATCCAGGATCCAGAGCAGTTTGCGAAAAAGAAGAGCAATCTTTTCCAACCGATTAGGTTAATAAAACATGTTTTAGGTAAACAAGAACAAATAACTGCATGTTGCATGAGTCCAAAAGCCCAAACACCTACCCTCCTTCTATCCCCAGACATCTGAACCCTCGTGCCTTTTCCCCCGCAGCTCCTCACAAAGTTTGGTTTCGGGCACCGGGTCACCGTTTGATCAGTTGGGAAGAATCAAGCACGTCGTCAGCTTCATCGTTTGTTCCGACTCCGGGTTTTAGAATGTCTGCGAACAGCAGTGGAATCAGTTAGCAGAACAGATGAGATTGCGACAGGAAGCACAGCTGAATAGCCTTATGGAGGCTATTAAGAGCCACGGTTTGGCCGCCAGCCTTAATCCCGATGGCACCTTCACCGTGGAAGAAGAAGAGGATGCCAATCCCACTCTCAGTCGCCCTGATTACTTCAGGATGCCACCACCCACCTCCTATGGTACCACTACCAGAACCCATGCTTCCCGGTCTCTGGGTCAGCCAGCTCCCCAACCACAGACCACCGGATCCATGCAGCCTGACGGCACGAATCAGTTCGCAGCTCCTCAGTGGGGGCAAAGTCAGTACGGAATGTCTTCTCATGGTTGGGGTTACTTCGGAATGCCCCAGCAAATTGGAATCCCACCTCAGTTTGGAACCGATCAATCCGGACCTTCACAGCAACAGTTTGGAATGCCACCACAACCTGGTTCTGGGCCACAGTCAGGAGCCCCTCCTCATAATGATGCTAGCTCAGCAGCTTCTCACACAGCTTTCACAAAATCATTTATCACTCAGGGTTTGATGGGTTACCAAACCTCCATCCCGGTCTCATCAGAATCACCAGGACCGCAGTACCCCCCTGGTTATACACCATCGCCACAAATAGCCATGCAATTCAACAACCAGGGACAGCAGCCCGCACTTAAGCCTACTTATGGTCCTCACTCCGGAAATCCGAGCTACCCAGCTATATCAGGACTGCCTCCACCCACTTTGCCAATTGAAAATCAACAGCAAGCCGCAAGGTTCTATCCCTTCGCCCAGGCTCCTACTCACACTCCCCAGGGTAATTTGGGCCAAGGACAGGTTTTCACCTATGCCCTGGAATATGGTATCCCTTCCACCAGTGTGCCGCCAGTGGTAACTCCTCTCTCCAGCTCAGTCACTGGTTTGAACGCTATGGCTCCACCACAGGACCCTCACCTGGTCTGGTTCATGGAACAACACAAGTAGATGAAAGCACAAATTGCTGAATTGACTGCTAAGAAAGCTGCCTTTCGGCCTACGGACCCGGACTCCATTGTGCCCCTACCCCACAAATTCGTGATGCCTAATCTAGATCTGTTTGATGGGACTGCATGCCCTAAAACTCACCTGGATACATACACTTTGGCAATGAAAGCTAAGGGATACACAAACCAGCAGTTGGCCAACTACTTCAGTCTCTCTTTGAAGTCAGGGGCTTTGAAATGGTTCTTCCGCTTAAAACCCGAGGCCAGGGCCACATGGGACCAGATCACTATCGCTTTAACAGAGAAGTACAAAGCTAACTTGGAATGGGAAACAAATAGAGTTGATCTGCAGACAACAGTGCAGCGTCCCGACGAGAACATCGGGGATTTTTACAAGCATTGGAATTTGAAACTTAGCGAAATGGCAATTCCTCCCTCTGAAGAGGAACAGTTGGACATCTTTCAGTCATGCCTGAAACCTCATTTGAGAACTTCCCTCAGTCACTTCCCCTACGCGGACTTGCGTGCAATGGTTAATTCCGAGGCTAAATTTGAGAGGGCTCACAATCAACAGAAAGTTGTTGCACCTACCTACAGATACCGGGCTTCATCTACCTCCAACACGACTCCTGCCCAGCCCTATTCGGGATAGGACTGTAACAATGCCGCTCCCTTTGTTCCCAAGAAGCCTGATGCATCCAGATCCCGGCTCCAAGACTTGAGAAACTTTGGGATGCCTTTGAGTGATATCTTCAGAGGTTTGGTAAAAGAAGGTTTGCTCCGGCCTTTAGAAAATTATCATCCCAGAAACCCCAATGCTCCTTTGGATACCTCCAAGCATTGTGCCTTTCATCAGTACCATGGGCACTTGACAGACGATTGCGTCCCCCTGAAAAAGGCAATCCAAGGTTTGATTGAGCAAGGGAAGTTAGAGGTTCCTGAAGGGCCCAATACTATCAGTAACCCGTTCCCTAGAAATAACAACATGAGGGTCAACATGGTCGAGTTTGGTGATTCAAGACTCGTGGGCATAAGGGAATTTGACTCGCCCTTTTGTGAGATCGATGAACCAGTCATCGCAAACAATGAAAATGGCTGGATTGAGCAAGGGATTGCCAAAGAAATCCTGGTGGAAAGATCTGCGATAGCTCCCATCTCCAGCGTCGAAGAGTAAATGCATGGTCCAACAGCAAAGAGCGGCTAGACTAGGGGCTACCTATCTCTAAAATAGTCTTTTAAGTCAACCTTCGTAGGTTCTAGTACTTCTCTTTCACCTAAGTCCTTCCTGGACATTTGTCGTTGTAAGTCCGTTTTGGACATAGTAGTTAAATGTCTAACTTTTATATAAGTCTTCTTTCTTTTCTTGCTAGACTCGAGAGACATCACTTGCGCACCCACGTTACACTTAATTGAAATGGTTTTATCCTAGATGGTCACTTGTGCTGCTCAACCACTAATTCTTAGAAATGATTAATATTCGAATTAATCGGAGTGAGAAAATCAATTGATATCCTTCTCAAATTGGGGCTTACCAACTCCCCCTCTTGCATCTCATATGCTCGCATCATCATCATCATCTCGTTGCTCAATGAATTTGCACGGATCTTTTCTCATTAAAAGCTTAAGCAAGCAATGAAGACTTAATCTCAATTAGGTCATCCGGTAGGGATTGCGGCTGAAGCCTTTCACCCATAGGAAAGCCATTACCTCACCCTCACTAAACAATACCCTTTCATTTCAAGATCGGCGTGTTTTGAAACCCCATTTAGCCATCACCTTTGCTCTTTGCCAAGAGAAGTCCAAGCAACGCCAAAGAAGTTAGCTTCGAGAGTCGGCGATGCAAGGAAAGATAATTCCCAATTCCTCAAAGAGGCCTTCCAAATTATCCAAAGAAGGATTTTAAATCCTCACAATTCAGCAAAAATCCTCAACGTCTCAGGAGGCTCTTCAAAAAAAAAAAGAAGAAAGAAAATAGAAAAGCTCAAGCAAGAACTTCAAAAAAAAAAGGGGACCGTCGATCCTCACAATTCAGCAAAAGTCCCCGACTTCTCAAGAAGCTCTCCAATGATCAAAAAGGAGCCCGAATCCTCGCAAGTTCGCAAAAGTTCTCGACGGCTTGGACTTCCTCTCACCATTACCTTAAATCAATCCCAAGCCATCCTCTCGCTTTTAGAGGATATTCCCATTACCATTACCCTCGCCTTTGGCCAAAGTCAAAATCTGACCTCTCATTCTTAGAGGCAATCAATCTTCCCCGCCATAGATTTCCCAAACACATCCCTGCAAGCCAACCTCTCATCTTTAGAGGCTCAGTCAGCAAAAGGCCCAGCTGACCTCTCATCTTAAGAGGTCAAAATTTCCCAAATCACCCGATGGCCGATCGAAGCCCAGAAACCCAGCTGCAATTCCTATCGGATAGCAATATCTTTAAGATCTAAATCAAATTAATGCTTCATTGCTTGCTTAAATTGGAATCTAATCCATCTTGATTCAAAATCATCAATCAAAGATTGTGCAAATTCAAATCTGATTCATTCGACATTTCATGTGAGCATATTTCATTTCTCCTCCACAAACACTTGCCGTGGATGTCCCACTGGGGCTCCGCATCCGTGTCTTTCATGGACACTCTAAGGAGATATGTTATTCGAATCTCCAATCCTCAAAATCCTCAAAGGACCTCAAAATCTCGAACTTTCACATTCATTCTCTCTTCAATCGGGCTAAGCCCGAACTACGGCGACCTGAGCTCCTCATAATGAGGGGAACGTAGGCAACCATCACTGGTCCGGTCGAAATCACAAACAAATCTCAAAAAAATAAAATCCGGTCTCATCAAGAACCGTTCCTATACGCTTCCCATCCGTCCGAGTTTGATTCTCGATATCAGTTGGTTTTCTCCTTGTGATTAATCAAAATATTTGTTCATATCAGATTTAGGGATTGAATAACCCGAACATTAACAAAGGGTTTTAAGCAGCCTTGTGATCATCACGAATAAAACAAGTTTTCTAGTGTCTCGACAAGTCTTCTCTCTCCATCATAGGGAAATAGAGCCAAACACTGTCATTCTGTCAGCATGGGCTTCCATACACTTTTCCACACCTTGTGATGCTTATACTCTCTCAAAAGAGTCAAACCAAAAGCGAGAGTGTCATGCACAAATTCGGGAGACATTCCCACCTTTCAAAAGATATGCCCCTGCACGTAAACATTTCTGAGTCTTGTTCAAGGTGGGGTTGACTAAGGTCTGAACAGATGGGTGCCTCCTCTGTAAGACTACTCTGAACTTCTTCACGCTGGGGCTTTGCTAAGAGGTTCTCCCAGGTTCTCCTGTATCAGCTCTTCAAGCTGGGGCTTCTATAGTCACATTCGGGTCCACATTGGGTTCTTCTTTACAAGATAGATTCGATCTTTGTCAGATTATTTTCAGAATTGCTTTGCATTACCAATCAGATTGGGACTCTACTAATGACAACAAGGTTATAAGATTGGGGCTTCGCCAAGTCGCTTCTTCAAAATCTGGACGTTGCCTATTCAGTTCTTCAAACCGAGGCTTGGCCAAAGAAGGGATCTTTCCTCGCTTTAATAGGATCCGGGGGGCTTTGTCAAGTTGGTCCTTTGGATCTGAATTTTATCAAGTCACAAGAAAGGTCTAGTCACATCAACAACTAGATTTTCCGCTTCAGAACTTGGTACATAGCAGCTTCCCGTAGCATCGGGATTTAAGATCTGGGTTAGCAATTTCATCAAATCATTCTCCGAACAAGGTTTCGGCCGAAGTCACAGCTCACCCAAATGAAAGAAGCTTCACTCATATCAACGTGCCCTAGAGCCTATCAGCATCAGCTTCAAATGACCAAGATTGAGAGGGAAAATTCCAATCAAGACCCGGGATTCGAATCCAATCTCATCAAAATTGAGGTCCATGTGATACTGTTAACAAAACCTCATCAACAACCGCTATTTAAATCGCGATCGAGGGCTCTCACCCCCCCCCACTTGTTCAAAATCTGTTCCAAACAGTCTCCAGACACATACATCCAAATACATCCCTTCTCATCACCATGCAAAAATCTCCCAAGGGCTCATGTAGCATGCACAAAACATGAATCAATAGGAACAATCCTAAGTCATAATTTTCCTGCCAAAAGCTTAGGCTAAGTGCATCTCCAAAAGCAAGTAAATGCATCATCTCGCGAACATATGCACTGATATTCTCATAATCATTTAGATTCTATGCATGCAACCATCATCATGAATGTCATATGTGCATTTGTCCCTCTACTAACAAATGTAGCAGTTCAAGCACGAAAGACAAGTTTTCCGTCACTACCCGAAGCCTCTCCGCAGCGAGAATGGTCTCCACCAAAGACGACCTCCAACATTCACAAGCATATGAAGACCACCTCCAGTGTCTACAAATCGGTCAGGGACGCCAAGTTCCCAAATACAATACGGTCAGAGACGCCAAGTTCTCAAATACAATACGGTCAGAGACGCCAAGCTCTCAAATGCAAATCGGTCAGGGACGCCAAGTTCTCAAATACAAATCGGTCAGAGACGCCAAGTTCTCAAATACAATACGGTCAGAGATGCCAAGCTCTCAAATGCAAATCGGTCAGGGACGCCAAGTTCTCAGATACAAATCGGTCAGAGACACCAAGTTCTCAAAAGCAAGAAGTCCAAATGTGAAGACAAGCTCAACAACTTCTACAAGGTTGACGATCACCAGCAAGATGCAGACTCAACCAAACTCCTCCTTCAGGTCAAAATGCCTCCAAAGACAGCAAATCGTAAGCAGAAACCGTCCCACGAACGGCAACCCAACAACTCTTCATCAACATCAGCCGTAGCCTCAGTCCTTCCAGCAGCTACAGGTAAGCACAGCACAGGTATGAAAGCATATTTTAGTCAACTATTTTTCTAAAAGAACATTATCATCAAATTTTAGGGTGACTTCCCAAAAATAGTCAAGTCTTAGGGTGACTTCCCAAAAATAGTCAAGTCTTAGGGCGACTTCCCAAAAATAGTCAAATCTTAGGGCGACTTCCCAAAAAACAGTCAAACCTCGGGTGACTCCCAAATATCGTCAAACCATTAAAGACCATCCCCAGCAGTTGTCGAACTACGTCCAGGCTTGATTCCCACTCGGGATACGTAGGTAGCCTACCATAGGTCCAGCCACTTGACCAACACGGTCACCCTTTTCCCCGGTAATCCTCGTAAGCTCAAATATTCCCCAGCGAGAATGCCCTCAAACAGTCTCCCTCAGGTACAAAACCTCGACTTAGGATCATACTCCTAAACTGAGTCCCCATTTAGGTTCATACTCCTGAACTGAAACCTCGACTTAGGATCATACTCCTGAACTGAGTCCCCATTTAGGTTCATACTCCTGAACTGAAACCCCGACTTAGGATCATACTCCTGAACTAGGTCCCCATTTAGGTTCATACTCCCGAACTGAAACCCCGACTTAGGATCATACTCCTGAACTAGGTCCCCATTTAGGTTCATACTCCTGAACTGAGTCCCCACTTAGGTTCATACTCCTGAGCTAAGTCCCCATTAAGGTTCATACTCCTGAACTAAGTCCCCATTCAGGTTCATACTCCTGAACTGAAACCCCGACTTAGGATCATACTCCTGAACTAAGTCCCCATTTAGGTTCATACTCCTGAACTGAGTCCCCGACTTAGGATCATACTCCTGAACTAGGTCCCCATTTAGGTTCATACTCCTGAACTGAGTCCCCACTTAGGATCATACTCCTGAACTAGGTCCCCATTTAGGTTTATACTCCTGAACTGAGTCCCCACTTAGGTTCATACTCCTGAGCTAAGTCCCCATTTAGGTTCATACTCCTGAACTAAGTCCCCATTCAGGTTCATACTCCTGAACTGAAACCCCGACTTAGATTCATACTCCATAGCTATGTCCCCATTTAGGTTCATACTCCTGAACTAAGTCCCCATTCAGGTTCATACTCCTGAACTGAAACCCCGACATAGGATCATACTCCTGAACTAGGTCCCCATTTAGGTTCATACTCCTGACCTGAGTCCCCACTTAGGTTCATACTCCTGAACTGAGTCCTCATTTAGGTTCATACTCCTGAACTAAAACCCCGACTTAGGATCATACTCCTGAACTAAACCTCAGCTTAGGTGCATCCCCGACAAAAGTTAACGGAATTCCGATCCTTTCAAATGAAGTCCACCAAAAGACTGTCTATCCCCTCGAAGTTTGTCCCCAACGAAAGGATACAAACATCGAAGGAAATCATTTCAAAACAAATTGTCACCTCCAGATCACCCATCATCAAGGTTCAAGGCACCTAAGACGCCATCATTAAGGTTTGAGGCACCTAAAATGCTATCACACACAACACTAGGAAAGCGATAAATCGCAATCATCCCCTAATTCGACAAATCGAAATCATTACCAGGGCGACTTCCCAAAAATAGTCAAACCTTAGGGCGACTTCCCAAAAATAGTCAAATTATAGGGCGACTTCCCAAAAATAGTCAGATCTTAGGGCGACTTCCCAAAAATAGTCAAATCTTAGGTTGACACCCTAAAACAGTCACTTTAGGGTCGACATCGAAAGACCCGAACTACGACAGGCTTGATTCCTCTTAAGGATACGTAGGTAGCCTACCATTAGGTTCAGCCATCAGACCGAAATGGTCATTCCTATCCCCAGCAGAGCGGATATACAACTCTAGCCACCAGACCGAAATGGTCATTTCCTATCCCCAGCAGAGTTTGTTTCAGCAATCGACTGCAGAACTCGCTCGCCAGTTTGACATCCTAAAAAAGTCACTCCAGGGTCAAAGACCCGAACTACGACTGGCTTGATTCCTCTTAAGGATACGTAGGTAGCCTACCATTAGGTTCAGCCATCAGACCGAAATGGTCATTCCTATCCCCAGCAGAGCGGATATACAACTCTAGCCACCAGACCAAAATGGTCATTTCCTATCCCCAGCAGAGTTTCTTTCAGCAATCGACTGCAGAACTCGCTCGCCAGTTTGACATCCTAAAAAAGTCACTCCAGGGTCAAAGACCCGAACTATGACTGGCTTGATTCCTCTTAAGGATACGTAGGTAGCCTACCATTAGGTTCAGCCATCAGACCGAAATGGTCATTCCTATCCCCAGCAGAGCGGATATACAACTCTAGCCACCAGACCAAAATGGTCATTTCCTATCCCCAACAGAGTTTCTTTCAGCAATCGACTGCAGAACTCGCTCGCCAGTTTGACATCCTAAAAAAGTCACTCCAGGGTCAAAGACCCGAACTACGACTGGCTTGATTCCTCTTAAGGATACGTAGGTAGCCTACCATTAGGTTCAGCCATCAGACCGAAATGGTCATTCCTATCCCCAGCAGAGCGGATATACAACTCTAGCCACCAGACCAAAATGGTCATTTCCTATCCCCAGCAGAGTTTCTTTCAGCAATCGACTGCAGAACTCGCTCGCCAGGTTGACATCCTAAAACAGTCACTCTAGGGTCAACGTCTGAAGATAGTCGGAAGATCCGAACTACGACCGGCTTGATTCCCATTCGGGATACGTAGGTAGCCTATCGCTAGGTTCAGCCACTCGATCACTTGATCATCCAGTCAAATATGAAGCCTTACTCTTATCGACTACCCCGCTTCCTTCGAAAGCACCGTCGCCGAGGGGCTACTGTAAGTGCTCCAATTTGAGTTGTTAGCATTTTCGTTAGAAAATTAACGAAAGTCTTAACATTCTTAACATTTCTAACAATTCCTAACCTTTCTAACAAAGTAAGGGTAGATTAGGAATTTCCATTTAAGGTTAAACCAAGAAAAGAATCTTAAAAAAGAAAAGAAATTGGAAAAATCCGAATTAGGCAAGCTGAAAAACACAAACTGCTGGAATTTTTGAATAATATTCTTCCTGTCCAAAGCCTGGAGTTGCATTTAATGAACAGTGCACGCCTCCGATATGATCCGCGCGGACATCTTTGGCATTTTCAGTGGCCTATAAATTGAACCCTCCTCTCTCAGTTTACCTGACACAATTCACTCACAGCAACAGCACTCTGGCGAAAAATAGAAAACAGTGGGAATCCTTAGATTGCCACCATTTTCTCTTGAATCTTTCCCAAATCTCACTCACTCCAAAAACTCTCAAATCACTCCCATTCATACACAAGCCCAAGCTTCAATCACCCCTTAAGAGGAGGATTAGAGAGAAAACATAGAGGACTTAATTGTTATCTACTTGTTTTCTCTTTGACCAACTCTAATCACAAGCCCTAAACACATTCAAACCCTAAACACATTCAAACCCTAAACACATTCAAGCCTTGAATCCATTCAAACAGAAACACAAGGGAAGATAGGTATAACCTCCCTCTCCCTACCCTAAATCTCTCTCATCCATGCATGCACTTTCAAACTCCAAAATGTAGTTTGTTCATCTTCTTGCTCTAGATCCAAGAGGATCACCATGGAAGTTCATCTCCATGGATGATCCTCTACAAGGATCAACATTACTTTCAAAGTGTATTTACTTACTTGCAAACACATTTTCAAAACCCTAAAAATCATTTTCATACATCAAATCTTTCTTTCAAAGGATAAAATTCCCCTTCCCAAGTAAATGAAATGCTTAAAGTCCTAATGTACCCCAAGGATGGCTTGATATAGTAGATCACCACTAAAATGTTTAGTGATCACTAATCAAAGCCTAGGGAAATGGGGACAAGCATGGATGCCAAACCCCCTTTAAAATCATGTTTTCTTCAAGAGGAAGTTGCTGTCCAGTAGCCTTTCTCTAAGACCTCTATCCATGGTCTAATTTTTTGGACATAAAGAAACTTGGAATTTGGTGTTGACTACAAAATACATTTTGTAGCCAACATCCAGATCTTTCCAGAAATATTTTTACTTTATTTTTTGCGTGAGTAAAACTTCTTTTTTCAAATTTTCTTTTAAAGGTCAGTTCATCAGTCTCTGGAAGTCCAGATTTCATATCTGAGATTTCCAGAAGGTTTTGGTACACCAAATCACCTCCAAATGGGAAAGTTCTTTTACAGAAACCTTATTTAAGGTGTTTTGAACAACTTTCATTCTCGGACTTTCCCCAGATTCTGAGATTTTTAAGCCCTTAAACCCATTTTAAAATAAAGTGTCCACTGCCTTTTTCATTCTGGCAGAATTGGTTTTCAACTTCAAAAAATCTTTTGAGTCCCAAAGCTCAACCCAAAAATCATACCAAAAATCATGGGATTTGTTCAAAGTCTAATAAAGAGTTCCCAATTTTTACTTTTCAGTTTCAACTTATTTTGGCCAAAACACACACACACACACACACAAATGGTTTTTAATGCTTGGAAGACTCGTTTTACGAGGCATTCCGGGTGAATACTAACGTTCTTCCCGGCGTGTAACGTGACCTCCGAACCCAAATCTCTAATCTCGGGAATTTTTCAAAGTTTTGGCCCTTAAAACAAAAATGGCGTGGCGACTCCGTTTGATTTCAAAAAAAAATCGGGTACATCACAAAAGGCACAAGGGAGTGGCCGATGTGCGCATGTTTGTTATAGCGATCTTTAGAAGCCCATTGGGCTAATTTGTCAATACTTAGGTCGACTGAAGGATCCACAATTCCACGGTGGGCCATGTGTTGGCGTTCAACATCATAGAAATCCCTAGCTCGGGACATGATGATGCCATAACACTCATCACTATTCCTGAATTGCTCCACAACAGGCTTCTCCCAGGCTAGAGCCTCCCCTTCCCACCTTAGTCGAGCATCCTGGTGGTCCTTATTCATCTGTTCCATTCAGCGTGTGCGGTCCTGGACCATTTCAGACAATTGCTCAACTTGCCCCTCAGCCATGGCCTTCTCCTTATGGGCCAGCGCCATTTTCTCATCCAATGCAGCCTTGATGGGAGCTAGAGAGTCGATATGAGCTTGAAGAGGAGCGAGCTGCTCCCTTGCCACCGTTATATCAACCAGAGCTTCATCCTGCTCTTTTTCTACGTTGAAATGAGCCACGTGAATAGCCCCGCATTGGGACTCGGAACCCACTAACTTCTCCCTGAGCTCGACAGCCTCCCTAGCCTTCCGGGAGTATTTGGTAGAAGCAATGTGTTCCTTCTCAATGGCAGCCCGCCAACTGCACTTTGCCTGCTCGGTGAGAGCAAGAGACTGCACAACAAAAACAAGGTAGTTAGTATATTAGTGATCAAAATTATGACGACCAAATACAAATGAAACAACGAAAAAAAACAGAAGCAACGTGTAAGTATTACCTCGGAAGCAAGGAGGCCCAACCTAACATTGTAATCCTCAGGAGTAAGCCCCTCCTCCACAAACTGGGCCAACATGTCCCTATCTGCGGCCCTCCCAACAATTATTTGCCCCAATCCCAGCTCAAGATAATGATGGCTTAGTCTGCTGGTGCCTGTGAGGGGAGGGACATCACTTAGCCTCTCCATAACCGCCTACACTTCTTCAGTTCTTCTAGTGGAGGGAGTTTGAGGAGGAGGGTGGCTTGAAGTGGAACCCGCTGCTCGGGAGGTTCCTGCCTGCTCTAGCCCTAGGTCGAGGTATGACCTCTTTCTTAGTCGGCTGAGAGGGAGGTCAGTTTCAACCTCTTCGGGCTCGTTAGTGTCGAGCTCTAGATCAACAATATTGTGGGGGTATGCCCCAGCTGCCTCTTGCCTGGGCTTGGAGCCCGATTCTATTTTGGTCGACATGTCAACCTCCCCCTCTTTCCCAACCACTTGCTCTTGGGGTGTATGCTCAATGGGATCTACTAACCCAGTCCCATCGACAAGGATCATCCCCACTCCAGCCTTGGGGAGCAAGGCATTTCTATCTTCGACCTCTTTTTCCCTGCTAGCCTGGGCATTGGCAGCTCTGTGTGCCTTCTTATTTCTCCCCCGATCACCAAGATCAACTATTCTATTCATATTGGCCTCTTGTTCAGCTGTAAGAACTGCAAAATACGAAGGGAAAACAGTTAACAAAGGAGTGTGCAAGCAAAGTGACAGAAAATTACAGAAAAATGTTAAAGTAGTTAATCGCCATAGTGCAATAGGCCTCTGCAATGGCCCGACTTCTTCTTACAGTAGTGACATTGGGACTAAAACCTCTCCCTTTCATGAATTACCCAATCTAGCTATCTAAGGCTTCTTATAATGGGTACCAAAGGAGCTACCTCACCATGTCCTTCTAGCATCATCCCAGCTTGGATGAAGAAATCCTTGTCTGACCCAAGGGTTGCCCAATTTATAGTGCTCCTCCAAGCCACTAGTGTCAACCTACGAGTGAGCTCACCGCTCCACTCTGGGACAAAATAATCCTCCTCCTTCATGGGTGGCATATAAGCCTCAGGCAAATGGAACTCCCATCCCTTCCTACTCTCTACCAGAATCATGTGGCTATTCCACCCTGAAACATTATCTGGCAAGTTGATGAACAATTTTGGGGCCCTGGCTTTGGCCGGGATACTTATTCCAAAGGTCTTCTCATTCATTACGACCTTGAAGAAACTCCTAACGGTGTACATATAGGGCTCATACCCCACAAACCTGCTCACGATGGCGAAACAAACCAATACCCTCACTGTATTGGCACCCAACTACATAGGAACAACGGCCATACACTTAAGAAACTCACTTATGAAGGGATCTATAGGAAGGAGTAGACCGACCTCTAACTGGCCGTAGTAGAAGGCTACCCTAGTCGAACTCAGGCCCCAGTTCATATAAGACTGAGCTTTCCTTTGCCTCTCCGTGAAGTGGGTAAGGTGGAAGTCATCATGAGAGACCTCAAAGAAGTCATGCAGAATGTTGATACGGGACTCTGCATTCTTCCTCCCTATTGCCGGCTTGGGGGCCACATATATCCTCTCATTGCGACCTGGGAGCACGGTCGAGCAAAATTTGTCCACTATATTGCCAGAGGAAGAACTCGACGATGAAGAGGTAGAAGTTTGTTTAGCTGCCATATCTGCAGAAGACATAGAAATAGGGGAATATGACCTTATTAAAGTATGTTCTGAGCTATCTAAGGATGACCTAGATTCCCCTGGGAATGCTTGTTGGTGTAGTGCCCTAGGCGTTTAGTTGTATTTGACTTATTATCTAAACCGCTATGCAATCATCTTTATCATTTATTATAAAGAAAGTATTATTTGGTTCATTATATGTTTTGCATGTTTATTATATTGAACTGTGCCCCTATTTGTTGAGAACAACAAGTATAAGTTGGTAGTGATAATCATAGAGATGATTATATGCATGTGATGCACATCACACTTATATGGATACTTGCTAGAGAACAAGTATTGGACATGACGTACTGATGAGATTTATGACATGGTCAATAGTCATATGTGTCATGAATAAATCTCATGATAGTCGTGTTATTGAATCCTTTGAACCTGAGATTATCATCGTCTTCCACATGATGAAGATCGTGTTTGATATAGTCTAACACTATCTTTAACCGGATACCAATAAGGGCTATGTTAGCACGATTGGATTCATGTAGGGAAGAATGATAAGTTAAGATGAGATTTGTCCCTCTTATGAAGAGAGATGTTTGCTTGGGCCCCTCGATGAATGATGTTGATGAAATGTGTGGCCGCACTCAAGTGATTTGATAGAGATCAAATGCATTTGCATTATCAACATATTCGTAATCGAGAAAGCATTGAACGGAATAAGTTGACATAGACCATGACTCATGTTCAATTGGACATCGTGGACAAAGGGATTGTGACATTGGAACTATTGAGGAATCAATCTTTGATGTTATATTAATTGGGTGGACATAATGATTTGCTAGAAGTCACTTATGTCTTGTGAGGTAGATGTTTCGACTCACTACCAACATAATATAATTCCTTTTGAGTCACACACAAAAGAATGAATTTGATTCGAGCTAAATCTTGAAATTTTGGGAAAGGGCACGACTCGTGCCAATGCAGTTTAAACGACTGCGTTTTGGCATTTCAAGGAATTCGTTGACTTGGTTGACTTTTGGGTGAAGCACGACTCGTGACAATTGTCACGACTCGTGATGAGTCCCAGCACGAGTGCAACCATTGTCACGCCTCGTGACACGACTGAAAAATGGCTTGAGATCACTCGTGATTGCCATGCACGACTCGTGACCAGGAGCACGAGTCGTGCCCGACGCGGTTTTTGGTCAAAACGTGATTTCCTTGGACGGATTGGAAAAGGTTTCTTAAGGACTTCTAACCTATTTTGACTAGGGTTTATATGTGATATAAATACAAGTCCTATGCAGCCAAAAATCCAATCCTAGATCATTGTTCTAATGTTTATGAAACCTTAAAGATTGATTTTGATTTTGAATCAAAAGGCTTCCCAAAAATATTCCATAATTTAGGCTTTGATTATTGAATATTGATTCAATAATCTAGAGGATCATCTAGCAATCCATCAAGAAGGTGTTCTTGGATTCGTTCGCGTGTGGATTACCATTAGAGGGTGGTTACATTATCACCTACGGCTTGGATCAATTCATCACATTGAAGATCAAGGAGAAGTTTGAAGATCCGATTCGTTGTCAAAATTCAAGGCTTGGATTTTGAAGATCTATTTTGTTAAACTACATCGCATTCGAGGTATGTAATTCTATTTCATGACTTTCTAATCTCTTCATGCTAGATGGATCATAGGGCTAGGGTTTTGATGTTAAAATTAAATCTTCCGCTGCGTTTGTAACCCCAAAACCCAATAATGCTATCCTATCTCTAGGGAAGGGGGGTTTATTGGAATTAATGTAGAAGATTATGAGGTGGTCTATCAGTTTATTGAAGAGACGGAAGTGAATGATCCGTGGATCGTCCACCTCCAAATCCTGATACTGTCACCAGCTGGAAACTCTTCCTCACCATAGAACAAGCTCCACCTATATAAGATGGTGATACATTCCTCTCTGGTCAACTCCCTCTATGGACCATCTAACCTCTTATATATCCTAAGGTTTATGCAGTTATACCCATACCTAACAACTAGCTCAAAGCCAAAGGTTCTTGCCATGTCGGAATAAAGGGGGAAACTTGAAATTAAACCTAGTACAGAAAAATTGAAGGATACCTCATTGATTTGGAGAAAAATGGAACTCTGCGGTGAAACGGAAGACTAGATTACATCGGAGAATCGAAGTCCTTGCTATTTGCTCTTGCTGGGTATTTGAATACTTGGAGGTTGTAAAGTCTGAAAAGGAAAGGAATCCTCCCTTTTATATGCCTCCTTTTCCTTACCTGAATTTGAAAGGGTGGGAAACATAACCTTTCTAATGTCAGAATAAATGTTCCACAACGGTTGTCAAGGCAGTTGTCCAATCGCCAGAACCATCCCATTATGAAGAAAATTACGGCGCATTAAACAGCGCATCTAACCGCTACAAGTCAATCATTGAGAGCGACCTACATCTACCCAGTAGACCTCCAACAACAAGCAACCTAATCATCACAAAATATCTCATGACTTCCTGGTCGAGAAAGTCAACTCAGAAAGTTTGGTGCCACTGAACGGAATAAAAGTGACGGGCCAGGCCCAACGTGTGAAGCCCGACATTTCAAACATCACACAGACTCAGTTATTAAATGGGCCAATCCAATTGCCATAATTCCTACGGCCCACCAGTATAAGATCAGTCGACCTAGCTCATTGTCCGACCATCCTTGGTCCCTACCTAGCTTCTTTCGACATACGATCATTTATACAATCCATGTCTAAGCCAAGGTACGAAGTCAGGTCGACCTCGAATATTCAGGCGACCTTGACCTACAAACGTGTGCATCTATCCACGACTCTATTTGTAATCGTCTCCTAAAATCACGTAGATCGTTACGCCTACATTATCTCCACAATTCAAGGGATTCCTATCAATCATGAGGTACCACCATATATACCAGACTACATCCAACATGAAAATGTAATGTCTTCTTGATTATTTTGATATTACGTAATTTCCATACAGTCTATATCATATATAGATCGACATCTCATCATTACGTCGGAGGGTATTATTCGGAGACAACCCCGGCTAGTCGTTTGTTTGTGGTTTCAGGTCATAGTTGCTGGAGATCAACCTATTGCTGGACTAAGGCTGATCTGGATCGTTTTCTGCGCCATAAAAAACATAAAATAAAAATAGAGAAAAATAATAATAATAATAATGTACAAATACAAAAAAATCCAGGAGTTTTAAATGAAACAAAGATCAAGAGATTTTTCCAAGTTTAAAAATTTCTCATGATCAAAAATTGTAATCACAAAATCGTCTTTTAATTCATTAACAACCCTTTTAGATTCAAGTTTAGATACAAAACAAGAGTGATTTACCTTTGCATATTTTACCATGTCTCTGTAATTTAATGGTTTCTTATGTCTTGTTTGTATCCCATCGTTCAATTCACCGATCACTTGACTTATAGGATGATTGTTTTTGAATTCTCAAATGGGGATCATTCCTCACTGGATAGTAACTCCATTGGATTTCTCATCATTTCCATTTTCTGCACTTGAACTGATTTCTGGTGTTATCTCTGGTGTTGTCGAATCAATGGAAACACTTGGTCCAACACCAGGCTCAACAAAGGAACCAACATTCAAGGTAGCACTTTCTCTGGCAGCTTCTTCAAGTTGTTCAAACCATATTAAAGTAGTGTCTACAACTGGTTCACTTGCCACGCTAGTCAAATCATCAAACAATAAATGTGCTTATTCTTGAACGATTCTCAATCTTAAATTATACACACAATATGCTAGGCGATTTTGAGAATATCCAATAAAAATGGTATTTTCACTCTTAGAGTTAAACTTACCTAAATGATTTCGATCATTCAATATGAAACAAACACACCCAAAGTCATGGAAGTAATGAACATTAGGTTTCTTCCCATTCGAAATCTCATAGGGTGTCATTGTTGTACCATGTATTAGAAAAACTCTATTAGAAATGTGACAAGCCGTGTTCAACGCTTAACCCAATATGTTTTTGAAATAATTTTGGAAAACATAATGACATGAGCCATTTTTAGCAAGATCCTATTTTTCTTTTCGGCCACCCGATTTTGTTTGAACATTTTAGAGGTCGAAAATTCATGGTGAATCCCCTTTTTCTCACAAAAACTAGAAAAATAAACATTATCAAATTCCTTTCCATGATTAAATATTATACGAAAAATAGGTGAGCAAAACATGTTTTTGATTTTGAAATGTAAGAATTTAAACTTATTAAAAGTTTCAGATTTTTATCTTAAATAGTAGATCCAAGTAAAACTAGAAAAATTATCCACAATGACATAAGAATACCTTTTACCTCCTAGGATATCTACCTCAATTGTACCCATTAAGTCCATATGCAAAAGTTGAAAACAATGTGTTATTTCAGAGTGTTGCTCTTTGTGCTGGGCAACACCGAGGGTAACACGGGTCAGCTTACCTTTAAGGCAATCCCAACACACAAATTTATCTTTAAGATTAAGTTTGGGAATTCCTTTAATAGCATCAAACATAAAAGTTCATTAGAATTCTTGTAATTGAGATGTCCCAATTTTTGATGCCACAAAAGTGTGTCATCAACCTTGGTCGAATTGCATATTTGTTGTTCACCAACAAGATAACAATTGTCACTTGATCTAGTTCCTGTCATAATACACGTGTTAGTATGATAAAAAACATCGCAAGTATTCATTTTAAATTTTACCTCTATGTTTTGATCACACAACTGTTTAATGCTAATAAAATTAGCCACCAAGCCATCAACGTGCAATACATTCTTTAAGGTAGGGAATCCGGCAACATCAAGTGTTCCTTTCCCTAGTATCTTGCTATTTTCTCTGCCTCCATAAGACACATATCCTCCTTGAACAGGTTCATATTCTTTCAATAATATTTGTGTTCCAGTCATATGGCGAGAACAACCACTATAAAAGATCCATAAACCTGAGATATTAGTCCCCAAACCAGTATAAACAAGATTGCATTTCACATCTATTTGGGGTACACAAAATTTCTTGAGACAAATATTGTTTTTTCTGAATAGATATGTTATCACTGGTGCTAGGCAAAACTGCAAACAACACCTGATAATGAGAATTTGTGTTGTCTCTGGTGTTGGGCAGCACTGGTGACACATCCTGTTTTTCGAAAACTTATTTTTGAGTTTATAACAAAAATGTTTTATGTGTCTAGGAGGATAACAATAATGACATATAAACTTTCTATTCCTAGTCTTTTTCGTTGAAACAACCTTTTCATTTTCTTTTTTTTTTCATAAAAATAGTTTTGTCATCTTCTTTAAAAAGATTTTTAACAATATTGTCAAGAGAATTTTGATACCCAATGCCTGCCATGTGAATCTTATTCAGCTTTTGTATCTCATCCAATTTGGACGATCCCGCGTTGAGTTTCTTAAAGGTGGCGTCGGTTAGCTTCAATTTTGACTTGAGTTTTTCAAGTTCCTCATCCTTCTTGCTAATTGCACCTCTAGCTGAGTCAAAGATCCTTTTAGCTCATGATTCTCCTTGATTAAGATCGCTACCATTTTGTTCTCTTTTTTCCATTATTTCCATTCTTTAAAAGGGTCTTGTAGTGATCTTTTAACCTTTCAATGCTCATTCTTGCTTAAATCCTCCTCATGTGAGCTTCCTGTATCAACACTAATAGAACTATGAAAGCACACATGGTAAGAAAATCTTAATGAATTATACCTACTGAGTGTTGCCTGAGGTGTTGTTTCGTACTGAACAACACATGACTCAACACCATCAGAATCTGACAATGAATGCTTTCCAGCGAGGCAATCAACGTCAACCGCTCTAGTTCTTCTCCTTTTTCAAAAATTTCGTCCTCTTCATCATTGAGATATACCCACAACTATTACAAACTTTTCTCAAGGTATTATCACAATTGTTGGCATAATGCCTCAAGCCCGAACATGTATATATGACATGGGATGGACTCGAGTTATTTGAGATCCAACATAGTTAAATTTGGGGTTGACTTCAATGAATGTCCTATAGGAGGGACTTAAGTAATAGAAGTCAATTTCCAAACATCAATTAATTTAATGCACGAACACAAAAGAGTTTTTAAATATGCATAAAAAACAAAAGGTCTCCCTAGAGTCGGATTAGCAAGGTCCAAAGTGATAAGTGACTATTATATAGTCATTTATCCTAGTATTTCATAATCATTTCCTTAGTTTAATTAACATTTAGGTTGCATTTAGTCTATTTTTAACTTCTTTTACCATATATCTTCGATTTTACCCTTTTTGGTATATATTGTACATTTAGATAGGTTTTAGAGTCTATTTATTATCAATGGATGCTTGAGGATAGCTTAGTGAAAAGCCATGGAAGAACAATAACAAAATCAAGCACACAAGTCAATTTCCAGCCAGAGCGGCCGTGCGCTTTGACTAGGAGCGGCCGTGCATTTGGCCCTTTACAGGCTAATTTTGGCCCCAAAACCCAGAACGGCCGAGGCTTGACAATTGGAGTGGCCGAGAAAGCCTAGGCAGAGAGGCCGTGCAGCTGCAAGTGGAGCGGCCATGCCAAATGCCCAGTTCAAACCAAAAATTGGCGCTAAGGAGGAGCGGCCGTGCAAATATCTTAGCTCGGCCGTGCAAATGGTGTTTGCAGATTTAAAAGGCACCTTTAGAAGGAACCACCTTGAAGAGTCTCCTCCATGTTATAAATAGGTAATTTGTAATCAGTCTTAGGATATCGGGAACCATCAGAGAATAGCATACCAAAGTTTAGAATACATTATATCAATTCTTTATCATTATTTCCAAAGAATTTGAAGATTCAAGTGTTCATTGTTCTTGAAGTACTCTTTGGAAGGAAGTAATAAATGTTCAGGTGTTATTTCCAGCCATCATCTCTTAATAATCATAAGTTTTTCTTCTCTTAATCTTTTCTTATTATTTATGATTAATTGTTTATAATGGCTAGTGAGTAATCCCCCTTGTTCTTGGGGTTGGAAACTCAAAATGCCTCTTGTTCATTACCCTTTATAAAAGTCTTGTCTTCTATCTTCATCTAAACAATTTCTTTATATCAATCTCAAAATGACTTACATTTTGGAGACGTACAACTTGTATGATTCAGTCGATCGAGAGAAGTACCTAGCGGAGAATCTCGATTGACGGAACCATATAAAGGAACTAGGTTTCATTGATCACGAGAGTAGTTCAATGGCCTAGGCATGTTCCTTGAATGGAAAGTGCGTTGACTTTAGAACTTAATGGATTCTTACTAATTATGGTCATCTAGAGATAAGCCGGAATGCCCGTTTGTGACGGGGCGGGAATACCATAAACAGAAATCTCAAAGAGATAGGGCATAATTAGGAAAGATACAACGCTACTGTCTTGATCGTGAGAAGTAGTGTAAGCCTAACGTGCCATCCTTGATTTTTATGAAAATCTATATTTTCAAAGACATGGCTATATGATGAACAATTTGGCTAAAATGATTTCCAATCCCGAGAATGCTTCGTTTATAAGAGTTTTATTAAAGTATTTTTCTGCGTATGTTCTATTCTTTTCCTTATCAATATTTATTTCTCCCAATTTCTTTTATAGTTGTAGTAAAAACAATTGCATCCCAAAGTAAACCCTGTCCTTGTGAGATCGACTCGTACTTTCACCCGCTATATTTCAATAGCCCGTGCGCTTGTGGATTTTAAATAAACAGTTAGGTTTCGACCGAACACAAAGCCATGACAAAAAGGACCAAACACTTAGTGTAATCAAGTGTCGACTCTGATACCAATTGAAATTGTCAATGGCCTTAGATAGTTTTGGAAAACAAAAGTGTTATCCCAAGTATTGTCATTACTAAAGACAACACTATTCATAACAATCCAACAAATTAAATAAATTTGAAAAAGTTTAGCAGCGAAAATTTAAATCACATAAGAGAGTAGTTTTTCTCAAGTTATATAAATATAACTTGAGGATGTCCGAAAGTGAAAGACTTTCAATAAATATACATTAAATACAATGCTAAAAAGTTCACTAGTGATTATAAACAAAAGCACAACGGAACAACTAATCTAGAAAATATTCTTTGTAACAACACTCTATCTCAAACTCAGATTCACTGAAATTATGAAAGCTAAAACACTCTAGCTCACTGGGGAAGGATAGGGTGTTCACAACACTCAGGACAGTACTCCAATAATGTGTTCTCTCTTTGTGCATATCTCAACTTTGAATTGTGTAGTTTGAAGTTGTAATGACCTTACACTTATATAGGGTGAATAGACGTGCAACCTAATTGTTGTAACCAAAAACTCGTCATGTGTGGATAGTGGAACCAATTCCCTTCTTGAGCTCCACATTTCCTTGATTGTAAGAGGACTAAGTCTTACTATGCTTCACCCCTTTTACTCCTAAGCTTCTAGCATTTGTACTTTTGTTCTCTCCAAGAATGATTTGAGAAAAAGTCTCAACAACTTTCTTTCTCTTCACGTTTGTATAAGTAAATATCACATTTATTTGTAACTTCCATTTACTTCTTACTTCTTGTTTGTTGTTTCAAAATAGATCAACCTTTCAGCATTATTTAGACCTACAATAACACTAAAAACCAGAAAATATATAATATCAACATCAATTTATTTTTTGAAGTAAAATGATGAAACTATTACTAATCCTATCTTGTAACATAGCAAGCAACACTAGTGGTAACACTCATGTTTGCACTAACAACGATGATGAAACTGTGGTAGTTATTAATTGAAAAAGTTGGTTAGTTGTGGTGGTAGTTGGTATAGTTTTTTTTATAAGAAAAAAAATCCGCATAAAAACATGATATAGAGAAATTAATTAAATAAATATTTTCTTAAAGCTAAAATTAATATTATCAAATAATGAATAAAAATAGTACTCATTGATAATAATTGCTAAATTACTTAAGAAACTTATAATAATAAGTAATTATTTAGCTTTTTAATATTAATAATAATAAAAATAGTACTCATTGATAATGTAGCTAAAATTAAAAATTCTCTTTTTTTTTAACACACACATGTTTTTGCTTGTAAAGTATTAAGAAATTTGTAATAATTGCTAAATTACTTTCTTTGTTATTAATATTTTAAATAACATGTAAATTGATTTAAAAAATGTAATTAAGAATTATTAATAATTATAAAGGTTTTTATTTTAATAATATACATATATCCCCTAGAACTTACACATTAACAAATTTCAACATGTCCAATCCAACTCAACTTTTTTATGACGTTAGAATGCCACGTAATGCCAAATAGGCAGATATGACTGGAATTTTGACAGAAAATGAAAAGAAGGATGACATGATATATTAAATAAGTTGATCATGAACAAAATCGTACACGAAAATGATACATGGACCAATACCTAAAAAAATCTATAGATTAGGGATCTTTGAGATACTTCACTCCTATTTAATGGAGATAATGGAGCAAATAGCAACAGTAGCCGCATCAACAATATTAGAGGTTGTTCCATTATCAACAGTAATGATAACTTGATGAATATAAATAATCAAGTAGTTCAAATGTTATACATCCAAGATCCAACACCACTGCAACTGGATTGGAAGATATTGCAATCTTTGGATTTTCTTCTATGATCCGAGTAGAGCTTACTAAATTTTAAGTAATGTTATACGTGTATTTGCTTTTCTCTGTTTTCCAGAGAGGTATTTAGTTGACTTTTTTGCTATTAGTCACTCTATCCCTAACTGAATATTCAAAATTCATTTGTAGACATTTTGAAGATATTTAGTTTTTTTACAATTAAATAACAAATATGCATAAATATTTTTATTTTTCACTTTACAAACATATTGTCATGCAAGTATAAAGTGACTAAAGGGCAGCACACGGTTCACAAAACATCACTTAATAGCAAGGGCCCGACGAGGAGGAAGGATCCCCACCACAAGGTGAAAGTGTGTGATGTCACACAAATATTAACAAGTCATAGGTTGACTTAATTTAGATTTGTTACTTTCTTTGTATTTGTTAACATACTTAAATATATACTGTATATATTATAATTTATGTTTATTTTATTAACTAACCTACTAACCAAATCTTATATTTATTTTAGTGTATATTTGTTTATTTTTTAGGTATCTCTCACACAAGTAAAGAGTACATAATAAGGAAGTATTGTATTGGTTAAATAAGGAAGGTAGAAGTCTAATTATGAAAGATATTCTCAAACAAATCACCTGCTACAAACAATGATCTATTTGCCTATAAATTAGAACCACACAGCACAGTGAAGTGTACGGTTTTTATGCTTTAAATCTCTGAAGCTCCAAAGGATCAAAGAGTTTTTAGTCTGAGAGATTGTTTGGTTATTTTGTTCTTCTCCTGTATCGTTCATGTAACTGTTACCCAATTGGTTTATAAAGAGAAGCTTTTTATTGTTTACAGCAAGTTCCTGTATATAAGTGTTTAAATCTGTGTTTCACATTGTTTAAATTATTTTTCTGCTGCTTTTTGTACTGTTGCTAGTCCTGGAGCTATAACACTAGGACTCACACGAGATACTTTTGTTTTCACTTGTCAATATTTGCTACTCAATTTCTTTCAATTGGTATCAGAGCTACACTCGATAACAATGAGTGAGATCTAGAAAGAGTAGCCATTATGGAATGACACTTGAATCAATATCGTTCTCTTGTATTGGATGGAACAAACTATGCTATATGAAAAGGTACAATGTGTCTTTTCATCAAAGCAATTGATGAGAGGGCATGGCTTATTATTATTGTCCCATGTTCTCCTTCTAAGGTTGAAAGTAAGAATGAAACGGGGGAAACCTCAGAAAAAATTTATAAGCTTAAACTTGAGAAAGACTGGGCTACAGCTGAAGTCACTCTTGCTAATTATAATTTCAAGACTCTTGGTGCTATATCAAATCATGTGGATGAACACATGTTTCGACTTGTTATAAATCAAAATGTAGCAAAAACACCGTGGGATATTTTGCAAGGTTACTGTGAAGGTGATGATAGTGTTAAGGCCACTAGCTTGAGAATTCTCATGACCAAGTTTGAAAACTTGAGGATGAATGAAATTGAAGACATCAAAAGCTATTATAATAAATTGAGATAAATCTAAATTGAATTTCTCTCCCTAGGTGAGCCTATATAAAATGCTAGGTTAGTAAGCAAAATGTTGAGAACTGTTACTGAAAAATTTAATATCAAAATTGCTGCTATTGAAGGAACACATGATACCACAACCATGGGTTTATATACTCTTGTGGCTATTCTGAGCATGTTTGAGATGAACTTGTCAATTCAACAGCAACACAAAGCTGAAAACATTGCTCTTGCATCTGCTCTCTCAAATGTATCCAAAGTGTCAAAAGAGATTGAAAAAATCTCTAAGGAAATTGACACTTCGAATTTAGAAATTTAAGATGTTGCCCTGTTAACCAAAAAGTTTACTTCTTTCTTGAAAAACAAACGGGACAAAAAGTTTCCTTCAAAAATTCAAAACACTTTTGAAAAACCAAAAGAGGATACTGAGAGTAGTTTCAAAAGACCTGGAAGTTTTACTAAGAAAAGATCTGAATATGTTCAATGTAGAGCCTGCAAAGACTTTGGCCATTATGCCAATGAGTGTGCCAACACTCTGAAAAAAAAAGAGAATGAGCCTTTGTGCGACCCTGAGTGATAGTGAGGACGAAGATGAAACGATAAAATTAGCAATCATGGAAAATTCGCCTCTAAATTACAAACATCTTTCTGATGTTACTTCAGATGTAGTCACACCAAGCATCACTTCCTCTGACTCTGAGTTCATATGTTTTAACTCCTCGGTTTATGAAAAACTAGAGAATGAAGAGGACAGTGATGGAAGTTACCAATAACTTCTGGATGCTTATTTTGATTTATTTACTGACTGGGAAAAACGAGTAGAAAAAATGGCAGTTTTTGAAAAGGTCAATGAGAAACTCTCTACTGAAAATTCCTCTTTAAAAGATGAGCTTGAAAAAGTTACCACGGAAAATGACTACCAAAAGGATGCCATAGCCAAACTCGAAGTCATGCTCACCAAACGTGATATTGAACTCGAAAAAACCAAAAAGGAACTTGAAAAGGCCAATGGAACTTTTGCAATGTTAAATATTGGAAAGGCCAAACTTGAAGAAGTTCTAAGTATGGGAAGCAATTCAAAAACTGGTCTTAGCTATGAATCCACCTTTGTGAAAGATGGAGAGAGTTTCCCAAAAACAAAATTTATTCAAAATCATAAAACAATACCTAAGAAAAAGAGGTTTGTCCGTCACTAATGTTTTGCACCCGGTCACATCTGACCCTTTTGCTAACAAAGAATTCATAGCCTCGGAAAATCTGATCCTCAGATGAGCGCCCGGATGTACTCACATCACCAGAAATCTGGTTAGTTTGCATGAGTAGAAAAGAAAAGTGAGGAATGCAATGTGGTATTTACCTCACTCAAGAGAAGTATAGCTAGCTCATGGTACTTTGACATTGGGTGCTCGAGGTACATGACAGGTAATGTTGAGTTCCTAACTGATTACACCTTAGTCAAGGGTGGGAACGTGAACTATGGGGGAGGAGCCCAAGGTAAGATTGTTGGTAAATGTACTCTATGTGTTAATCATATGCCTAAATTAAAAAATGTTTATCACGTGAAAGGCTTAAAAGCTAATCTCATTAGTATAAGCCAACTATGTGATGACAATTTTCATGTTAGATTTGACAAGCATGAATGCAAAGTGTTTGATAACACTGAAAATTGCTTGTTCACTAGGGTAAGGTCACAAGATAATTGTTACAAATTTGGTGACAACTTATCGTGTCTTAGCTCTAAAGTAAATGATCTTGAGTTTTGGCATCAAAAATTAGGTCATGCAAGTTTTAGGAAAATGGAAGAGTTGGTAAGATTTAATGCAGTTAAACACTTACCTAAACTTGATATCAAACAAGTAAGCGTAATTGGTACTTGTCAAAAGGGAAATCAAACTAAAGCTTCCCACAAAAAGGTTGATCAAAGTTCCACTTTTGAGATCTTGGAATTAATCCATAATGACCTTATGGAATCCTTTGAAGTTGAAAGCTTGAGCAAAATGAAATATTCTTTTATGTGTGTAGATGATTTCTCTAGATACACATGGGTCCTATATTTGAAAGAAAAATCAGAAGCCCTTGAGGTGTTTAAGGTGTGGTATAGAAAGGTAAAAAATTTGCATGGTAAGAAAGTGATTAAAATTTAGTCTGATAATGGAACTGAATATGAGAACACTTTGTTCTCTAAATTTTGGGACTCCAAAGGAATAACCCATGATTTTTCGGCCCCTAAAACTCACCAATAGAATGGGGTGGCTGAAATAAAGAATCATACTTTGCAAGAGATGGCACGTGTCATGCTTAGTTTTAAGAACATCTCTAAACGATTCTAGGCTTAGGCTCTTAACACGGCTTGTCATATAGGAAGTAGAGTCTACTTGAGTGTTAGGTCAACCATGACTCCTTATGAAATACTTCTTGGAAAAAAACCTACTCTCAAGTATTTTTATGTTTTCAGATGCATATGCTATGTTCTAAATCATAGAGTCTATTTGTCTAAATTTGACTCTAAGAGTGACAAAGTTGTGTAATTAGGCTATACCACAAACAGCCGTGCATATAGGGTTTACAACCTTAGAACTAAAACTGTTATGGAGTCTATTAATGTCACATTTGACGATACTGCTGATTTAAATCTAAAAACTCTTGAAGATGATGTCTCAGGTTGCGTGGAGTCTATTTAGACGACATTGTGTTTGGATCTTCATCCAGGAACATGTTGGACTAATTTGTCACTTGTATGACCATCACCTTTGAGATAAGTATGGTGGGTGAATTAAATATTTCCTAGCACTCCAAATAAAATAGAGTAAGGTGGGAATGTTTATTTCACAAAGTAAGTATGCTAGAAACTTGGTCAAAAAATTCTCTCTTGACAACTCCTCTCATCTTAAGACTCCTATGGGATCATCCCAAAAATTGTGTAAGTCCGAGGATGGTGTGGATGTTGACCCCACACTGTATAGAAGTATGATTAGAAGCTTGTTGTATCTTTCAGCAAGTCGTCCTGACATCATGTTTAGTGTGTGCCTGTGTGCGAGATATCAAGCTAGCCCAAAATATCCCACCTTAAGGCTTTAAAGAGAATAATTAGACATGTTGGGGGAACAATCAACTTAGGGCTAAGCTATACTCGAGAAACAAATACAAATCTGGTAGGATTCAGTGACTCCGATTGGGGAGGTAACACTAATGATAAAAAAAAGCACAACTGGTGGGTATTTCTACCTTGGGCACAACTTGGTATCTTTGTATAGTCGAAAACAAAATTGTGTATCCCTCTCAACCCCTGAGTCAAAATATTTTACTGTTGGCATTTGTTGTTCTCAACTTCTTTGGATGAATCAGATGATTAAGGATTAAGGGCTTAAATGTGATGTTTTAACTATCTTTTGTGATAATCTAAGTGCCATAGAAATATAAAAAAAATCCTGTTTAGCACTCTCGTTCTAAACACATAGACATTATACATCATTTTATTTGTGATATTGTTGAGCAGAAAGTCATTATCTTGGAATCTATAAGTACTGAAAAGCAATTGGCTGATATTTTTACCAAACCCCTTGATTATCAGAGATTTTCTACCCTAAGAAAGTCTCTGAGTTTGTGTGTTATGTGATGGTGTGATCCCCCGTGTGGTCACACCAGAGTCTACACCTATATATTATATTTCTAACAAAACAAAAATGCATTGCACGATATTTCTCAGTATGGTCCCTTGAATTTCATCTCTGACGTGTCTCCTCTCAGAATTGTGAATCTTTCTTAAAAAGTCTTAACTTCTGTTGACTCAAAAATTTATCCTATTGGATGTCTATTGGTGGGTGTCTATATCTAAAGGGAAACAGCTCTTGCACTCTTGGTATGAAGCCAATTCAATGTTATCAATATGATATCAAGAGAAAGTTTGGGTCAAAATTGACAAGATCATTCGAAAGAGACCTATCCATGAAGGCACAGAAGAGTGAAAACTACCCACCAAATATTTCCCACAAATAAAAAATGGGTGGGTGCATGCTAGAGGACAATCAAGATAATAATTCAATTCATTGACTTTCCTAGAGGAGATGTGTCCCCTGATGTGATCTCATCTCATGCCACACACATACTAAGATTTATTCTTCACATGCATGTTCATTATTCATCATTCTATTAGACATAAATTAGGTCAACCTGGTCATTGGTGAAAATATTGTACAAATCTTTTTCTCGCCCTCATTCGTTTGATTAAAGGATCTTGTGCTTAATAAAATTGTGAATTTATTATTTATGGTGAGAATGTGTTTAGGGGGACTATATTTACGGATCTTTGTGGTCTTTTTATGGCAGGTATATCTTTCACAAAGGAGAAAAGGATTTGAGTTTTAAGAGGTTTGTTACAAATTTTGATCCTTATCATCTAAGGAATTGAAAGAGGTTGAGGTAAGTACCAAATTCGGATGCTAAGGTATTAAGTACTCCTCCTCTTAAAACTCTATGCTCCTAGGTGTCCTTCTCCTACAAGGACTTTACTCCCTATCCCCCTCATGCTATCTCATCTTAAATAGCACCAGTCACTTCACAATAATCACCGCATCCTCTCTCTAGCTATTCTCTGTGTGCTATCAAAAATTCTCTCTATCTCTTTCAACCAGATTCCATGGCATCACCAGCTAAATCCACTCCTTCAAGCACCATCGCTTCACCACCACAGTCTCCGGAAGCCCCAACATACGTGAAGGACATCAATGTGGAGCTGTTCATCGACACAAAGGCAACGCATGTATCATTTTCACTTCCTGGGGCTCCCGATAATGTTATCGACGCAGACAATCAAGGTGATTTAAGGTCGATTGGGACTCATGCAAGCATGGAAAAGGGGCCAAATTTGTCTCTAAGACAGAAAGGTTTCTCTCCACAGATGGAGGATTATACCCTTAGGTAAGGCCAAACATGGCCGAGCCTGAATTTTTGGCAGGAGAGGACAAAGATTATGAGCCCAATGCTGAATCGAAATGTAAAAGGAGGAAGCCCTCACTTAACAGCTTGAGAAGTCCATCCACAAAGACTACTCCTCCAAAACAGAGCAAAGCTACCGGTGACATTGGCCCTAGTCGTAGACGGTATGTCGCACCTACTGACTCAAGCGACTCAAAAGGTCCCAATGCTAATGATTTTGAGATAGTACCACGGAGTACTAGAGCTGAGGAGACTATTGATTCTATAAGCCATGACATTAAGGACATCTTTCCTCTTGTCTTGGTGACTCCCAAGGATCTGGCAGCACCCAAATCAATAGGTTCTGATCCTACTCCAGCCTCCACTTCTGCTATACCTACTGCTACCACACCACCACTATTATCAGTAGTTGGAACTCTCCCTACTCTATGTGCTCATCATGAAGAAGATGAGGATGAAGATATTCCCCTTCAAGCCCTACAAGATCTGAAAACGGGCAAAGTGAAGGCAAGACAATCAAAAGCGGAGGCAACTGAATCTATAGCTGATCAAAAACCAAAATTTAACAATCGGCCTAATTACAAAACCCTAGAAATCAATTCAATCAATCAAAAACAGAATAAAATATAAATAGAATAAAAAGGATGAAAAGAAATTAACCTCAATTGAATTCCAGAACGGTTCCAATAATTAAATCCAAAGCAAAATGGATTAGTTCTCCATGGAAAATAATAAATCTCTCTAAGAAAAATAAAAGTTGGAACACCTAAATATTTTCTAAAAGGAAGTATTTATCCTCCACCCTAAAAACCTAAACCTAAAATGAAAAGAAAAAGCAAAAGAAAATAAAATAGTTTCCAAAAACAAAAATTGCACGGTCCAAGCAAACCATCTGCAAGGTCAAAGTCAACAAATTCAATTCGTGGAACGAGTCATGATATTATTTTCAGTCGTACTGTTTCCCAGCACCAGTCGTGCATACAAGCACCATTCGTGCTTAATTCCTGCCTTTCCAACTTCAAGTTTTTCAATTTGGTTACTGAATTTTCCAGAATTGCACTTTAGTTCTTTAAGTTTCCATATTTACTGTTTGGCCCTGAACTTTATAATTCCAGTTTACTCCTCAGTTTTCCACAATTTCAGTTTGGTCCCTGAATTTCCATGATTTCTGCAAAACAATCTTCCACTTCAAGATCTTGACTTTGACTCCTCGAGAGTATTACATCCGGATATGAAATAAAACAACTCAAATACCCTCAGATTATAATAAAATCTCACTAAATCCTCTCAATACATATTTCACTCAAATTACATCAAACCTAAACTAAATACATGAAAATAAAGAATTATAGGGACGGAAACATAGGAAATAGATAGTGTCATATCAAATACCCCCACGCTTAGACCATTACTCGTTCCTGATTAATATCCTAAACTCCAATCTAACACCGGTCTAAAACAGATGCATGGAGGGTAAATGATTCCTAGTCTCCTCTAATCCGCCAACACAAGTCAGTGAAAAATAATAACCATCAGAGTAATAGCATCTCCGTCTCCTTATGCCACAAAAATATAAACAATGAAAATAATGACCTTAGTTTGATACCAACTCCCATGATAAAACGGTATCCAAACTAAGGTCCACACAAATAAAATCCAAGGGGAACTAAATATGTCCTATGTTTGCCCCACGCTTGGCTCACACTACATACACCCTCATAAAAAGAAATCATTGTTAAGGTTGCAATCATTAAACAAAGATTTACCTCGTGAAAAGCACCAACACCCCTTATAACTCAAAAAATGAACGAGGGTTTCTAAATCCTAGGCACCACTATCCAAATCTCTTACTCCATAGTGATCCTACCCAACACTCCAAACATCCCTTATGTCTCCAACTCCGGTGATATAAGAGATAGTATACATTTCACTTCCTCACCTTTTGCCTCGGTGTTGTTTCAGGTTTTCACCTAGCCCCTCTTTTTTTTCTTTATAACTTTTTTTTTTGATTTTTTTTTTGATTTTTTTTGAACGCTTACATATACAGTATTCATCCTTCCCCCCACGCATAAACTTGGCATTGCCCTCAATGGCAATAAATCATAAAAACGGAACAATAAAACATGGGGCAAAGGGCACCAAGAGAATTAAATAGGGGATATGGAGGACCCACCATCATGGGCCTCATCAATATAAGGGGAATAAAATAAATCTTTTCAAGTTACCTTTAAAAGATGATTCGGTTCAATGCATGCCTCCCCGTTGGAGACCATTTAAGCTTGCCCTTTTTCATCTTCAATTCCTTTGATTTCTTCTTCTCCTTTAGTGGCTCTCCTTTCTTCTTCTTATCCTGCTTCACTTTTGGAGACTCAACATCAACATCATCTACCTTGGCCCCATCCTTGATATCTGGCTCACTCAAATTCATGGCACAAACCTTGCGCACATTCTTGGGAAAAGTCTTATCACCAAACACATTAAAACTCACCACTTTCCCATCAAACTCCATAGTTAACGAGCCATACTTCACATCAAGCTTGGTTTCCGAGGTAGACATGAAAGGCCTCCCTAATAAAATGGGAGCCTCAAAATCATTCTCCATATCAAGAACAAAGAAATCCGCCGGAAATACCAAATCACCAACCTTCACCTCCACATCTCTAACCACCCCCTTAAGATATGCGTTACATTTGTCTGCCAACTGAATTACCACCCTATTGTCCTCCAATTTACCCAACTTAAGATCTTCAAACAATGCATTTGGCATTACATTGATTGAAGCTCCTAAATCGAGCATAGCATTATGAACATGACTACCCCCAAATGAAACAGGAACCACAAACATGCCCGGATCACTACACTTCTTGGGCATCTTTTTCTGATAAACTGCACTAACATGCTCAACCACTTTCACTTTTTTCTGACTCCTTTCCTTCTGATTTCTCTTCATAGTGCACAATTCCTTCAAAAATTTTGCATATCTCGGAACTGTCTGAAGAAGATCTAAAAATGGAATATTTACCTCTAGTCTCTTGAATGTGTCAAAGATAGCCTTGTCAGGCTCTAGTTTTCTATCCTCCCTCAATGCATAAGGAAACGGAGGGACTGGCACATAAACGGGAAACACTAGTGGACTATACTTCTCTTCTGGGATTTTCTCTTCCACCTTCTTCTCCACCTCCAACTCTGGCTCAACACTCTTTTCAACCTTCTGTTCAGGCTCTATAGATACCATCTGCCCATCCACTTTCTTCTTCCTCCTCACATACACTGCACTTACATTCTGCTTCGGAGGTTTCTCAGTCTTTGTTGCCTCTCTAGCCTCAATTCTTACCACTGCCTCTTGTAAGTACCCAAATCTGGCTCATGCCTTCCGGTTAATTTTCCCGGCAATTCCGGTAATTTTTCCGATATTTCCCCGGATTTTCCTAAAGTTCCGGAGCAATTCCGGAACTGTTCCAAGCCTTTTAAGGGCTGAAGGAAATTCTTGGTGATTAAGAAACACGTTTTTCTTAATCCCAAAACCCTTCTAGAAAATTTGCCACCTTGCACGTTTCTAGAAGAAGCCAGATCTGGCTACTTATGTCGTGCGACATAATCAGCCAGAGAAACCTTCTAGAAACCTGCCACCTTGCATGTTTCTAGAAGAATCCAGAAGTGGCTACTTATGTCGTGCGACATAACCAGCCAGAGAGAGTTCTAGAACCATGCCACCTTGCATGTTTCTAGAAGGAAAGCAGTCATGGCTTGTTATGTCGTGCGACATAACAAGCCCATGCAGCGGCCCTATAAATAGAGGCCTTCACCTCTCATTTTCACACACCTCTTCCACCCCTCAGTCCCCCTCTATAGGGAATACGCTCCAGAAGCCTCCTCTCTCCTCACATACCCCCCAAATCACCTCAATCCTCCCAAACTAATCCCACACACACACACACACTTCCTATACATCAAGAACTCGAGGTTCTCAAGGATCCAAGGCTCGAACTCAGCCTCCTGAGGAGGAGGACGCTAGAAGGCTCCTATATCTAACTTGATATAGGAGTTGTGGATCTTCAAGGGTAACGAGTTTCTACCCCTTTTCCACTCTCTATTTTCCTTTGAATATAAAATCTATGTGTTACATGCATTGATAATATAGTATTCTGATTAAAGTTGCATGCTTTAGCTTCATATTACCCAGATCCACATTTCATTTCATTACATTTCATATAAAATCTCCATTTTGACTTGGTTTTGTATGAACACTCAAGATGAGTGGGGATCCCTCATATCCACACCCTCTTGAAGTGTTCATTATCAATAAACATGCTCTCTGAGATTTGTTTGAGAAGTAACTTGACCATTTTGGTGTCTTGTTACCTCTGCAAATCTCAGTTGTTTAGGCTTCTGCAAAATGGCTTATTATGTCACGCGACATAGGCAGCCTATGTCGCGCGACATACATAGCCAGTTTGCAGACTCCTTATCTTTTCAAGCTGTAATCTGATGTTAATCCCCATAATGATATAATCTGATGTCTATCTGCAATTTAGATAACATCTATGTACATAATGTGTCAACTTTTTTATTAAAATACCATTTTCATACATAAAGATGCATCCTTTGCACCAAAGACTCATTTTCATACTCAAAATGCATACTTTGCATTAAAGAATCATTCTTTGCCATTTTCATGCATCATTTGTGCATTAAATGCTATTTTCCAACATAAAAATACATTCTTTACATAAAAATCTTTTCTTTGCACAAAAGGGCATCCCTTGCAACCAAAAGACATTCTTTACACTCCAAAAATGCCATCTTTTCACTAAAGTATCATTTTTACATGCATTTCCCCTTTTCCCCAACCTTGGAACGGACCGGTGTAAAAGTTCTCATCTTTGCATCGTTCCTTTCATCAAAGGTTCATGATTTCTTTAGGAAAAGGATAACCTTGAACCCTATATCTCCAATTATCGCTTAAGAATGAGTATGAAGCCTCTATACGAGCTCGACCGTCTTAAAGCGTAGGATTGATGGGCTAAGGACATTCCTTCCTAAGGAACCTCATCTTTGACCAAAAGAGAGTCATTCTCTCGATCACGCAAGTCCCGAGGGTCCCGAGGTTAAAATGCGATGATCACAAGTCATAAGATGAGGACGGGATCATAATCCCAAATACATAAATTCCAAGGAATCCCGAGCGACAACCAACAAATGGTTTGTACGTCCGGAAGACAACTTGGGACATTCCCCCCCTTATTTTCAAACACATGCACACAAAGAAAGCACGCAAGCAAACACGATTAATGAAATCTAGGGAGACTTGCTCCGGCAAGGCACTTTGGGTGAACGCCAAACGTTCTTCCCAAGGGGTAACTTAACCTCCGAACCCATAAAACCTTTTTTTCAAAGTTTTGAGGTAATCAAAATGGCGTGGCGACTCCGTTTTTCAAATAACTCGGATGTCTTCAAACTCGCGTGAATTCCAATAAACAAAAATTTTGGTGCACACATTCACAGTTTGGCGACTCCGCTGGGGATCATCCCAAAGGAGAAAAGCTTTATTTTCAAAACAAAAATCGATACTTGGTATATAGGTGGACCCCACTTACCCTTCCTGTATCGTTCCCTAACCCGGGGCTTGGGATAACAAGGTGGTTTAACAATCCCACGTACCAGTATCCCTTTTTCGAGAAAAAAAATAATTTTGAAAAATATAGAAGAAAGCTTTTCCCTTTGAGCGGGTTAGACTCCCATCGCCGATTTCATTAATCGTGCTTGCTCTCTTTACCATGCATTGCATCATTTGCATCTTGGAATCTGTGCATACTTTGAACGGGAAACAACCCGAAAAATAGCAAAAGGAGTGGAACCTGGAAAATTGATCCATGCAGTCGTACGGCTCAATCCTCATTAGATTCTGACCGGGCGACCTCAGTGGCAATCCCACCAGGAAAAATCATGGTTAATCTGGCAGTCCTAGCAGCTTGGGGCTACTCAGCTCCATGACTGACTGGGGCTCCCAGAAAATTTACGTGCTTATGTGTTGCATTTTCCCCCGTCCCGAAAATCATTCCTTTAAAACACATTTATGAAAATCTCTGTTTTAACTCAAAAAGGAACATTTTTAGGAGACCACACACTACGCGCACCTGATATATCCTGTACACTTTTGCACGCACGTCCTTCAAACCCGAGGGTGGTTCCAGCTGCAGTCACGGACAGCCTTACGATGCTCCCGGGCGCGCACGGAATCATCCCAACCTCCCCATGGCAGCCAGTGTCGACCAATGCACAGTCCGTGTCACACGTTTCAAAAATCCGTGACTTTTGGTTGGTTTTTGGTCTAGTCCGTGTCATATAGCCCAGTTGCATACCCACGTAAAGGTCAAGCCTTAGCTCATAACGGAAACCAAGATTTTCGCTCAAGCGAAATTCTGCCGAAATTCCGACAAGGAAAAATCGGTGGGATCTTGACTCCGACATTGACTATTGACCTTGACCCGCACGGAATGCGTAAGAGTCAAGACCGAGTCTTTGCCAAAAAATCAAAAGATCTTTCGCTCAAGCGAAGCTCTGCCAAAATTCCGATAAGGAAAAACTGGCAAGATCTTGACCGGCATTGACTTCGATTCCGACTCACGCACTGCGTATGCAACGAAGTTCAATGTGACACTGTGTCATCCGGCTTTTTACCGCCCGACCCATGCCTATTATTCTCTCGGACATTACCGAAAGTCAAAAACCGTCATTCGCTCAAGCGAAACTACGCCAAAGATCCGTCAAGGCAGAGAGACGAGACTTTCCCGGTATTGCCTTGACTATAATCCGCATCGCTCGTGCGTTGAAAGGTCCTATGACCCGCTAGACCCGATAGGAGCGTTCTTTACTCTCGGTCGGTGGGATCCGCGTGCCCTATAGGACCCTCGCCCGGGGCTGTCCACCCTGGGAGGTCGAAATACAGGTGGAATACGAGGGGCTTATAGACGTAGTGACGGAACCCACTGATCCAGGATCTAGAGTAGTTGTGAAAAAAGAAGGGCAGAACCCCTTTTCCAACCAATTAGAGATTAATAAAAGACATTGTTTTAAGTAAACTTGAACAATTAATGTAATCATAATTGCATTTTCCTATCTCTGATATCCCTAATCGGGACCTCCTCGGTCCGATTTCCGATTTTCTATTCAGACCTTTCGCGGTCAAATCCCTAATCGAGACCTCCTCGGTCCGATTTCCGATTTTCTATCTCGACCCTTCACGGTCAAATCCCCAATCGAGACCTCCTCGGTCCGATTTCCGATTTTCTATTCAGACCTTTCACGGTCAAACCCTAATCGAGACCTTTTTCGGTCCGATCTCCGATTTCCTCATCCCGACCTTTCATGGTCAAATCCCTAATCGAGATCTTTTCGGTCCGATCTCCGTTTTCCTTATCCCTACCTTTCATGGTCAAACCCTAATCGAGACCTCTTCGGTCCGATTTTTGATTTTCTTATCCCGACCTTTCATGGTCAAATCTTTAATCGAGACCTCCTCGGTCCGATCTCCGATTTCCCGACTCGACCTTTCATGGTCAAATCCTTAATCGTGACCCCCTTCGGTCCGATCTCTACTTCCAATCTTGACCTTTCAAGGTCTCATCTTTTCCGATCAATTAGGATTAGGAGAAAATGCGTTTCGAGCAAAAGTTAAAGCGATAAGGGCATGTTACTTGAGCCTTCAGCCTAAACACTTACTTTCGAGTCTAAACCTTACCTACTTCGAGTCTAAACCTACCTATCCTGTCTAAACCTTGCCTATCCCTTTCCCGCAGCGAAAAAGAAGTGAGCGAGAGTACGGAGTCAGCGGTTTTTCGGTTCGAGCAGTTCATCAGCTCGGAGAGTCGAATGGCAGATTTGTGAGAAAACGGTGAGGGTATGGGAAATCAGATGATTAGGAAGGAAGAGTTAGTCCTGGCTTTGGAAAATGCCCAGAAGGATCATGAAAAGCAGCTGTCATTGCTCATCGGTGCTCTTCGCCGCAATGGAATCCAAGTAACAATTGAGTCCAACGGTTCTCTGGTAGTGGTCGAAGATGAGACTCCGGAAGTAGCCATCTCGGTTCCCACCCTATAACCAATACCTTCCTCCATCCACATATGATCCCTTGCCAAGGACCACTTCTCCTCAGTCCTTTCCAACATCCCAGCTCATCGTGGCCCCATTGCCCTCGGCTTCTCGTAACGGATTGGATTTCACCCCACTTATCCCTCGCCTCAGCAATACCGCCAGCTTTATGCTCCAACCTCACATAATCAGTTTGAGATATGTGGCTATGTTTTCAAGCCCCTATACCCGCCCCGAATGCGATCATGAGTTGCCAAAGGATGAACCGAGTTTTCAATGTTACCTACCGGACTTAGTGAATTCAGCCGTCGGTTCGCTACTACAAGTCCCGTTGGCCCGATAGCCCAAGAGTCCCCGTTGACCCCTATGTGGCAATGTTGATAGAGCAAGTGAAACAGATGCAAGAGAAGCTTGACCTCATGATGAGTATCAATACTCCCTTGACCCAAGATGTCGGACTGTGCAAAGAAATGACTCCACCGAGCATAACCCAATACCAAGCAAAGAACCGTATCCGGCTCAAAGACCAGCACTCACAAAGGAAAGAATGTCACAGCCTTCCTTCACCCAAATCCAACAGTGGAACCAATTGGACAATGGGAATCTGAGTCTTGAGAATAACAAGGTCCCAGAAAACCTCGCTCCTTTCACTTTAACAATACAGAGATGCCTTTAAGCAAGATTCTGGAAGAGCTAGTGAAAGAAAAACTGATAAAGCCACTGGAGAATTGGAAGCCCAGGAACCCCAGTATTCGGTTGGATGAGTCCAAGCATTGCCGCTTCCATCAATACCATGGGCACAACACTGACAATTGCACCGCTTTGAGGCATGAGATCCAAAAGTTGATAGAAGATGGGAAGCTTGAGAACCTCCATGGGCCAAAGACAGAAAGTTATGACAAGAGGTCAATTCAAGAAGTGCAAGGTCGAAACGTCGGCTGATGATTTTGGGATGCCCATGAGCAAAGTTTTCAACGATTTGGTGAAACGAAGCCTTCTCACACCTCTCGAGAATCATAAGCCAAGAAACCCAAGTAGAGTTGACAGGGCCAAGTTACGTGAGTACCACAAGCATTATGGTCATGTGACGTACAAGTGTGTGGAGTCAAGAAAGAAATTCGATGGGCCGATCTACGAAGGAAAGCTCAAGCTCCCCGGGCTCCAACCCGTGAAGAGTAGCTAGACTAGGGTTTACCTATCCTTAAAAAAGAAAAATAGTCTCTCAGTCAACCTTCGTAGGTCCTAGTATTTTTTCCTTTCAATTAAGTCCTCTACGGACATTGTATTGAATCTTCAATTTTCTATAAAAAGTCTTCTTCTTTTCTTGCTAGACTTAAGACATTATTTGCACACCTACATTACATTTAATGAAATGGTTTTATTTTATATGATCACTTGCATTGCTCAACGAACAATCTCTCGAAATAATTAACATTCTGATTAATCGGTGTGAGAAAGTCAACTAATGCCATCAAGCCATACACTTTCCTTACCCCACAAAAGGCCTTCATCAAAGCCATACATTTTCCCAACCATGTCCTCACCCTCACCTTGACCAAGTCAACGACGGCATCATCAAGGGATAGCAAAAGGCCATTTAGCTTCAAGAGATTGACCCCGTGTCGATAACAACTTAGGGGCTTGGTTTAGATCTCAAGGGTATCAAGAATGTTCAAGCAGGGGCTCGCCTTGGTCCTCATGTGCTCCAGAAAATAAAAAAAAAAAGAAAAAAAAGAAAGAAAAATGTAGTGCAAAAAGAGTAATACCCACTAGACCGAAAATCCTTAAAAGGGCGCCTAGGCAAAAACAGGGTTGCACATATATATAAAAAAAAAAAAAAAAAAAAAAAAAAAAAAAAAGAAGAAATCTTGGTGCAAAAAGAGTAATGCCCAGCTAGGCTGAAAATCCAAAAAAGGGGCAGTCTAGGCAAAAAAAAAAAAAAAACAGGGTTGCACATAAAAAATAAAAGAAAAAAGGCCAAGTACTGCGTCACCAATCAAAAGCTTGACGGACAGGTAAGATCAAAGCTCGGAGAATGAAAGTTGTCGATAACAATGGGGTGGTCGAAGCAAAGCCAGAAGTATTTCATAAGCCTGTAGGCACGTGAAAGAGGAAGCAATTGAAGCAGCCGTCCAAAAATGACTTGGTCAAGGAATCATCCCGAGGCCCAAGCCTCACCATCCAATCTTTTCATCCGAGCCTTTTCACTAAAAGGAACCACAAATCCCATTTCCCAAAGCCAAACACAGTCCGGCCAAGGCCGAACTACGGCGACCTGAGCTCCTCACAATGAGGGGAACGTAGGCAACCAGCAATGGTCCGGTCATAAGCATATCCAAATTACCGAAAACCTGGTCTCATCAAATGACCTCTCCCATGGACACAGTCAAATCCCAGAAAACCCGGTCTCATCAATGACCTCCTTATACACAAACCTTTCTTTCACACCCAGCCAACCTTGATCCGCGACATTGGTTGACTTTCTCCTCATGATTAATAAGAATGTTTGTTCATATCGAAATTAGCGGTTGAATAACCCGAACATCAATAAAGGGTTTTAAGCAATCTTGTGATCATTGTAAATAAAGCAAGTTTTCAGATGTCTTGACAAGTCTTCCTTTTCTACATCTTAGGAAAGATAGCGCTAAACACTGATTTTCTGTCAGCAGGGGCTTCCATACACTTTTACCAACCTTTCTACGCTTATGCTCTCTCAAAAGAGTCAAACCTAAAAGCGAGTTTTTGTGCCTACATCGAATAAGGCCATCAAAATAATACAAAATCGGGATTATTCCCACCTTTTGAAAAATATGCCCCTGCATGTATATATCTTCCTAAAAGTTCTTCTCTTCGTCCACATCTTCTTAAGGTTGACTGAGTGACTAAAAAAAAAAAAGAAAATAAAAAAAAGGAAGGAAAAGGATAGGTTTTCCCTCTTCTGCTACAATTCGCATTAGGGCTGCCTCGAAAAACTCTGTCAAAGCATTCCTTTAAACTGGGGCTTCTTTAGCCATTTTCGGGGTTCGCATCGGGTTCTTCACTAGGTCCCTAGATGAATTCGCCTTGGTCGATCAATTTCGTAATCACGTTCGCAATACCAATCGATTGGGATTTTTATTAGGTCACTGTGATCGGGGCTTCGCCAAGTCACTTCGCTTGCTCAGCTCATTCAACCAAGGTTTTGCCAATGAAAGAATCTTTCCTTACTTCAACAAGATATGGGGCTTTTGCAGAGAGTATTTCCTTAGACCGGGGCTTCGATAAGTTGCATCCATCCCTAGAAGAGAGGATTGGTCACTTCGACATCTGTTAGCATCAACTTCAAATGCTAGAGTGTGAGAAAAGAATAGTCACAGAGACCCGAGGTTCAAACCCGGGCCTCAGCTCAAGAGGGAATTCTCGTCCACGTTGACAACAGCAACAGTTCAGTCCGCACCCAAGGGATACAACCCCACCTGTTTGAAACCCGTCTCAAACAATTCCCAAATACATTCCATATGTATATCCAAACCCAGTCCCTACCATGTTTCCAGAAAAAAAATCACCCCTAGGCTCAAGTAACGTGCCAATTGCTAATGATAACGTTTTCTCCCAAAAGCGCCTTCGTTACTTCCGTTATAACGAGATAACTCTAGGCGACAGTTTCCTAATTGTCAAAACGTCGAAAGTCCTAGACATCGTTCCTAACTGTCTAGGTAAAGCTTGAACTACGATCAAGGCTTGATTCCTCCGGGATACGTAGGTAGCCTTTCATAAAGGTTCAGCCATCCAACCACATTGGTCACCTTTTCCCTTCTCCATTCTCCAAGGGTGCGTAAGCTTTTCATAAAAGTCCAATTTTGTGACCATATGGGCCACCTCTTTTGATTTGGAACATTCCTGTGAAGGATTGGTTGCTTGACCTCCTAGGTCACCCCATTTCCATCCTTAAGGGGCCAATATCTCTTTGCCATTGTCCCAAGGAGACCAGGTTTGTGACCTATTTGGTCACCCAATTCCAACCTGTGTCGGCAATTCCAGTTCAAGGTCAAAAGGTAAGAGAAGTGCAGTCTTGGCTACTTATGTCACGCGACAAAAGCGCGATTGGCTACTTATGTCGTGCGACATAACTAGCCACATCGACATCGAGACATCGCAACTTCTGCTTTCCCTGTGGCACTCCCCGACTTGTCAAAAGCTGCAAATACCATCCATTCACCTCTCAAATGCATAGGGAATGGTTCATTTACCCCGTATACACTCATGCATTCATTTACAAGCTAAAAATTCATCCAAGTCATCCATTCAAACCATTTGTACATACAAAGTAGATCAAGTCCAAAAGTTGTGCATAAAAAATAATAACATGTGTTTTCCCCAAAGGGGGTACAATAGCCAAAAAGTCATAAATGTCTAAGGGAAAGGGGCTACTCAATCCTCTCCATCACCCTCTTCATCACCCTCCTCATCTCCATCCTCGTCGTCATCCTCAACCTCCTCAGGCTCATCAGAAGGTGCCTCGTAGGCTATGGTCCCCGTGCGGTAATAGTCATCGAGCTCGGTGATAACAGTAGAGTCAAGCTCGTAGTCTGTGGCCGTCTCAGCTCCACCATCCTCATCATCATCATCGTCAATCTCAATGGGTCTGTAAAGAGGCACATTTGCAGCCTTTGTCCGAGGCGTCGGTCCTCTAGTGCTCCCGCCGGGTGCCCACGTCATCGTAGCGGCTCTTCTTCCTTCTCGGTTGGCCAGGTGGAGAGATATCAATCGAACCCCGTGACCGGCACCGATTCTTCCGTAAACTCATGCCTTTCTCGGGAGCTTGCCAATCATGCCCACGCACCGGTGAGATATGCCCCCGGTCAAGTGCCCGTAAGCTCGAGCCGACACTCGTTACAAGCGCACATAATAAGTGTCAAAATACAGCTTCTTGATAACAAAAAGAGATGCAAGCAATCCAAAGAGGCGTAAGGAGCAATACTTACAGATCTAGAACCTCGCGGGAGCACGGATGAGGATGAGTTCGGGACATATCAATGTGAGCTCGCCTCATGCGACCGCCACCCCGATAATCAATGAAAGTCGGGGGCAAAGGAGGTCTAGCTACGTAGCCTGGTCGAAGGCCCCGCGCTATGAGCACCATAACCAACCCCGGTCTGTGGAGACCGAAGATGCATGGCCACGTACATAGTATAGTCCCCTCTCGTGTGTAAAGATGTGCCGCCATGCCTACGATCAAAGCATCTACATTCTCCAACCGGCGAGGCAGCCACATCCTAGCCGGGGATCATCAGGGGATCCGAGCGTGCCTATTCGGCCCATGCTGTCTATACACCCTCTCTCCAAGTACAAGGCGTCTCCTGACAAGCCCACCAGCAGCTTGCGACACTCGTGAAGTGCGCAGCGTGATCTAAATCCAGAGCGGCATAACGACTCACCCAGGGGAACAAGCTCATCCTCCGTGGAACCCTCTCGTGCATGTCAACGTATCATGATAAGAAGCAGTAATCCCGCACCTCGAGCCCTCCGGCTGCCTCGGTCTGCATTTCGGCATCCTTCGTCCACCGACGAAGAGCAGGAAAAGTGGTGGCAGGAAACTCATCCTTGATCCGCCACTCATAATGCCTAAAATACTCGTATGCCCAAGCCTCGAAAAGGAGAAGAAGAAGTCAAAACAAGGAAAACAAGGGATATAATGAAATGCGCTAAGGAAAAGAGATCAAGGTGAGAGAATACCTCGAAAGCCGAGATGAAAGCAGGTGAAGTACTTCGCCTTCCTCGACCGACGTCATCTAGGGCCGAATACATCTCGCCTAAGCTCCGCCTCCCCGGACGGATTCCCGACAAGATCCCGAGGCTCTCAAAAGCTCCAATAGTGAAACCAAGGCGATAGATGCTTATTTGTTAATGAACAAAGCATGTCGGAAAAGCCCACCCATACAAAAGCTCTAGCCAATCTCTCGGCTCTCACCCGGCTCTCAACAGGGATCATCTACCACAAGTGTAGTCCCCGCTTCCGCCCTCAATCGTGCCATGTAGCACCCCCAACTCATATCCATTCCCCTTCTTGATCCGGAACGAAACCAAGTAAGCCCATAAAATCATCATCGCACAGGTCGGGCTCAACTCCCCGTGCATGTGCTCCTCTATGTAGAGCGGCTCATCCGTAAAAGGCGCCCCGTGATGACCGCAAAGTCCAAGGAGTGACCGTCTTCTCACCCCAAGAGAAGTGAAATGAGTGAGTGGTCTCCCACCGTAACTCTCGAATGCCCTCACTAGATCCACACTCCTCCGAGTGCCCCCGACGGCCTTCGCCATCTCAAAATTGCCCTAGCCCAAAGAAGCGTAAATCGTGCCCTTAGGCGAGTCCACTCCGCTCCTGGCTACCCGGCAAGCTATCCCATAGCCTCGCCAATCACCTCAGTGGAGCCACGGTGCGCAATCCTCGCAAGAAAACATGGCACAAATATTAATATTTCGTGCTATTTCTTGAAATCATCTCAAGCAAAAGTAGGACAAAATGGATCAATGTATGGCATGCATTTACGCATTACATTTCCTAGATTCATTCATGTTCACAAAGGCCAATCCATATGAAGTTCAAATGCAGTCTGAAGAAAAACTCAGTTCAAATCAATTTCGCACAAATTGAAAATTTTTCAAGAAACCCTAGGTTTCTTACCTCTTCCTTCTTCGTGACATCCGAAGTATGCTCATTGAGCTGTGGGTAAAAATCTCCCCTTGGTGCTTCCGGAAGAAACGGCCGTTGATTCCTTTGCACCCCCTTTCTCCAGCAAAGCGCCTAAATTGGCGTGTTGAGAACCCCTCTTGGTCGGATAGAGCCTAGGAGGCATTCTTCAATTGAATCGGACTAAGAAGTGTTGGATTTCTCTCGATTTCCTTCGAATCCCCTCTCGATGTTCGCCCTCTCTCTTCTCACCGTCGCCTCCCTCTCAATTTCAAGCCTAATTAAATTTCAAATGGCGATCGTGCGTATTTTTAATAAATCTGTCCACAGTGGCTGTTATGTCGTGCGACATACTAAGCCCCCGTGGCTGATTTTTACAATTTTGCCCCTAAAGGCTCCATTTTACAATTTTGTCCCCGTAGGCCTCTTTTACCCTTTATGCCCCCGGCATTTCTAATTACTTTCAATCCGGTTTTCCCTCCAAAGGCTCCCGTGGCCTATTTTACAAATTTACCTCGTGATTCGGTTTATTTGCCCTTGGCATTTTTCAATTTTATTTTTCAAATAATCGTGGTACATCCCAGTTTTCTTTACAAAAAATTATTCGGGTGCGTCCCACTTTTCTTTACAAAAACTATTGATTCCTTCCAACTTCTCTACAAAATCCAACCCTTTTCGCAATCTCCGTTATTCCGTTATAACGGGATAACGTTAGGTGACAGCCTCCGAATTGTCAAAACTCTAAACTTGTGCTACCACTATCCGCGAATAGTGGTGTATGCCCAAGTCATTCCAATTTGTGCTACCACTATCCGCGAATAGTGACGCATGCCTAAATCATTCCAACTTGTGCTACCACTATCCGCGAATAGTGACGAATGCCCAAGTTATTTCAACTTGTGCTACCACTATCCGCGAATAGTGACGAATGCCCAAGTTATTCCAACTTGTGCTACCACTATCCGCGAATAGTGACGAATGCCCAAGTTATTTCAACTTGTGCTACCACTATCCGCGAATAGTGACGAATGCCCAAGTCATTTCAACTTGTGCTACCACTATCCGCGAATAGTGACGAATGCCCAAGTCATTTCAACTTGTGCTACCACTATCCGCGAATAGTGACGAATGCCCAAGTCATTTCAAATTGTGCTATCACTATCCGCGAATAGTGACGCATGCCTAAATCATTTCAACTTGTGCTACCACTATCCGCGAATAGTGACGAATGCCCAAGTCATTTCAACTTGTGCTACCACTATCCGCGAATAGTGACGAATGCCCAAGTCATTTCAAATTGTGCTATCACTATCCGCGAATAGTGACGAATGCCCAAGTCATTTCAACTTGTGCTACCACTATCCGCGAATAGTGACGAATGCCCAAGTCATTTCAACTTGTGCTACCACTATCCGCGAATAGTGACGAATGCCCAAGTCATTTCAAATTGTGCTATCACTATCCGCGAATAGTGACGCATGCCTAAATCATTTCAACTTGTGCTACCACTATCCGCGAATAGTGACGAATGCCCAAGTCATTTCAAATTGTGCTATCACTATCCGCGAATAGTGACGCATGCCTAAGTCATTCCAACTTGTGCTACCACTATCCGCGAATAGTGACGTACGCTCAAATTTTCCCAACTTAAGTTACCTCTATCTCCGTCATAAAGAGATAGCGCCATAAGCTCTAGCTTCATTAGGTGACAGCCTCCAGTAATTGTCAAAATTAGGTGACATCCTCCAGTAATTGTCAATCAGGTGACAGCCTCCGAATTGTCAAAATCCCAAGGATCCTAGACATCGTTCCTAACTATCTAGTGATGCTCGAACTACGATTATGGCTTGATTCCTCCGGGATACGTAGGTAGCCTTTCATAAAAGGTCCAGCCACTCGACCACCTTGGTCACCCAAATCCATCTCGGCATTCGCCAGATTGGATCCTTTTCTATCGACAACCCCACTCGCCTTGCAAGTGACGTTGCCGAGGGGCTTCTGTAAGTACCCAAATCTGGCTCATGCCTTCCGGTTAATTTTCCCGGCAATTCCGGTAATTTTTCCGGTAATTCCCCGGATTTTCCTAAAGTTCCGGAGCAATTCCGGAACTGTTCCAAGCCTTTTAAGGGCTGAAGGAAATGCTTGGTGATTAAGAAACACGTTTTTCTTAATCCCAAAACCCTTCTAGAAGGCTGCCACCTTGCACGTTTCTAGAAGAAGCCAGATCTGGCTACTTATGTCGTGCGACATAATCAGCCAGAGAAACCTTCTAGAAACCTGCCACCTTGCATGTTTCTAGAAGAATCCAGAAGTGGCTACTTATGTCGTGCGACATAACCAGCCAGAGAGAGTTCTAGAACCATGCCACCTTGCATGTTTCTAGAAGGAAAGCAGTCATGGCTTGTTATGTCGTGCGACATAACAAGCCCATGCAGGCAGCCTATAAATAGAGGCCTTCACCTCTCATTTTAACACACCTCTTCCACCCCTCAGTCCCCCTCTATAGGGAATACGCTCCAGAAGCCTCCTCTCTCCTCACATACCCCCCAAATCACCTCAATCCTCCCAAACTAATCCCACACACACACACACACTTCCTATACATCAAGAACTCGAGGTTCTCAAGGATCCAAGGCCTGAACTCAGTCTCCGGAGGAGGACGCTAGAAGGCTCCTATATCTAACTTGATATAGGAGTTGTGGATCTTCAAGGGTAACGAGTTTCTACCCCTTTTCCACTCTCTATTTTCCTTTGAATATAAAATCTATGTGTTACATGCATTGATAATATAGTATTCTGATTAAAGTTGCATGCTTTAGCTTCATATTACCCAGATCCACATTTCATTTCATTACATTTCATATAAAATCTCCATTTTGACTTGGTTTTGTATGAACACTCAAGATGAGTGGGGATCCCTCATATCCACACCCTCTTGAAGTGTTCATTATCAATAAACATGCTCTCTGAGATTTGTTTGTGAAGTAACTTGACCATTTTGGTGTCTTGTTACCTCTGCAAATCTCAGTTGTTTAGGCTTCTGCAAAATGGATTATTATGTCACGCGACATAGGCAGCCTATGTCGCGCGACATACATAGCCAGTTTGCAGACTCCTTATCTTTTCAAGCTGTAATCTGATGTTAATCCCCATAATGATATAATCTGATGTCTATCTGCAATTTAGATAACATCTATGTACATAATGTGTCATCTTTTTTATTAAAATACCATTTTCATACATAAAGATGCATCCTTTGCACCCAAAGACTCATTTTCATACTCAAAATGCATACTTTGCATTAAAGAATCATTCTTTGCCATTTTCATGCATCATTTGTGCATTAAATCCTATTTTCCAACATAAAAATACATTCTTTACATAAAAATCTTTTCTTTGCACAAAAGGGCATCCCTTGCAACCAAAAGACATTCTTTACACTCCAAAAATGCCATCTTTTCACTAAAGTATCATTTTTACATGCATTTCCCCTTTTCCCCAATCTTGGAACGGACCGGTGTAAAAGTTCTCATCTTTGCATCGTTCCTTTCATCAAAGGTTCATGATTTCTTTAGGAAAAGGATAACCTTGAACCCTATATCTCCAATTATCGCTTAAGAATGAGTATGAAGCCTCTATACGAGCTCGACCGTCTTAAAGCGTAGGATTGATGGGCTAAGGACATTCCTTCCTAAGGAACCTCATCTTTGACCAAAAGAGAGTCATTCTCTCGATCACGCAAGTCCCGAGGGTCCCGAGGTTAAAATGCGATGATCACAAGTCATAAGATGAGGACGGGGTCATAATCCCAAATACATAAATTCCAAGGAATCCCGAGCGACAACCAACAAATGGTTTGTACGTCCGGAAGACAACTTGGGACATTCTCCCCCCCTTATTTTCAAACACATGCACACAAAGAAAGCACGCAAGCAAACACGATTAATGAAATCTAGGGAGACTTGCTCCGGCAAGGCACTTTGGGTGAACGCCAAACGTTCTTCCCAAGGGGTAACTTAACCTCCGAACCCATAAAACCTTTTTTTCAAAGTTTTGAGGTAATCAAAATGGCGTGGCGACTCCGTTTTTCAAATAACTCGGATGTCTTCAAACTCGCGTGAATTCCAATAAACAAAAATTTTGGGGCACACATTCACACCTCTGCAATCTGACCCAATTGCCTCTCAAAATTACTAATGCTTGCATCGGTCCTCTGTTGATACTGCTGCATGTTCACATTTATAGTACTTACTGACTGCACTAGAGAATTAAGTAGATCCTCTGTAGATGATTTAGGAGGATTAGCCTGTGGTGGTGGCCCATAATATGACTTGTAAGGTGTAAAAGCATGTGGATTACACCATTTAGAACCCTGAGAATTCCCCCAGGCTTGAGGTTGTCCAAATCGTGCTGTCTTAACTTCTTCAAACTCTCCACTTTGCAACGAAGGACACGCATCAGTCGCATGAGAGAAATTATAACAAATACCACACTGCTTAGGCTGTTTGCTCAACACCATAGCCTTCAACATGTCTTTCAGTTCCTTCACATCCGTCTCAAGCTTATTTGGAGAATCCCTACTAGAATCTGCTGCACTGACCTGTTTAATACTGGACCTCTTGCCCTGTGTTCTAGTGCTCATTGCCAAATCTTCTAGCAGTTTCTGTGCCTCTTCAGTTGTCTTATTCAAGATACTACCTCCACAATAGGAATCCAAAAGCCTCTTATCCATAACAGTCAACCCATCATAGAAGTACACTACCAATTGCTCCCCAAAAAAGCCATGATATGGGAAACTCCTACAAAGCATATGGAACCTGTTTCAATACTCATATAACTATTCATCTGCTCTCTGTTCCATATTACTAATATCCTGCTTCATCACATTAATTTGGTCAGGTGGAAAGAACTCTTCAAGAAACACCTCCTTCATCTATTGCCATGTAGTGATACTGTTTGGCAGCAAGAGATAATACCAGGTGTTGGCATTGTCTTTTAAGGTGAAAGAGAACGCTCTCAACAAAAGCTGCTCAATCGGGAGGGAAGCCGGCTTCATACTTTGATAGATTTGCACAAACTGAGGGATGTGCTGATTCGGATTCTCGCCCGACAGACAATGAAAATGAGCCAGCTGATTCAATAATCCTGGCTTTAGCTCAAAAGTGACACCGTCAGGCAAAGCTGGAAATATGACTGCTTGTGGTTGCTCCCCCCAATTAGGAGCTATTCTTTGCCTTAGGGTCTGGGGTGGAAGCGGCGGTGGACCCTCAATCTCCATCTTATCCACCAATAAATTTTTCCTTCTCTTCCTGAAAGTCTTTTCTATTTCTGGATCACGAAGCTCAAGAAGATTATTAGTTGAACGGGTATGGACCATATGATAATCCACACCACGAAGGGACAATGGTAAAACTAATAAGGAGATAAAAGATAAATAAGAAAACAAATAAAAGAAAATACCGAAATTAAAATAAGAACACAAACAAATAAACACCGTTCCCCGGCAACGGCGCCAAAATTTGATAGGCTAAAGTCGCACGCCTACAAATTAACCAAAGACTTGGCCACAATAATGTATCTAGAGCAAGTCCAGGATCGAACTCGAAGAACGGTTATAAGTTTGCACAATTGTCACTTGACAAGATTGGGGGTCTAAGCTTGATTTTTATTACTTCCTAAGACGGGAATAAAACTAGATTGTAAACAATTAAAGAAAAGCACTTTGGATCAATTATTTCCCCCGTCTATCATTCAAATATCATCTGTCAACTCTTTTCAATTTTACCCTATTCACTCCATCACGAGATATATTTCAATCTCTATCTATTCCTTTGATATTAGTTAATAGCAGTGACACACTCACTAATAACCCTAATCAATATTTAAACCTAACTGACACAGTCTTGATTCACAATATCAATTGATCACCAATTTAAGAGATTAAGATCGAGAACACGTTCTAATGTGATTTCAATTAGATACTTGTCTATTTTCTCCTACTTCACAATCCACCATAACACTTGCATGGACTATAAAGTTGCTACTTGTGAAACCCTAAATTGACACAATCTTAGGGGATTTTAGCAATAAATCAAAAATCAAAATTTAACAATCAGCCTAATTGCAAAACCCTAGAAATCAATTCAATCAATCAAGAACAGAAGAAAATATAAATAGGATAAAAAGGATGAAAAGTAATTAACTTCAATTGAATTCCAGAACGGTTCCAATAATTAAATCCAAAGCAAAAAGGATTAGTTCTCTATGGAAAATAATAAATCTCTCTAAGAAAAATAAAAGTTGGAACCCCTAAATATTTTCTAAAAGGAAGTATATATCCTCTACCCTAAAAACCTAAACCTAAAAGGAAAATAAAAATAAAAAGAAAATAAAATAATTTCCAAAAACAAAAATTGCGCGGTCCAAGCAAACAATCTGCAAGGTCAAAGTCAACAAATTCAATTCATGGAACGAGTCATGATATTATTTTCAGTCGTACTGTTTCCCAGCACCAGTCGTGCATACAAGCACCATTCGTGCTTAATTCCTGCCTTTCCAACTTCAAGTTTTTCAATTTGGTGACTAAACTTTCCAGAATTGCACTTTAGTCCTTCAAGTTTCCAGATTTATAGTTTGGCCCCTGAACTTTATAATTCCATTTTACTCCTCAGTTTTCCACAATTTCAGTTTGGTCCCTGAATTTCCAAGATTTCTGCAAAATAGTCTTCCGCTTCAAGATCTTGATTTTGACTCCTCGAGAGTATTACATCCAGATATGAAATAAAATAACTCAAATACCCTCGGATTACAATAAAATCTCACTAAATCCTCTCAATACATATTTCACTCAAATTACATCAAACATATACTAAATACATGAAAATAAAGAATTATAGAGACGGAAACATAGGAAATAGATAGTATAAATATGTCATATCAGCCCCCAAAAATGAAATTGCCACTGCAATGTCTAACGTTCTTGATCCCATTTGTCATAACTAATACTAGTGCACCATGTTGACCTCCCTTTGTGGTTTTCTGTTCAAAATTTGATACCCTCAACTGGAAACCATCCTCCAATAGACACAGTGTCACCACAGCACATGCAAATCTCTTCTATAGGATATTCCCGGGAGTTGAATTCAATCTTGAGGAGATTGTGTTTGCTAGCATTGTCCAATTTGCTGAAAAGGAACTTCCCTCTGATCTTCATTTCCCTTCTTAATTTCTGGTATATGCTTGGAACAAGGGGTTGATATTATTCCTTCTAACATGCTATAGGAGAAAGTTGAACCTTTTGGGATCCAACTTGTTCTGGAATGCACCAAGCGCACGATTGATCTTCCAGTAGAGTTTCCAGATGATCTAGTTGTTGAAATTCATGAGGATTATGAAGATGATATGTCTGGTGTGGTTGATGATGGGCCCACATCTCCAATGCCACCAATTGATCTAGCAGACATCTATGATGAGGAGATCAAGTTTCTTGAGAAGGCTATGCTACAGGCTCGTGTGCAGTTTAAGGAAATGGTTGCTAGAAGGAACAAACTGTTGGATGCCAAGGCTAGTCTTTCTGGACAAAAAGGGGGAGCTAGCACAAGCTAAGTTTTTAAAGGCATCAGACAGAACTTTTGTTGGGAGCTGTTTCAAGAAACCAGGGCTAAAATGGAGAAAACTGATTAAATGTTGTTTATAAACTGCTTACTATTTCCCAAAATGTCCCACTTTCTGGAACTCGCTACACGGTGTAGCGAGTTCAACATGTTACCGTTGAAACTCGCTACACGGTGTAGCGAGTTTAGTTAAATTGGGGTTTGGAGTTTGAATTAATCAGTATAATTAACTAAAGAAGAACTCGCAACACCGTGTAGCGAGTTTGACCGGTCACACAGAACATGCTACATTGTGTAGCGAGTTTAAAATGGCATTTTTATAGAAGGTTTCCATATCAAGATTCATTCTCATTTTCATATCCTCTCATTCTCTTTAAAAAAAACCCAAATCTTCTTCACATCATTTAATTTCGTCAAAATTGTTGAAGATCATGAATCAAGGTAAATTAACATCATCTTAATCATTGTTTCACTTGTGTTTAGATATAAAATTTATGTTTTTAATTGAGTTTTAGGTTATTATAGATATAAATGTTAGGGTTTTGTTATATAGGTTTTAACACTTTGATTTTCTAATGTAGGGTTAAAGATGAACGGGGGTCCAATCATTTTCATGTGTTATTGGGGAGGTGATGATGAACAACCATTTAATGGTCCTCATTTTAAAAAATGTGCAATTAGGGCTAATTTCTGATGGAGATACAATGAGTTGATTGTTCAATTATATAAAAAGGCGGGCTTAGATCGGTCTCAATATAATTTGGAAGTCATTTATAGATGTCCTCACACTTTTGATTGCGGGAAGTGACCAAGTATAAGGCTCCTCATTACTGCTTATATTCTGGAGAAAGTGGAGATCACACCAACCTAGATACGAAGTTTATTGGTCGGCAAGTAGTTAGTTTTTTTAAGGCTGATTCAGATGTCAAGGTTGGATTTATTATTGCAAACATCAGAGGTATGTTTGGAAAGGAAATTACGTATAAGAATGCATGGTGTGGAAAGCAGAAGGGCATTGCAAATGTTTTTGGAGATTGGAGGAATATTATATAAGGTTACCCCGCATACTAGCAGCCATCCAAAAATACAACCCTAGAACAATTGTTAAGTATACTCATCCTCCTCCTCCTGTCTATGAATTACATATGTTTCAACGGGTGTTTTGGGCATTTGGGCCTTGCATGGTTTCTGAATTTAGATGCCAGAAAATGGACATTAGCACACGATGGTGGTTACAGATATGACATTATGACTACTAACATGTCTGAGGTTTTCAATGGTGTCATGAAGGGAGCCCGTGGGATGCCAATCACAACATTGTTGAAACTGCCTTCTATCGTTGTGTGGAGTACTTTCAAGTAAGGCATAGATTTTCACTTAATGCCTTAGGAGGTAGTCCTGGTAACCCTAACATCAATCCCCTACACCAATTCAACCAGAAAGTTCATTACCGATACTTGAAGAATAGCGAGAAAGGTATGACACATCAGATTAGGAGGTTCAACAATACGTTAAGGTGATAAAGGTGGAAATATCCAAATTGTTCGATTTAATGAGCGTACCTGCATATGTGGTAAATGCGTTGCCTATCACATGCCCTGTTCTCATATTCTTCCATGTTGCCATGCCCAACATCTTGATGGTCGTTCTTTCGTTTCTCTATTTTACACCATTAGGGAATACTACAAGACATGGAAGGGAACATTTGAACCAATCCCCCATGAGGACTATTGGGATGTGGATTCCGTTTCATTTGAATTTCGTTTGAGTATGACTTTGATGTAATTTTGATTGGTTATACAACTTGTGTTGTTTGTTTTTTGAATATTATGACTTTGTTTGACTTGTATTCAGTTTCAAAACATGTAGTAAAGCCTCAAAACAATATACAAACATACTAAAATGTACAAACATTTAAAAAACCATACAACAAACATCCAAATAAAAACATAAAAAACCATACAGAAAATACATAAATGTTTTATTACAATAATAATAAAACAACTAATACTACAAATTTTATTATATCTAAATAAAAAAATTGTTTCACTTATTTCTCCTATCATACTTTCTATCATAGGCAGCCGGGGTGAACTTATTTGTCGGATGCCGCTCCCGAGACCCTCTTCTAAGTAACTCCTCCTGTTGAGCAGGGGTAAGACGTACCCCACTAGATGAAGTAGTGGCCAGATCAGAGAAGGGTGGAAGATCCGCTCGTGAGGATGATGAAGGAACCCTAAAGCCACTTCCCGAATATACGGGCGTGTGAAAAGTCCTAGGTGAAGGGGCAAGGAAATAATCATCATCGTTAATAATCCCACTCACCTGACTCGGGCCGTGACAAGGGTAAGTACCTGAATAAATAACCTCCTCAACCTCAAATATAATCCTCTTCTCGTGCTTCTCTACCTGAGTAGCTCCCCACTATGTATCTATATCAAAGAGTCCATCATATCGAGTCTCAGGCTCTGGTTGGACCTCGGGCTCTGGCTTTGGCTTTGGCTCTGGCTCTGGCTGGGTTTGTGGCTGTGTAGGACATCCAACCTGACGCTGTCGAGGTTCTACCCATGTACATGATCAACCGGTGGTGGTGGTGTTGAAGCCTCAAGTCGTTGCTGCTCCCTAACTCCTGTGAGTGTTTGTCTAATGAACCTTCGCAACTCAGCTTGTTTAGTATGCTCCTCCTCCTCATTGGTGACATGCATACATTGAAGGTTCTGCACCTGTTTTTATAGCCAACAAAATAAGTATGAGACATAAGTTAATAAATTGAAGTTTTGTTTAAAAAAAAACTCTAAATAATAACTTGAAAAATGTAAATACTTACCACGCTCTCTAGGAAAGGGAAAATCGACCAGTATCCAGCGTCCTCTATATGAAGGGGGTTCTGCACAAACATGCATGTTATGCTCCGAAACCATATAATATATGGATCAGTATAATGCATAACGTGAAAGCCTGGTATCCCCCCAGCCAGTAAGTTCCGTCGCTGTTCCTAAAGTTCAATGTATTGTTAATGGCGGTCGCTCCAAATCACAAGATTTTTTCCACGCCTATCAACTTTGTGCAAGTCCCTCCGAGTATCGCACAGTTTTGGGACCCCTTGCAGCATGCCAAACTGCCTCATAACACGATCTGGCAAATGCCACTCTATCCTCTCAAAGCATATAAGAGGGACCCGCGCCACACTACCAGAAAAACATGTTTTAGCGGCGGAAATTTCCGCCGCTAAAGTAAAAATTCCGTCGCTAAAGTCAATCACCGACGGAAAAATTTCGTCGGTGGTCCGCCACTGTCAGCCCGCCGCAATGGTCCGACGGACCAAATTCCGTCGGTATACACCGACGGAATTAATATTCCGTCAGTGATCTGTTGCTATTAGCGTAGAAAATTTCCGTCGCTGAATTAATTTAATTTAATTAATTTTTTTTTATTTCATCGACGGAATATTCCGCCGTTGAAATAAAAATTTAATTAAAATGAATTAATTCAGCGGCAGAAATTTCCGTCGCTGATATAATTTAATTAATTTTTAATTTCACCGGCGGAATATTCCGTCGCTGAAATAAAAAATTAATTAAATTAAATTAATTCAGCGACGGAAATTTCCGCCGCTATTTTAATTTAATTAAATTAAATTTTTATTCCAGCGACGGAATATTCCGCCGGTGAAAATAAAAATTAAATTAAAATAAATTGACACAGCAGCGGAAATTTCCGTCGCTGGAATAAAAATTTAATTAAAATTAATTAATACAGCGACGAAAATTTTCGTCGCTGATAATGCAATAAAATAAAATAATTTAAAATATCAATTAACCAATTTTTTTGTACCTGATATAATAATTCAATTGATAAAACTACAACTATAAACCTAAAAACCGAATATAACCGTACCAAATCGGGGGGGAGGGGGCTGGGCTCCCGCGGGTACCAAATCGGTGGGGAGGCGGGGCGGGGACATCCCAGTACCCAAAATGTTATTACAAACAAAATATCAAATGTTACTACAAAAAAGTATAAAATAGTACGAAATCAACTCGGGGGGAGGGGGGATTGGGGAGGCTGGTAATTATTACCTTGCTGCAGATTCTGCATTTGGGCCATCAACATCGCAAATTTCCGATCATTCTCCGCCTGACGCCGATCACTCTCCGCCTGACGCTGCGTCTGAGCCTCCAAAGCCTCCAAAAGCTGTGCCCTAACCTCTGCAGCCACGCGTCTTTCCTCAGCCACCTCAGCCTCAAGAGTTTCGATCCTCGAAGCATACCGAGTATCGGGCGTGAAAACATTTGGCCGACGGCCGGTCGACGTCGATGGGCATTGCTGCCCGTGATCCCCCATCCCTAATACTCGGTCTCCACTCTTTGGATGTCCATTCGAGGTGACCGAGCACCAAACTTCAGGCATGAAAGGAACGGACTGGCCGGGAGGAGTACCTTCGGGAACAACGACGGCTTGATATGTACTCTGTCAAAATAAAACAAACAAATATAATCATATACACAATGTACATAAATAAATTTACATATTCAAAATCAAGTCATTTAATGATAGTTTACTTACAAAGGCCAATGCAGAGCGATCGTCAACCCATTGCGGAGGTTGATCGGGCGATGTAGGAGGTCGAACATGGGTGCTAACGAAAACATCCAAAAAACTGACATCCGGGCCATGTTCCTTTTCCTATAAATAAAAGAAGCGAGATTATTATTTTAAAATGGTATAAATGCAACATTTAGCTTCCCATATTATCCTTGTGATAAAAAAATATTCTCTTTAATAACTAAAGTTGTGAGTATAATATTTACTTTCATTAGGATTTAGGGGTAATCTTAGAAAAGAAAACATACACTACATTTACACTAAAACCATGGATTTCATAGCATCAACATGGCTCCCAGCTAACATACGTACATAAACTTATTAAAAAGCATGGATACACTACATTTAAACTAACACCCCATGTATTTCTTATCATTTACACTAACACCCACCAACAACGTGCATACAACCATCCTGTTTGGTTTTAAAGTCAATTAAACTAAAACCATGGATTTCATAGCATCAACATGGCTCCCAGCAAACATACGTACATAAACTTATTTAAAATCATGCATACACTACATTTAAACTAACACCCCATGTATTTCTTATCATTTACACTAACACCCACCAACAACGTGCATACAACCGTCCTTTTTGGTTTTAAAGTCAATTAAACTAAAACCATAAATTTCATAGCATCAAAATGTCTCCCAACTAACGTATGTACATAAACTTATTTAAAAGCATGCATACACTACATTTAAACTAACATACATACCATACGGTAGTGATGCTCGCCGACTGGTATCATCCCCATCGTATGCTGTGTCGCCGACCCCTAGGAGCCTGCTCTATTTGCCCGAGCCTGCTGGGCACCAATGTTCGCAAAAGCTACGAAACACCTCCTCGGTCATCCAAGGAGGTTTCAAGGGTTGTAATCCCGCCGCCAGCCGCTGAATATAAAATTTAGACTTCGTGGTACCTATAAAAAGTATGAATATCTCGTAAACATATAATGATAACATTATAAAATTAAAAAAGTATAATCATTGTTAATTAAACTAATTAAGGATCGATAAATATGTTACCAATATGATCCCGAAATAACTTCGAACACTGTTTCGTGAAAACAAATTTAACCGACTTCTCGTCGATATCCGGCGTCCATGTAAATTTCAACTACAACATATAATGTTAACATTACAAAACTAAAAGAGTATAATCATTATTAATTATATCATTTTAATAACAAACTAACATTTAAGTTTTAAATAAAAACCATTAACACATTACCTTAAACTCCTCCCAAGCATTCTCCTTCTCCTCCCATGGCAATGATTTCCACTTGGGCCAAAACTCTTGCATGACCCGAGACCGCCAATATTGCCCAATCTTTGTCCCGAGGGTAGGGTATGTACCTATAAACCTGCCAAGTATATTTATACAACAACATTTTAACTTAAATAATGAATTATATATAAAACAAAAAGGAACCAACTTATATCAAATTAATGAAGAGTTACTTAGTGTATATAATGTGGCGATATAAGGAGAAACGTCCTCCCCTCAGAATCGACAGGAGTAGGACTATGAATAGTATCGGCCCCAGAGAATGAGTTGGTACTACTATATGTAGGGTCGACATCATCATTACCGGTAGCACCTGTATCAGATCGGGACGATTGCGTCCCAGTAATAGATGTGTACACGTGGCGTGTCTTCCTGCCCGCTCTACTAGAACTCATATCTAAATACACTAAAAATATTAAAATATACAACTTTAACAATAGGAAACAACATATTCACAATACATATAGCTCCTTGAGATTAAATGTTCAAGAAAAAACAAAAATTAACACGATGGATTGGATTAAAAATTAAATTGAATTGAATTAAAATAATGTGTGCAAGAAATCTTCCTCGTCCGAGTGACCTATGAGTCGACAGCTTAATTGATACTCTCCAGGTAATCGTTTTCCATGAATCGAAGACCAATGTCTGATTATGCTGTAATTGGAGACTAGTCTCCGATTCATGGAAATCGATTACCCACAGAGGAATTTTTTCTCAAATAATCCATTTTTACTTTTTTATTTACCAAAATGACTCACTGTTCAAACTATTGCCCAGAATGTCTCTTTTTTTGAAAATCGCTACACCGTGTAGCGAGTTTGACTTAGGTCTAGTCAAAACTCGCTACACCGTGAAGCGAGTTTGACTTAGGTCTAGTCAAAACTCGCTACACCGTGAAGCGAGTTTATATTAATTAAGTTTGACCGGTGGGAGATTAATTAGGGCATTTAATTAACATAAACTCGCTACACGGTGTAGCGATTTTTCAATCAAACTCGCTACACCGTGTAGCGATTTTTAATTAAACCCTTTCTTCTCAGTTCACGCCTTCAACCAAACAAAATCAAAAAAAACTTACAACACCTCCATAGCCGCAGGAAGGAAAGGAAGAAGAAGAACAAAGCCTTGATTTTGCCAAGTAAATTCAACCTTTTTCTTAATTGTAAGTTTAAATTTCTATATTCACTACTAGAAACAGGCCTTTTACCAACGGAAATTTCCGTCGGTAAATCCACCTATCCGTCGGTAAATGGATATTACTGACGGAATTAGTCCGTCGGGTTCCGTCGGAAATAATTGGTTGGTAATACCGACGGACAAATTCCGCCGGTATTTCCGGCGGATTGTCCGCCGGAAAATCTAAAATTCCGCCGGAAAACGTCCGTCGGAAATGAGTTACGCCGGCCGGTTAACCGGAGCAATAGCCGGAGGTTACCGATGGAAATATCCGTCGGTAAATATTAAAAAAAAAAAAAAAACCCATTACCGACGGTTATAACCGTCGGAAACCATAAAATTTACCGTCGGATATGTCCGTCGGAAATCTAAACCTAAACCGACGGATATATCCGTCGGTAATGAGTTTTATTATTTTAATTTTTTATTATTTTCCGACGGATATTTCCGCCGGAAATTAGAATTATTTATTTTTTTTAATTAATTTACCGACGGAAATTTCCGTCGGTAATCTGGCCAGATTTAAAAAAAAATCTGTTTTTATTATTAAACCACTGTAAAAGGTCAGAAACTGTTCAAACAACCTGTTTTAAACAAATACAATTACAAACTACAAACACACACACAAACAACATGTTTCGCTTGTACATCAAATAAAATACATATGTTTGTCCAAATCAAGCGACAGGGGAAGGGGAAAGGGGAAACGGCCGGGGAAAGGGGAAAGGGGAAACGGCCGGGGAAAGGGGAAAGGGGAAAGGGGAAACGGCCGGGGGAAGGGGGAAAGGGAAAGGGGAAAGGGGAAACAGGGAAAGGGGAAAAGGGAAGGGGAAACGGCCGGGGAAAAGGGGAAAGGGAAAGAGAAACTACATATGTTTGTTTGTTTGTTTAATTACATGTCAATGAAAATTCATGTTTAACAACCACGAGCGCTGCCGCTGCTGCTGCCGCTACCACCACCATGCATGTATAAACCTATCAAGATATTAATTAAAAAACAATATATCAATATATATACAAATAAAAAGACAATAATAAAATGTAAACATTATATATATGACATTTACAATTAAATAATACTTACTTGCCACTGGGAGAGATAGATATTTCCATTTTTCCTTCCTCATTAATAATTGCGTCCAAATTAACCCGCCCGGATGGTTCACTACGTCCAGAACCAGAAGTAGATCCCCTCCCTCCCGTCCTTGGTGAAACAAGACGATGGACAAAACCCGCAACCTTCCCTCTCTTTGAACGATTGCCACCTCGATCCGACATATCTAAACTAGTATATTATATATGTAGACAGAAAATATTATCAAGTAGAACAAAATTTAAAAAGTAGGAAGCATTCAAATTAATGACTACATGTCCAAGTGAATTATGGAGTAAGATGTAATATTACATAGCATGTAAAGAGTAACCAAGTAAAATTGAAAATCGTGAGATAGATATAATATTACAGTGATAAGTGATATAAAATGTAAACATTATATACAAAACATTATCTGAATTAAAACTAAACTGATTCATTCACTACATCAGACACCTCAGACACCTGCTCAAAAATATCCGTCTGGTCTAAATGCAATGGGTAGCAACCCATATTTCATTAGGGAGAATGTCTCTAAATGCAATGGGTAGCAACCTATCCAATAATACGTAACAATCATGACTTTTCAACCCATATACCGTCCCTTCTTCCACATTCACACAGTTGCCAATATTAGATGCATACCCATCAGGAAGTTTCAAATCTTTCAACCACTGCAGAACACGTTGCTTATCCTCTCCTGACAGAACAAAGGGAGCAGCTGGTTTGAAATATTTTCCATTAACTTTAGTAATGTTCAGATCTTTACGATTGCAAATCGCTTCAAGGTCTAGCCGACCCTTGTCTATGTCCTTCGTTGAGGCCTTAAAACTCATCACTGTATTGAAAATATTGTCAAACACATTTTTTTCAATATGCATGACATCAAGGTTATGTCTTATCAAGTTCGTCTTCCAATAAGGTAACTCCCAAAATATACTCTTTTTAATCCAGCTATGGTCTTTACCATATCCGTCTGGTCTATCCTTTGAAAAAATCTTTCCCCACCCGACATCAGACACCTCAGACACCTGCTCAAAAATATCCTCGCCACTCAGACGAGGAGGGGGGCCCCGATGCTCAACTCTATTTTTGGTGAAAGCATTCCTCTGTTTACGAAATGGATGGTCACTAGGAAGAAACCGTCTGTGGCAATCAAACCAACACTGCTTTTTGTAATGCTGAAGTGTGAATGCATCTGTATTTTCCATACAATACGGACAGGACAATCTCCCATGTGTGCTCCATCCCGACATCATACCATAAGCATGAATGTCATTAATTGTCCATATCACTGTAGCCCTCATGTTAAAATTTTGCAACTTGAAAGCATCCCATGTCTGGACACCATCATTCCACAACTGTTTGAGTTCATCCATCAGAGGTCGAAGATACACATCAATGTTTTTGCCTGGATTCGAAGGCCCGGGAATGAACAAACTCAAATACATATAAGGATCAGTCATACATAACCACGGGGGAAGATTATACACTGTGACTATAACAAGCCAACATGAATAAGATTTTTCCCCTGGTCCAAATGGAGAAAACCCATCTGTACATATCCCCAGCCTTATGTTTCTAGGATCCGCAACAAAATCAGGGTAAGTGGCATCAAAATGTTTCCATGCTTCACCGTCAGAAGGATGAGTCATCACACCCTCTTCACGAGGACACTCTTTGTGCCAACGTATGGCTTCTGAGCTTTCTTTCAATGTGTAAATTCGTTGCAACCTGGGAATTAGCGGCATATAACGTAACTGCGCCCGAGGCACGTTTTTCTTTTGCTTGGCACTACCACGGCGTTGTGGCTTATACCTACTAAGTCCACATATTGAACATGAATCGAGGCCCTCATTTTCTTTATAAAAAAGCATGCACTGATTCTTGCAAGCATCAATTTTAACATACCCAAGACCGATCTGCCCCACCAACTTTTTCATCTCATAAAAATTGTGAACCATATTATTTTTTTCGGGTAGCATCCGTTGTCCCCATGACATTATACGATCGTAAGTATGCTGGCTCATATTTGTATCAGCCTTGATAGTTAGAAGCTCAGTCACTTGCTCTAACACTATAGCCTTTGCACCAGGATGAATTTTCTCATTTGCAAAGTCCATTAAATCCATAAACTTCTTTGCAACGGGATTTGGTGCCTCTGTTGGATTAGGGTTCCAATCAAACTCTGGGCCAGCCGCATTTCGAACCATATCATCCAAACCGACAGACGATTCCTCTTCATCAATCAAATGTTCAGGTTCCCTTGGCGGACCACTTGATACAGTAGGATGATTGTGAACACTTGTTTCAACCACATAACGCTCCCCGTGCGCTACCCATACCTTGTAACCATCAACAAACCTTGCCTCTAAAACATGTTTCTTTACCCATCCAACACTCAGATATTTTCTATTCTTAAACTTTTTACAAGGACACCTAATCTTATCACCACGCATGCACTGGGGATGCGCTCTAGTAAACTCCACGAAATGTTCTAAACCTTCTAAGAATTGAGGTCTGACACCCCTTCTACCGGGATTACTACGATTATCCATCCAACTACGATCTTCTCCAGACATAATTAACTCCTGCATTTCATAATGTATTAACAGTTTAGATGTAATTAACGCATTACAATTCCCTAAATTTGGATTACAAACTTAAAAGCAACAAGACACGTCTTCTTTAGGTTTAGAATTGGGGTTGGCTTCTATCTCACACAACTATCACATTTTTTTAATTATTAACATTTTGAATAATTTTAAATATTAATATTTAATTCTTTGTTGTAAAGTATATCATTCCCTATGATGAAAGGACAATTTATGTCCATTAGGTTTAGAATTGGGTTGGCTTCTATCCCATCCCGAAATACACGTATGAATTGCAAATATCACCTTGTCTACTTGCTTTATAATCGAAAATCAAGAAATTTCGGCAGCATAACCCCATGGTCTCCAAGTGCACGACGTAGACTAGGTCAATCAAACACTATCGATTAGAATCGACAGTGTAATCAACCATATATGTCTAGTATACACTCAGAGAACAATAGGATTATTGCAACCAAAATATCTCAACTATCGACTATTCAAGCAATTTTAATAGACAATGATGATATTTATAAAATCATATAATCATGCATTTCAAGACTGTCCACACGGACAATTTAAGAATCGATGACTACATGTTGACCTCAACATGATAAGTTAAAGATTCTTAAACGGGTTTCTAAGCTTTTGTGTTTCAACCGTCACAACGTCACGTGGTAACATTAATTTTTATTCATTACTGTAAAATCCATAATTTTACAATACTGAATTAACACACACATCTATCATATTTTTTAAATTATTAATATTGTGAATAATTTGAAATATTAATTCTTTATTGTAAAATTTGAAATTTTACAATGATGAATTAAATTAACATTTATAACCAAGATAAGAGTCGTTCTCATCCACAACTATCAAAACCCAATCTCATCTTAGACCAAGAAAGACAGAGCAAACAAGTTCATTGCCGTTTGAGCAAAGGATTTTCTGTTTAATAAGAATTTTTTTCAGTTTCAATGTCCTCCTCTCTAAGGATCTCAAGTGATGTTTGAGATCCTTAGAGACAAAGAGGACAGTAAAACTGAAAAAACTCTTATCAAAACAGAAAATCATTTGCTCAAACGGTAATGAACTTGTTTGCTCTGTCTTCCTTGATCAAAGAAGACGAATTTTGATAGCTGTGGGTGAAAAAGGCTCTCATCTTATTTATATTTTAACTTTAGACATTAATTAGTAAAGCGCCTAAACACATCAAAATTGCATTCAGCTCCACAATGCATTTACAAACATTTATCTCTAATCAAACATATTATTTCACAAATAAACACACATTTTTTAGGCAATCAAATAATTATATTGAATCATATACGATACACATATAAAACAAGAAATAGTAATAGTTACGGGATAAACAAAGCTCCTGAGCCACTTATTCAATGATGCCCTTTAAAAGAAAAGATCTAGTATCAATTGTGTTATTTTAAATTACTACTTAAAACAATTAACCGAATCAATAGTACTACCAAGTATCTGCTCATACTTCCAACGCCCTATTCCAACGCTCTATTCAATGCACTACTCCTCATTACCATAAACATAAAAGTATTAAAACCATTACTGAATAAATTTGTCTCTAATTAGTGTTCACTATGCCACAAATACGGAATGTTCTAATTCTCTTGCCCTTTTTAGTCCTGTTTCAACCACAACTTTCATACCCACAAAGTTCCTCAACACACCTAATTTAAATGTCAGTATTTCATGCTCCTTTTAAATTTCAAAACCCAAAACATGTTGTCTATTTATTTCCTACCACCTTTCCGTCTCGTTTTATAATATACTATACGCCCCAAGATAATTATAAAAATCATAATTATACTCTCTCGGACTATCTCTAAAATTTATTTTAGAGAAATCGATTGAGAGAGAAAGTGAGTGAGAGAGAGAAATCGAGAGAGAGAGAGAACGATTGAGAGAGAGAAAGCGAGAGAGAGAGAGAGAACGTACCGACGACCGGCGACGGAAAACGACGATGGAAAGAGACGGTGGCGACGGCGTGTTCTTGGCGAATTACTGATGAGAGAGAGAGAAAGTGAGAGAGAGAAATAGAGTGAGAGAGAGAAAGCGATTGAGAGAGAGAAAGAGGACTTACCGGCGACGGCGAGGTCGGCGGCGACGGCTTGGCGTTGGCGTTAGGGTTCGCGAACACTGAGGAAGGAACGAAGAGGCGTAATAAAAATGAAGCGTAATTAAAAATGGGGAGTATACGCGTATATATATATGGCTTTGTTACCGACGGACGGAGTCCGACGGTAATACCGACGGACCATGTCCGCCGGAAATACCGACGGAAATACCGACGGATTTCACCAATTACCGACGGACAAAATGAAATTTTAAAAAAATAAATTCCCGATAAATTAAAATAAATTTTTGTCGGTAAATGAAAATTTTCCGTCGGTAAATGTCCGTCGGTAATGGCCCTGTTTCTAGTAGTGATTATGTTAAATTTTAGCTTTGAGTTTGTTATTTATTTACTTATAATTTATGATTTTTTTTATGACATTGTAAAAATTACACAAATTAGTCTCAAATATGTGACAAATTTGTATTTAATTCCGAATTTTTTTGATTTTTTTATGACATTGCAATTTAGGATTATTTTTTTTTGGTTAATTCCGAAATTTTTTGATTTTTTTTATGACATTGCAATTTAGGATTTTTTTTTTTTTGGTTGAAAATATTGTTATTCCCATTTTATTGTTTGATTTGTTGTTGAAATATTAACTTGTATTACAAAAATGAAAGTCATAATATTTGTATTGATTATGCCATACCCTACACATAATTTAAATTTAAAAAAATTTAAATTCTAAATTTTATAAATTTCTTAAAGTCACTGTTAGTAAGAAGATAAATAAAAATTGAAAAAAATAATGAAGAAGTATATATATTTTTGATATGTTGTAAGTATAAATTAGGATTGAAATATTGGATTGTAAGAAGATAAAATTTTTACAAATTTGTACATTTGTAAAATTTGTAGCCCTCAGTCCCATTTTGAAATTGAAAAATAGGACTAAGATGTTGTTGTAAGTATAAATAATGGGAATTATTAGTGAGATAGAAAAATAGAATATGAATTAATATACATATAACAACATCCCAAATCTCATATACTTATACCCCAAACCCAAAACCCTAAATCAGATAGGTCTACCCCAAACCCTTAAAATATGATTTATTGTTCAAACTTTTTTTATAAAATAAAACTGCATCCTATTTTTCAAAACCGCATGAGGATTACTTTTGAAGTATTACTTAGTATATAGGCTGGAAACCAAGAACTTCCCCACAGGCACTTCTTGAAAATGTGAGATAACTTTGGATTACAATGCCACGTACAAGTAATTACACTTTTGTATTCTCTTATTTATTTCCTTGCCTCGTAGAACAATAACCAACCTTGATATTGAAATAAATAGATGGAAGCTTTCATCGATCTCGGGCCTATCGATGCCTCTGTTCTGACCCGACATGCGGAGCATAGGGCTAGGTATATTTGGGCCGGGTGGCAGGTTTCTAGTCCCCTCCATTTTCGTCATGGTGCCGCCTTGCCAGACGAATTAGCTCCTGTATATTGTTGAGACTGGCGGAGTGCGGTTTTACCGGAGTACACTATATAGGTAGGATACAGTATGATTTTGCATTGCTGGAGGCTTTGATCGAGAGATGTCGTCCAGAGACCCATACATTCCATCTCCCGGTTGGTGAGATGACGATCACCTTAGAGGATATCGGCATGATATGCGGGTTGCCGATTGATGGGGATGATGTTACTGATGCTGGGTTTCCAGCAAATATAGACTGGCGGGCTGAATGTCTGCAGTATTTAGGGGCTGTCCCTGGTGACGGAGCTATAGATGGGAGCAGTCTTAAGCTTAGGTGGATTACGTTGCATTTCCCACACTTTAGAGACCTCGATGAGGATACTGCTCCGGAGATTGTGGATCAGTACGTACGGGCATACATCTTGCTTGCCTTGGGTTCTACGATCATGCCTGATCGTACGAACAACAAGGTTAAGCTATGTTATCTCCCTCTGCTTAGGGATGTTTCTAGGGTCAGCCAGTACAGTTGGGGGAGTGTTACCCTCGCTTTCCTATATCGAGAGTTGTGTAGTGCGACTCACCCTGAGACGAAACAGTGCGGAGGATATCTCAACGTTCTACAGGTATGTTTATTTCATTTTAATGTTCATTACGTTGTTGTTTTTTAGTTTTATTTCAAATTAGCGGCATTATTTATAGTATTTGATATACATTTATTTGATATAGATTTGGGCTTGAGAGCGGTTGAGATGTGTGAGGCCGCAGATCCGTTATCGATTCAGAGAGCAGAACTTCATGCTCATGCCCCTCGGATGCAGGTATACATATATCATACGTTATTTTCGCTTTCCTTAATGTTTTTTTTTTAACTAAATCTTATAATTATTCTGTTTATGAAATTTCAGCTGGACCCAGGCATCACTGGATCTGAGAGAGGTTACTGCACATAGACTGCGAGGCTTTCGGGATCAGCTGGCCCGGCTAAACGAGTCACGTGGACTGGCAGCCTTATGAGGGGAGATACGCTCTGCCCTACTGCATTCAGGGTGAGGACATATGGTTGGCGAAGGTCCCTCTAATATGCTTTGAGAGGGCCGAGTGGCATCTGCCTGATCGCGATATGAGGCAGTTTGGGCTGAGGCAGTTTGTCCCACCACCGTGCGACACTGACCTGGAGTTGCACCGTTCTGATCAGCGGGGAAACAGGTCGGTGAGATGGAGTGACCGGCATCGCCCACGATATGACTTACACCGATCCATATATGGTTTGGTATCGGGACATAACGTGTAACTTTGTGCAGCACCTCACTCAAATAGAGGGGGATGGTTACGATCGTGCCCCCTGTCTTAGAGTTTATGGTAAGTTTTTACATTTTTCAAGTTTTTAATTCTAGTTTTTTTCTTTTTTTATTTTTAACAAAACATCAATTATTTACTTATATATATTTTTGATATGAAAACAAAAGTGCACCCTTCAGCGCTTGCATGTCGACAATGAGGCGGAGGAGCATTCCAGACAAGCTTCAATGCGGGCGAGAATTACACACGGGTTCACGGGAGTGAGGGAGCTCCATCGCCTTCAGGCTGGTGCACCTCCCCCACCGGTAGATCGCGTACCGGGGGTACAACCACCTCGACAACGTCGGGTTAGACGTCGTGAACAGGTAGAACCACCACCCGAAATGGACTTGCATGATGAGCCCGAGCCCGAGCCCCAAAGAAGAGGCTCAAGCAATGCACCTGCATCGAGCCGTATTATGAATGGCCGTCACGGTCACGCGCCACACCTAAATGGGGGAGTTGGAGCGGGGGTTTTGGGGGACTGGGACTTCGGGTGCCGGAGGGAGTGGGAGTGGGGGTGGCTGGGGGGTGGGATTGGGATTGCCCAGGCAGACCCTTCCCCTGGACCATCCACTATGGGCTTCAGCGCTTATACGAGTGGAAGTGGGTTGAGGACTCCTATATCACATGCAGGGCTCCGCCCCTTCTCCGATCCAGCTCAGATTACCCCTGCTGAACGGCAGGAAGAGATGATTAGAAGAGGGTCTCAACTCCGGAATCCGCCTGATCCCTATACCCCGTCTTACTATGATAATAGGTAGAGAGTTCACTTTTTTTTTTATTATTATTACGCAATGAAACTTTGTTGTATTGGTTTAGTTTTTATTTGAATGTTTTTTATTTGTATTGAAACTTTGTACTATTAATTTAGTTTTTATTTTGATGTTTGCATTTTAGTGTTATTTGAATGTTTTATATTTGTTATATTTAATTTGATTGTTTACAACAGATTTTATGATTTGTAGTTTGAGCAGATTTTAATTTTGTTCTTTGGTTTTGGTTTTGGTTTTGGTTTTGGTTTTGGTTTTGGTGTGACTGTTTGCATCTGCACAGCTGGGCGGTCGCCCTTACATTCATAAGCGTTCGCCCAAGTAAACAGAGAGATTTCCAAAGGAACGTAATTTGTTTTGAAATCGCTAGACCGTGTAGCGATTTCACTAAACTCGCTACACGGTGTAGCGAGTTTAGTGAAATCGCTACACGGTCTAGCGAATTCAAAAAAAATTACGTACCTTCCATTTCCATAGTATGTTTCTGCCAAAAGGGAGCGTCCGCTCCCAATGTGGGGGGAGCGTCCGCTCCCAAGCTGCCTATACTATACTGAAAAAAACTAACTGTTTTTTTCTTAACTGACTTTTGTAACAAATTTAATTAATTATAATTTTTAAATATTCATTAGACTAACTAAAGTTATTTTTAAAAATTGGAAAATTACATTAAACTCAAATATAAATTACATTCAACTTTTCTTGTTTAATGAAAACTACATAAAATAAAACTGCAATTGAAACTGAATCCAATTCAAACCAAACATAAATTACATGAAAAACATTCTGCTACTCTCTAATGTTCGGGCCTCTACGACGATTGTGCCCTTCTTGATGGCATGATGAACACAGAGTCTTCCGTTTATCTGCTTGAAAGTCCATACAATTACGGAAGAGTCTTGATCTAGGTCGTCCGGACTTCGCAGAACGTCTTGAGTTGCTCTACCCGCTCTCCAAAACAGATACTTCAACCCTTCCCCTCTATGCTTTTCCAAGAAATTTGCTGGCATATGTCTCAAGAAATATCGGTGATGCACGTTTGGCCACCACGTATCTTCAGCTACAGTCTTCAGAATGCCCCAATGACGGTCAGATATCAAGCATACTTCATGACTCTTGATAATATGCTTGCAAACTAGGTATAAGAACCAACGCCAGTTTGGCCAGTCCTCCTTTTCAACAACGGCAAATGCAAGCGGAAGTATACTGTCCTGGGCGTCAACACCGATGGCAATCAGTATTACCCCTTTATATCTACCATGCAAAAATGTTCCATCCACAGAAATGACTGGCCGACAATGAGAGAAAGCTTCAATGCAAGGTCCAAATGCCCAGAATACCTGTCGAAACATGGAGGCCTCACCGACAGTAGGAGGAGGTGTAGAGTACTCAACAATTGTCCTCGGGTTGTATTTTTGAATGGCTGCTAGGACGCGGGGTAACCTCTTATAAGATTCTTCCCAATCTCCAAAAAGCTCTGCAATGCCCTTCTGCTTTCCACACCATGCCTTCTTGTAAGTAATTACCTTGTTGAACCTACTAGAGATGTGTGCAATAATGACTCCAACCTTGACATCTGAATCAGCCTGAATAACACCAACGACTTCCCGCCATAAACATGGCATCCGGATTGGGGTGATCTTGACTTGCTCCAGAATATAAGCAGCAGTGAGGAGCCTTATACTTAGGTCACTTCCCAATAGCCAAACTTCTTCCTACTCACATGAACATAAAAATTGCATGGATAATTTTTCAATAAACACTCAATTACCCATGTGTTCGGTGTGCTCTTTCTTACCCTGAACCTGCGATTGTTGTGAATATGGAACCTTTTTATATCAAATTGTGCCTCGTTCTTGCAAGGAAAGTGTATCCCTTTAGGAATCGCCTGTTTTTCCGGGTCCCAAACTGGAAAACTATGTGCATGGTCGTAATCAATCAAGCCTTGTTCTTGTCAAGCAGATTTACCAATATCACTGTAAAAGGGATAATTCCCTCTCTCATATCTTCGATTTTCCGGCACTTCATAGTGAACAAGAGCTGCTTCCACATCATCATCAATCGGCCCATCATCACCGGCTCCCAAATCGACATCATAATCATTACCACCCTCCTCATATTCATCATCATCATCCTCTAGCATTGCATCTACATTAGTGTGTACTTCCTCTTCTTCATAGTCAACATAATAATCATCATTAACATGATCATTATGCCGAAATGCCCAATCATCATCATTAACATGATAATTATGCCCAAATGGCCCATCATCATAATTTGGTGTTTGAGTTGATACAAGAGTTTGGGAACTTGGACCAACCCCATCATCACGGTTACCTGTTGGAGAAAACCTGAAAGTACTCTCTGTGTGATGTGTTTCAAACTCTGGATTGGGTCAATTTTCAATTAATTTTACAACCACATACAGCTGCAAATTTCCAATCCCCCCAAATTTAGCAAACTAATCGAACATTACATCCATACACGCATCATCTTCAATACGGAAAGGAAAGTACTCACCAATCCCGCTATTAAAAGAATGAGGGCATCTGTAAATGACTTCCAAATCAAATTGAGACCGATCTAAGTTCGCCTTTTTATATAACTCATCAATCAAGTCATTGTATTTCCATCGGCAATCACCCCTTATTGCACATTTTGGGCCTTTTTTGAAATGAGGACCATCAAACGGTTGTTCATCTTCACCTCCCCAATAACACATAAAAATGATTGGACCCCTGTTCATCTTTAACCCTACATTACGAAATCAAAGTGTTAAAACCTACATAACAAAACTCTAACATTTATATCTACAATATAATAAAATACAATTAAATGATTAAATTTTATATCTAAACACAAGTAAAAACAATGATTAAGATGATGCTAATTTACCTTGATTCTTGATCTTCAACAATTTTGATGAAATTAAATAATGTAAAAAAAAATTATTTTGAAGAAAGATTATTGAGAGAAAGATGATTGAGAGAAAGAGAGAAAGAGAGAAAGCTGAGAAAGAAATAAAGAAAGAAAGAAAGAAAGTTGAGAGAAAGAGACAAGAAAGCTGAGAGAAAGTGGTAACACGTGAATCATTTATTCACGGGTTTTGAAAACTGACATTGGTAGCTGGAAAGTGCTTTTTCTGACCTAAACTCGCTGCACGAAGTAGCGAGTTTAACTAAAGTACAATTAAAATCGCTACACCGTGTAGCGATTTCAACCACAATGAAACTCGCTACATAGTGTAGCGAGTTAAAGCCACAGATTGTCCCCCACTAAGTTTCAACTTTCAACATTTCTTATTTCTTTTTTTTTTTTCATTCGCGAAGGTATTTTGAGCAATAAATATAGCATAATTTATGTATCATAATGAATATCTAAAAATTGTTACTTGAAGTACATATAATGGTGTAACAATAACAACTTTTAAATTTGAATTTGGACAATTAAATCAGCTTCAAATTCTTGCTCAAAATAGCTTCGTAGTAACATCAAAAAAAAAATTTCGTTCGCGAAGGTATTTTGAGCAATAATTATAGGTTAATTTAGATAACATAATGAATATCTAAAAATTGTTACTTGAAGTACATATAATGGTGTAACAATAACAACTTTTAAATTTTAATTTGGACAATTAAATCAGCTTCAAATTGTTGCTCAAAATAGCTTCGTACTAACAAAAAAAAAAATTTACATGTGTTAAAAAATTAATGACATGTGGCTGAATTTTTTGTTTAAAATATTTTTTTTTTCATGTTTTAAAACAAATGATGACATGTTGCTGAATAAAGTTTTTCTTTCAAATTATTTTTTTTTGGATGTGTTAAAAAAAATATGTCATGAATAATTGCAACAAAACCAAACACAAACTGTACAAAATAATTTTTAAAAATCTAAAATAACATCAAAAAAAAAAACAAAAATATTGTCAAGTTAGTGGCCACATCCCGGCCACATAGGAAATATTACATTAAATCCAAAATATGCAGTGATCACATCCCGATCACATAGAAAAATATTACATAAATTCAGAACATATTAAATCCGACAGAAATTCAAATATTACATGTCCAATAACACAAATTAACAATCCTTGGGAAACACCTTAGAAACATTGGAAATAACAATGTTAAGTATTTTTTTTTAGCGTGAGGGGGCCCAAACAACAGCCTAATAGATCAACAAAATAAAACATTTAGAACAAAATGTTAAGGAATATAACCTTAGGGAGTGTAATGTTAAGGAAAATATTTCATACCTGAGTAAGTATAAGAACAGCACCAACACCTATGTCACTTCCGCCCTCACTATCCCTCATCACTTTGTCAGCAATGTAAGCTTCAATGGTATCAGTAGGATCCTTCAAAACCAAATGCACAGAGCCATGATCACTTGGTGTGAACTCCTTCACAACCACAACAACCTGATAGAACAAAAATATAATGATCAATTATTTGTAAATTTCAACCTTAACTATAATTAATATAAAATAATATACCTGTTCCACCCTCTCATATTTTTGGCAATTCTCCTTGATCATTCTCAACGGATAATAAGTACCCTCTGCAGTGAGATAGTCCATTGCAGAAAGCCAAGATTTGCCCTGGAAATCATCATCCTCCACCGGCTCTTCAAGCTTTTTACGTATGGCCTCTTGGGTCGACTGAGCGGGGGGTCCCTGAGAGACATAAGCTTTTCCGGTGCGATGCCGACGCATGGCGGCCTGTGCTTCACCAGCGGGACCAGGTATGATATGAGGCGGTGGAGATTCTCTCTCTCATTCGATTTGAGGCAGTGGAGATTGAAACTCTCGTTCGATTTGAGAGAGATTAGATAGACGATTGAAGGTTTGACCGGGATGTCCAGGAAGAGGTTGTCGTCCAAGATACCAGCGGGGTTTTGATGGATCCATTTTGATAGTTATAAATTTTGGATTGAGAAAGATGAATTAGATTTGAGAGAGATAGATGAGAGATGGACTAAGAAAGAAAGAAAGAAAGAAAAGGGAGAAATGGACTGAGAAAGGAAGAGAAGGGTTTGTTTTGTTGGGACTGACGGAGAGGGTTTTGTAGGGAATTTGAAATTACATAACTCGCTACACCGTGTAGCGAGTTTGACTTTGGTCAAAACTCGCTACACCGTGTAGCGAGTTTATGTTAATTAAATGCCCTAATTATTTCCCACCGGTCAAACTTAATTAACATAAACATGCTACACGGTGTAGCGAGTTTTGACTAGACCTAAGTCAAACTCGCTACACGGTGTAGCGATTTTCAAAAAAAGGGACAATCTGGGCAATAGTTTGAATAGTGAGTCATTTTGGTAAATAAAAAAGTAAAAAAGAATTATTTGAGAAAAAATTCACCCACAGAGTATCAATTAAGCTGTTGACTCATAGGTCACGGGGAAGAGGTATGTTTCTCGCTCACATTATTTCAATTCAATTCAATTTTAATCCAATCCATCATGTTATTTTTTTTAACAGAGCACACTCACCAAATAAACTAAAACAATCGTTGACAAATTTTATTCCACACTTCAAACCGCTTCAACAACCCAGACCGCTGAAGCTGTCAAAACTGCAGCTACAGAGTGTTTTCAAGGCTTTAAAGAAGACTTAGCCAGAGGAGTGCTTAGAGCCATGGGTGATGCTGTTTCAAAGACCCAACTTCAAGAGATGCTCTCTAACCTCTCAAATGAGTTTGTCTCTTCTACCAACTTTGTTCTGGTATCTTTCATGTAAACCCTTCAAGAAACCCAACCACAACAAGCCTCAACCTCAGCCGCTCATTCTCAAACCGCTCTTAATGACTTGGAGTTGAAGATTCTTTCTGAGCTGGACTCCCTAAAAGATAGAATCAATGTTGATCTTAACATTGTGGGAGATAGACTCAAGGAGCAAATTAAATCTTTTGATGATGACATTTCCTTTAGATTTGAGAACCTCAAGGCTGGATTCAACCTCAAGCTTGACAATTCTATCAAGGAATTGAAGTCCAACCTGAATGTTACTGTTGATCTGGAACCATTGAGAGATGCTCTATCTACTCAAACTGTGACCATTCAGGATGAGATCTTCACATTCTACAATTCCCTTAAAGCTTGCATTGAATCCTTCACAACTGAGATCAAGGAAAGTGTTGCTGCCAATACCAGATCAGTTGATGCTGTAGGCTCAATCGCTGCTCAATCCATGACCGCACTTAGAGCAGTTGAGACCACCCTGTCAGAGCTCTTAGAAGAATTATCAGAGGAGAAAGCTCAGCCTTCAGACGTTCAGGACCGCAAGTGCCAAATCAGGAAGTCAACCAGCGTCGTGATCAACTGCGCCATCAGCAACCGCATCAGCATCATCACCAACCGCGTCAGCACTAGGACTGCTCTTCACTGTAATATCATTCCTTTTTGCTGAACCTCTTTTTGTTGGACCGCACTCCATATATTTTCTTTGTCCAACTTTTTGTTTTTGTAACCTTGTAATTTTCCTTCATTCCTGTACTTGTAATCATCTTAGGAATTAATGGAAATTGCATCATGGTTCCAAAACTTTGTTCATATCAAACTGCTTGTTTGTGGAACAATGAAACCTCATATGATTTAAAATCTCATTCAAATATTTTTCTAACTTAAACTCATATTTTTGAAATGAAGGTTAAACATTCAGTTTAAACCGCACTTTGAACTTAAACTCATATTTTTAAGTGCACTGAATGCATTTCTATACTTTCCATATTGTAAATGTTTATCTTTCAGATAGTATAGAAATCTATAGCTTAAGCTAAGTGTGTGCATTGACTTGGGACATGATTTACCATGATAATTCCTATGGACATGTTTTTACCAAGTACAATGTTTGCTTTAGTTATAGTAGGTAATGACATCAATCAAATAGGGGGAGATTGTTGGGTATGCATGTTTTAACCCTCCTATTTTGTATTAGATTTGATTGATACCATAACCTGCTGTCTATTTTAAGGACTTTAGGACCCTATGTAATAAAGCTTAGACTTCAATTTTTTAGCTAAGTCCATTTTATAGAATAGCTTAAATTTAGGCTTGAAGACTGGCAAAAGATTCATTGGATTTGAGGTTACAGTTCCAAGCAGTTTCAAAATCGCCCTTATGAACCGCACATGCAACCGCATGTGGAATTCCACTTTGAATTTGCTACTACAGTGCAACCGCTTGATGAACCGCACCTGTGCAGTGCATCTCCAACCGCTCTGTGCAACCTCCTGGTGTAGCCAACCGCACCTCCTAAACTGCTCTACACCAGACCGCATCCAATGATTGAAGACTTGAAGTGAACCACTTTTTAACCGTTGGAATCCACGTCAGCAATATCAAAAGTCAACCACTAAATCTTGTCATGTGATTCAATGTCAGAGAAGATCTACAAGGATCTTGAAAAGGTGACAGGTGTCCTAACCTCATTACTTGCAGCTGGAGCCTGATCAGCTTTATCTGCAGCAGCTGTACCAAAGGACAAAAGTGGATATTGTGGACCAATGGGAAAGCATCAAGTACTATCCTTGCATCAGCTGTGTCCAACGGCTATATTTATGATGCTTGGGTATAAATACCCCTAATCTTCACCATTTGAAGATTGCTTGAAAAATTGAGAAGTGCTGTGTTCATAGAAGCTGAAGCTCTGCCCAGATATTCATAAGTCCTTTGAATCTTCATCTTCTACCTTCAAGAAATATTTTCCAGCCCAAAAATCATGCCTTAACACATCAAGAATCATTGTGCTCTACATCTCATAGATTTAAAGAGCCTTGATCTTGTTCTCACACACACACCTCACTTGTTTAATCACATAGATTAATCACTTGAGATACACTGGTTATAGTCTTAGGATTTGATCTTCATAGAATAGATTTTAGATTTGATTATTGATCTTTGTAACTTGTAATCTCTCATACTCATAGTAAAATCACTCTTGAAAATCCAAGACTAACCATCTTGGTAGTGGACGTAGATCGTTTATCGATTGAACCACTCCAAATCACGTGTTCTTATATTTCTGCATCTATATTTCTTGTGATTACTAATTATTTATCTCTGTCTCTGTTTGATCTTATTTTAGTTATCCATTATTGTGAAATAGTGTTTGGAGTTAACATTGTCAAAACCTCACGTGTTTGTAAAACTGCACCTACCAGAACCGCATAGTAAAACCGCTTTACAAACCGCCTCTATCAAACTACTTTATACTCTGTAATTCCGCTGTGCATTTTACAATTCTATTTGCAGTGTATTATCAACTGCAAGAGGTTTTGTAAGCAAGAGGTTTAGTTTTCAAAAGAGGGCGAAAAATTTGTAACAGCTATTCACCCCCCCTCTAGCTGTATTTTCACCCTTGTTGCCACCTTTGGGACCAACAGATTACAACTTCCAAATAGCTTCCTCGATGACATGATTCTTATACACAAGTCAAATCCGCTTGAATACCATTGGTTGAAGAACTCCATACAAACAGAAAGTCATAAAGATAAGGTCTCCCATACGATGCTTCATACGATACCAATTTAATCTTTGAACCGATAAGCTATTATACGCAACTCACGAAGATTAGATAAACTTCTCAATTTGGAAGGAAATCCATCATACAACACACAAACTATTCTCAAGAATTTGGATAGTCTTCTCTGTCTGCCCATCGGTCTGAGGATGAAACACATCACTGAAACTCAACTTGGAACTCAAATCTCAATGCTTTCAAAAATTGTAATGAATTTAGATCCTGATTTGATACACTGTTGACTGGTACTCCACGAATTCAACTAATCTCACACATGCACAATTGTGTTAATTTCTCCATCGAGTATTTTGTTGATGTAGGTAGAAACGAACTGATTTGATCAATCTATCCGCTATACTCAAACGCACCCATCTTCATCGACGTCAAAGATAGTCCAGTTACACATCCATCAAAATGCTTTCCCATTCTAATCTTCTAACCCATCTTCAAATCTTGATACAACATCAAACTTTCCGGAGGAATCGCAATCTAAATTTATGATCTTCCTCTAGAACTTGTCTTTTAATCTCTTGTAAAGACGGTACACAATTTCTGTCGTTGGAGGTTAAAGTTCCATCCTTATTCAATACAAAATCTTCGGTCTCCCCATCTTGAAACTATCTGATAATCCTCTTAAATTCTGAATCATTTTGTTGAATTTCTGTAAGGTCTCCATATAATATAGGTATAGCTTGGACATTTGCAATAATATCTCACCTTGCTACTCAAAGGATACACATGTTGACACATAAGCCTTTCAGCTAATCGCATTTGAAATCACATTTACTTTCCCAGATGATATGAAATAACTTCATTAAAGTCTTTTAATAGTTCCAACCATTGCCCCTGTCTGATGCTCACTTCCTTTCTCGAAACTGAATACTTCAAACACTTAGGAGTGGTAACAAATCTCAAATGGAGCTTCAAATAGATAAGGTTTCCACTTATATAGCGTAACATAATCGCAGCCACTTCCGAGTCGATAATAGGATAATTCTGCTTTGCCGAAGTTAACCTCCTCGAAGCATACGCTATCATATGTCCCTTTTTCATAATATCACAATTTATCTTTCCTTTGACACGTAACCGAAAATCGCAAAATTATCGCTTCCATCAGGTAGGTAAGGATCAGAGGTACAATTACTCTTCTTCAACTTGATAGAACTGGTTCCTCTCAATTCCCTACCAATGATACCTCTATCCGGATTAACTTAGCCAACTGTTCTACAATTCTCTAGAATCCTTTAATAATCCTTCGGTAGCGACTTGTCAACCTAAAAGACCATGAACTTCTTTTCACTGACGATGGTTTAATCCATTTGACTACGGTCTCAATCCTGGTAAGATCCACGGTAATACCCGAGCTTGAACCTACATGACCCATAATTGAAATCTTCTCGAGCCAACTCACACTTGCTAAACTTCGCAAACAATGGCCTCTCATAAAGGACCATTAACACAATTCGCAAATGATTTTCATGATCTTCTCAGAACATTAGTTAAACAAGGATGTCATCCATAATAATTTCCACAAAGCCATCAAGATAAAGATAAAAATTCTGCTCATATAACAAGGATACCACATAAAGGCTTATCTATATCAAATACAGACATAGACAAATCAGGCACAGAAAAGAAGGCTCGCTTCTTACGATAGTCTATCAATGTAAGACACCTACTTAACCATTCTAGGCTATGTATACCTCAAAACCACAAATTGGTCATCATACCAAATCAACTAGCAATACATGCCCAACTATAACCACATCACACTTGCGGCCAATCAAAGAAAATTTGAGGTACTTTCTCATAAGAGCAGAAACCTCTAACACATAACCAAATCTTAAGCAATATATGTCACATGAAAGCAAAATGCAATGCCAAACATGCATGAAATAAACCGGGATCTATAAAAGTATGACCCCTATTTCTGAGACAGGTTTTATACCTCTAAAGACCGCTGAGAAATCTATCCCACCAAGACTAAAAACAAAGACTCAACCTTAGACATTCTCTTTTGGATTCCCTTCATTGTCTCTTTTCATTCCACCTCTTTGCCCCTTTTGACCGGTAACTGGAGCTAACCTCTGATAAAATATAGGACAATTTTTCTTGTAGTGCCCCATTTCTCCACAATTCATGCACTTCCCTTGCTTGCTCCAACATTTATCTTCGGAATGACCTATCCTCTTACAATAACCATATGCAATCCCTAGCTGACTTGAAGTCGGACAAGTTGTCGGAGCCGCCACATTTCCTCCTGTCGCTATCTCCGGTGCTGACCTCTTTTGTTGCCCTCTACTCTGTCCAGAACCTTGGCCTTGGAATTTCTGTTTACTTCCCACTTCCACCCTCAGATCTACCCCAGTGATCTTCAATATCATTCTCTATCCGATAAGCTCTATTTACCACTGCTTGGAAATCTGTGAAGTCATGTGTCAATAACTACTTCCGGAACTCCAGCCTTAACCCTTTCACGAACATATATACCCGTCTCTCTTCTTCTGGCACCAAATGGGGACAATATCGAGCTAACTCTGTAAACTTGGCAGAATACTGTTCTACGATCATCGTTCCTTGCTCCAATCTAAGAAATTCTACATCTTTCTTGTCTCTTGTAACCATAGGAATAAAATGATCCCGGAACTTGCGTGTGAAGTTCTCCCACGTCTGCGGTGTATGGTCATGGTCCAAACTGTCCTTCACTATATGCCACCAATGCTCGGCAGGTCCTTCTAACTTGAAAAGAGTGCACCGTACTTTCTCCTCATCAGGGCTCTCCATTGCTGCGAAGATCTTGTTCATAGCTTCAAGCCATCTCTCCGCCTTTACCGGATCTAGATCCCCATTATAACTTGGAGGTACCATCTTGACGAACTTTTCCAAACCATGCCCCAGTCTACCCTCTTGATGCTGCTGTGCTTGCCCTTGTGTTGCCATATTTTGCAAAAATACCCGGAACATGTTCATCATCTCAAAATTCGGATTTACATCACCCCCGGCATTGCCAACATTGCCCTGAGCCTGATGTTGATCATCCTCATTCCCAGCCATTGAATAAACTCCTGCATCAAACACTCGGCGTAAATTATCGCACACTCCCCCTTAAACTAGACATCTACCCTTAACCTCTAAACGAGGCTCTGATACCAACTGTGGGCACCCCGACCCGGAACCTAACACCTGTCCCGAGCCGGAGAGTCCAATCTAAGAAAGACCACCTGTAATTTTTGAAAACTTTTGACTTAACTTGAAAAGAAACTAATCTTTAACTTTAACATTCCATACTAACTTGGGTCATCTCCACTTGGAGAAAAAGGGAGAACAAACTAACTTTGAAAACTTAACTTTAGTTACACATTACAAAAGTTCAAGTTCCCAAATAAAATTTTACAAAAGTTATTTTATAAACAAACTCCAACAAAGGAGTATTAACCAAAACACAACCCATCTAGAACATAACATACCCAACAACCCAAAAGATAAGTACAAACTCCACACCGTCCTCACTGGCCAGGTCCTCTAGTCTCAGTCTGATCTAAAGCATTAAAAGGAGAAGGGTGAGAATAAATCTCAATAAGCTATTATGAATGCAACAATATGCCATGTAATATGCCACACATATAAGGTGCAAATAACACATTGGAAAAGCCGTAAACACATTCCATTACCTTGGTTTACCTTTTCCCGTCTGACCAATAAGTTGTACAATATTGGAGGATACAATTCCATCACAACCAATAACATATAACGGAGAGAGCTATTATAATAACTCCTCTCTTGTGAACTGCTTAAGCATATTCACATCTTATAAAACCCGTTTTTCAGGGAACCATATAAGATACTAGCAACTCTGTAAGGCTTTTGACTCAATACAGATGCTATAACCCCAATCTGTGGCCACAGAAGGGGACAGTCACAGGTATAACGTAATCCGATCACATTAGGTCACACTTTCCATAATTGATCGTATTCCGTTATACCCCTAACATCAGCTGATTAACACAAATCAAGCACATAATAGTTACTTGAATTAAAATCCACAAAAGGGATGAGAATATAACAACATGGTAAAGCATACTCATGTTCCATTCATAATATAGTGTAACATTCATTTCATACACTATTGAATAATATGAAACGATAGCCACATATAGATAACCACGTAGGGTACAATATAAGATAAGTAGCCTTACGCACTCATGCCAAAATGTTGAACACTTTCTATAAAGGTTCCACCCAAGTAATTAGTGTAATACACATTTTACTCACTATTTGAATCAACAACCATATAAGTATAACCACGTAAGGCTAAATGTACATCAAGTAAGCTCTTCACCTTCATTTCAAAATATTAAACAACTTCTATAAAGGTTCATAACAATTTACCATGTTTTACTAACTTTGGTTCAAGTTTCACAATTACCTTTCAACCCTTTTCAAGATAATATTTAAAGCCTTTCCCATTATCTATTTGAACCATTTCAAGTTCTATTGTGAAGTACCAAAGTTGTACTAAAAGTGTAGTTAAAGAGTGTACCATTTTATGTTGGTTAGAATAGGTTTTCATGGCTTCAAAAACTGTTCAAGGACTGCAGGGTAGGGCACGACTCGTGCCCCTTATAACCTCCACCAGATACACTCGTCCCTTCTAGGCACTACTTAGGCCAATACCCAGGGGACGACTCGTGCCCGACTCGTGCCCCAGAGCACGAGTCGTGCCAAATGCCCAGAATTCGGAACAGAATTGGTACTACTTCAGCAACTACACTAGATTGACCCAAACCAAGTTTCCTCTGTTTTCCAAGAGTCTAAACAGGTATATAGATGACCAAAATCAGTACCAAACATTACTAACTCATTTCCAAACTATTCCAACATCAACCACATCAATTTAGAACCAAACTTTAACCCATTTAGCCATGCAACCATTCTTATCAAATCATTAACACCCAAAATTTTCTATACCATCATTCTTTCGACTTCAACACCCCATTGTAACCCATAATCAGTTCAACCCCTACCAAAAATCCTTTTAAAATCAAATCTCATGGTTTTAACTACACAAAAATCCTTTTCTTGAACAAAGCATCAAATAACATTATAACATGAACAATTAGTTGAAAGAACTCATAATAACTTACTTTTAATTCGAAAAATAAGAAAATATTTCTTCGGCTAGATGCGATCCCCCCGGCTTCCCGAACACTTTGGTGAAGACGGATCGTCAAACGGATTATTATTTAATTTATGGTGAATTTATAAATGAAACTAAATTACACTATTTGGAACAGAGTAAAGGAGAAAAGAACATGGGGTTTGGTCTCTCTCTCGGCTGATACTTGGAGTAAGTGTACTAAATTATGAAATAAAGCTTAACTAGAATGCTGCTGAGTGAATTACTTAGGATCCACCTCAAGCTATGCCACGTGAACACCAAAAATAGGTGTCAATCATTTATTCTAACTATCCATGCAATGCAAGAGAGGTTGAAATTAAAATCTTATTCTTTTCATTATTATTATTATTATTAATCCCTCCACCTCATAATAAAATATTACTTACCCAAAAATTACTACTACTTATTATTATTATTATTTCTAAACTGAAATATATGAAATCAAAATGGACTAAATAATAACATAAATAATTATATTTACTTTATTAACATATTTTAATAGCATATAGATTATTAAAATGATAAGCTATCACATAATTGCCACACTTAAGATGCGAAATAATAAATAATATAATTTGCACTCCATATACACATGCTCATCACGTGATCAAACTAGTGCCTAGGGTTCGGGTCGTGACAATCTCGTTAAGAGAAAAATTAAAGAGATAAACAGAAGGATCCCAAAATCGAGCAGCACCCTGCAAAAGATTCCAATCCGGTTGGAGGTTCTTCAAGGTGAAAAGGATTCTGAATCGGAATTCTGCTATAAACTTATTTCGAGATCGATTGCAAAACGACCACACGAAATCTCTTAAGGCTTGCTTGAATGCTTCGACTACATCAGACGGCAGAGAAAAATCATCAACAATCATGGACGTTGGGACGATCTCCTTGGAAGCCATGGATCACAGGGTTGAAAAAGAAGACAAGAATTTGACCCTAACAGAATATCTCTAGAGTTTGAAGGGCTGGGATGAGTCATCTGGCCGGACTACATGGAATTTTATATAGGGATAACTGACAGAATCCTGTTTGAAGAAGGAAAGGAATTTCGCCTGAGTAGCGTGTCTAGCGCAGATACCTTGTCCCGCGCGAAACATCGCTTTGGCAAATTCAGCAGCAGCCCTGCACAAACAAGCAATCTAGCCCCGACTTGACGAAGCAAGTCTCGAAAACCTGCACATACATTTCCTAACATGCGGTACAACACCAAAACCAAGCTCAAAACTGTGACTCGAATGGTCATTTCATTTCAAATCGCGGAAGTCGAGAAAGTTAAAAATTAATTAATTAGACATAGGACTAGGAATTAAGAAAACCTTGTTTTTTTGTGCTACCTACGTGCTAACGGTACAAAAGAAAGAAAAAATTGTCTGGACCCACACGACCAATATTTACAAGTTCTCAAGAAATGAATGGGGAAGAAAGGGTGATCACGCCATCAAGTCGCTTGAGCCGCCGGCACCTATGCCTTCACCACCGTTGGGGCTACCGTCCCTCCTCGACCGCTTGGCTCCACAAGACGGGGTCACTGCAGAGGCTACCGTCGAAGTTGCCAAAACCGCCTTTTGAAACAGCCGCTGCAGAGGCTACCGTCGAAGTTGCCAAAACCGCCTTTTGAAACAGCCGTTCAGAGAGGTCCGACACCACGGACATCAATCCAGCCATCCTGCTCGCCCCACGGTTGTAATCAGCCGCGTACATGGTAATCTGATAACAAAAGAGATTCTCAGATGAAGTCGGACATATACACATATATTGACGAATACAGGAAGTAGTATGAACAGAAACGTACCGAAGAGACATCGGCTGGGAGGCGGTAACCCTCAGGAATATGGTCCAGGATCGGGATGTGGCCCACCATTGGCATGCTCCCCATCATGTATATATAGCTTGGAGGACCATAATCTGGCGCAAAAGGCACAGGACCCACATACTGTGAAGAAGACCTGGGGGCCAACGAACCTGAGGCTGAGGAAGAGGTGGAAGCCCAAGCAAATGACCGCCTAGAACCTACCAAGAGAGGACCCATCAGTCGAGGCAAGAATGCCTCATATGAAGCTCCTCAAACAATGCAATTCGTCACCGTACAACCTTCCACATGATCGTCATAATCATCATCAGAAATGAAGTGGGTGGGGTACATCGCCCTCGGCGGATCATCTGGCACCCTATATGGCAGTGAACCCCGGCCATGCTGAGGGAAGACTCTCTCGCCCAAATACATTGTATCCCCCTTTAGAGTTAACAAGATCCTCTGCATCGCAGTAGCATCCCAGGAACGGTGAACCTCCCATTCCACCAAGGTCCACGGATACAGGCCCAGCCGCTCAAACTCAAAGGCATCCAGCATGGCCCGCGCCTTCGCGACGGTCAGGGTCCAGTCCTGATCTCCTTCCTCCTCATCCACAGTCTGATTGGGGTGGCTCCACCTCCTGATATATAAAAACAGAGGGTCCCCTCTATCCAGCTCAAACTTGTACAATCCAAAGACGATATATCCCCATATCTGTACAAGAAAACAGAACAGATTCAGTACAAAACACAGACAAAAAGTACAGATAAAAGACAAAGACAGAATCAAAAGCATACCTCATAAGCATAAGAATTCCCATACAGAGTATCCTTGGTGTGCCTATACGCCTCATCCATGGCGTGATAACAGAAGTCCTGCCCGATTGAGCCCCAGTCATACGTCCTCACAGCATCCAATCAACCAACAAACCCAAGAGAGCGAGGCGAGCCATAGAAGAATGGTTAGCAAATATGGTCTCTGATAGAATATACCAGAGAGCACCCCTCACCAACCGATCGGTGTTTGGATTTGGCTTATCCACATATTCCTCAAGCTGAGCACAAAGGGGTGACAACTCAGCAGCAAACCCCTTAACCTTGTTAGGGGTAAAACCAATCAGCTACCTCCATACGGCTGGACTCGCAGGCTTGTAACCCGTAGTCTTTGGGAGGGCAACACCGGTGAACTCCAGCCCTGTGATAGCAAGAAAATCTGTCGGGGTCATAGTGGCTTTCCCGAAGCGAAGATGCACTGTGTGGGTAGTGTCCCACCACCTCTCTCTAATTGCCTGAAGAACCTGGAGAGTTTGCCTCATTCCCCAGATATTGTCAACGAAGGTAAGGAGCCCCGTTTGAGCCATCCTAGCTCGAACACCGTTAAATCCCTTGATCTTGTCCCATAAAGCCTTGGCAAGCTTCAGACTCCCACGACAATTTTTGGTTGGCCTGTACGACTGCGAAACAGAGGAAAAGCAAAGGAGCAATGTTAGATATCATCCCATGGCAAAAATTCAAAGAATTAGAAGAAAATTCACATTGAGGGATTTCATCGAACACTTAGCGTGCACACAAGAAATGCATACCCAAAGATGCATTCGACTACCCGAATCAACCCCTCCTACAATTCATGATATGTAGGGAACTCATACGTACACAATGCAATGTCAAACAATCAACAAATTCAACAAAAAATGAAGCATGCATCAAGGTAGAACTAAGTTCTAGACAAAATGAAGAAAATTGCCAATTTGATGAAATTGGGATTCAAAAGAAATGGGTTCGAATGCAATGCAATGCATGAAATGAGAATTGAGAGAGAAGCTCTTACCAAACCCTCTCGAACGGCATAATAAATGTGCATATCCCTATCAAAAGTGAGGTCGTCACGGGGGTAATCCTTCCCAAGCAAATGACTACCAAAAGTCGGATTCTTCCTCTCTTGCGCCATTGATATTGGAAGGGGAAGGGATTGAAGGTTGATTGAAGAAGGAAATCAATAAAGCAAAGCACCAAGAAATCTCAGAAAATTGCCTTGGCTCAAGATGGGAAAGAAAATTTGAAAATTGGTGTTTTTCAAAATAAACAACAGCTGCTGTTATATTGACTCGACAGTAGATGTATCGCACGATACAAGCCATCTCGCGCGAGATAAACCTTCTGGAAATGTACGAAATTTTCCTCGACAATAAGCGTCTACGCAACGTCAAAATTCAAAATTTTGACACATTTACCTTTGGAAGTGATATACTAGCAAGGAAACATGGAAAAATCGGCACCGCAAGTCACGGAACGAGCCAAACGTGACACCCGCACAATCGCCCGAAAATGATTGATCCATAGATCAATTCATCCCACACTATTCAGAGCCCAGACAGGTGAATCGTCAAAAGAAAAGCCAAATTCAGAGCCCAGACAGGTGGATCGTCAAAAGAAAAGTCCGATTCAAAGCTCAGGTGAATCGTCAAAAGAAAAGCCCGATTCAACACCCAGACAGGTGAATCGTCATCACAAAAGCTCGATTCAATGCCCAGACGGGTGAATCATCAAATCAAAAATCAAAAAGCATGATTCAATGCCCAAACAGGTGAATCGTCATCCTCAACAAAAGGCCCGATTCGGAGCCCAGACAGGCGAATCGTCACAAAACCGACAGGACTCTAAGGGTCGGCCAGGTAAGCCTTTGTTTTCTAACATATTTCCCCGCAGGTTTGGAGCCCAGACAGGCGAATCTTCAGACAGACAGGCATATTCAGAATTGGGTCTTGATTTGATTCCTCAGTATGAATTTACCTTTCCAAAAACAAAATCTCCTCGATTTTCAAAATAATTTTCAAAATACCTAAAGCAGCCTTTTTGTGTTTTGGAGTCAAACTACGTAATGGTCTGATTCTCCGATAGAGATACGTAGGAAGCCGTACGGCCCGACCATCCCGATGTTCATAATGATGTCTTTTCTATCGTCGATATGACTTTTTCCATTAGACTTGTCGATGAGGGGATCCGTAGACACACCATTCTGAACCCATCGGAGCAGATTAATACCACTCTAAGTCTCGCCTTGAGTCAAGAAGTAGAAATCCACCATTTCGTCATGTTTCGTTAAGTTTTGACTAACGACCGTTAGTTTGGACTAAACTGCATACGAGATAACGAGGGAAGGGCAAGATTGTCCACTGACTTCCTTATCTCACGTAGAATGGCATGTCTCGTGCGAGATAAAGGGGTTCTGCAGACCTGCAGATGACAGTTTCCTCATAGATTTCAACCTCTTTCGGGATAAAACTTTATCAATCCGGCCATCCAATGAGATTTGGGCTCTGGAACCTTCCCAAGGTGTTTTATCTCTCCACCAACACATCTCCAACACCTATAAATACTTGAAGACTTTCAGTATTTGGATCCCAAACTTTTCAAGTTAAAACCCCCACATTTACTGGTTTCTTTCCCTGAAAGATTCCTGTAAATCACCCCTAAAATCACCTAAAGTTTGTTTGTCAACCTTGTTGATAAACAAACATCGAAGCTCGAATCCAGGATTGAGGCGAAGCTCTGTCCGCATCAAAATTTGACTCTCAACTAGAGTCGAAACTCTGCCCGAATCTCTTCACACGAGGTAGTCTTCCTCTTCCCTTCCTAATTGATTGTTAGAGTGGTATAAATACATCGAATCTAGGATCACCCTAGAGCCTCCCCAAATCATGGGGATGTCTCGAAGCAATCGATCCTATATTCCGTTTAACCCCGTTAAATGGATCTTTGTTTTATTTATTATTTAAAATGTCTTTCTTCTTTGTAAACCTCTTTTTTTAGCAAGACCGATCTCCGGATTGGGTGGAATGGGTGCTCCTTGACCTTTCCAATCCATAACCTAAGCCCCGAACCCAAAATCTATGTTCAAATGGGTTTTCTATATTTCCAAATGAATAATATAGGTGGCGACACAAAAATATGTGAAAAAAACAAGAGCGGAATCCGCGCATCGCTACACTCTACAAAATTCTCTTTCTCACACAATTCTGAGTTTGATATTGGTTCTGAAGCTGATCTCTAAAAGTTTCTATACCTAACTTGGTATGGGAATTGTGGTCTACAAAGGTGACACTCTTCCTCTCTCCTTATCTCTCTTGTCCTTGGTTCTTCATGCAATACATGCTTAATCTGATATAATTAGTGTAGAGTTTTGATCACAATATCTCTGTTCTAATCTCTGGTTCTGCGAATCATTCATGGTTTTCATGTTATTGCATGCTATTGAATCATTTTTTATGTGTTTTGCTTGATCACCAAGATGAGTATGGGTCAATCATATCCATACTCTCTTGAGTGTTGATTATTGATCTCTGTGGTCTCTGGCATACATGTATGGTGTAAGTTGATCTTAATGTTCCTTGGTTTCTTCTGCAAGTAAAATTTGTAAAGCCTCTGCAGATGGCTATCTGTGTCCCGCGACACACCTAGCCAGGCTATGTCCTGTGTCCCGCGACACGCTTAACCATTTTGTAGAGGTTACCTTTCAAATTGTAATCTGTTCCTAAATCTTGTATCTCGGGATGTGGCCCCCCGCTCAAAGTGGTTCACAAGTTGTATTTATTTCATATTATTAATAGAAAAGCATTTCATATCTCTTGTCTCACACATGGCACACACTTGTTGAATATAATGGATTTTATATTATAAAGACTCGTTATTAGGCATTTTGGGTAAACTTCTTGATCTTCCCTAAACATAACCTGACCCCCCGAACCCATATTTCTCTTTACAAAAGGTTTTTTGAAGTTTTCCTTTAAAAATGGAGTGGCGACTCTCATGTTTTTTCTAAATCGCGCTCGTATGTTCCGTCTCATTTTCTAAATCATTTTCAAACTTCCCATGCGTTTGCATGCGGATGGGGTGTATGTTCAAAACCTCCATTTTTGAGCCTTGTTTTCCCGATAAAATCTTCCCAAATCGCTAGATTGTCATCATGGCGGAAGGAATGAGGCTAGGTCGTCGCCAAAGGGGCCGAGAGGCCATGGAGAAAAGGTTGAACTTACAAAGAAATTCCTCCCTCTTTAAGCCTTCAACAATTAATTCGAATGAGTTGTATACGGATACGGGTGTGCACAACTCGAGGGGGAAAGCGAAAGTGGAGGTAAGAAATCAAATTTCGACTTTGATTCTTATTTGAATGATGTATGCTAGAACTAGGGTTTTGGTTCTTGCAAATTTGAGGCTTTTGTTGTTGTCATGCTTATTTTGTGAAATTGTTGATGAATTGTTGAAATTGAATGTGCATGGGTTGTGGGTATGTGATTTTTGTCAAAAAAAAAATGGAGTTTAACTTTTATTTGTGAAAATAAAGTGTCCCTCTTTGAAATTCATGCTTTGGTGACTTGTACCTTGATGGTTTTTGTATGTACATGTGAAAATGGGTTTTTATTGTGAACTGTGTCGTGTAGGGACGGACTTTGCGTGAAAAATTGCCGTGTTCGGACGAACTTTGTGATGTGTGCCGTGTTTTTGTAATAGCCTTTTTGTGAAAAATTGTCGTGTTTTGTGACGGACTTTGTCGTAGATGTGCCATGTAGGGACGGACTTTGTTGAAAATATGTGCCGTGTTGGTACGGTCTTTTGTGAAATGTGCCGTGTTTTGTGACGGTCTATTTGTGAAATGTGCCGTGTTTTGTGACGGACTTTTTGTGAAATGTGTCATGTTTTGTGATGGACTTTTGTGAAATAATATGTGATATTATTTGATGTAGTGTTTATTATTGCAAAATGTTGTATTGACATGCCTTTGCTGTGTTTACCTGCAGGAGGATGTGCCTTTGTCCGGGAAGACAAAGAGGATGAAATCACGGGGGTCCCTTGAGGCCGTGGTTGAGGTTTGGCGGAGCATGCTCGATATCTCCTGGGAGGGGAGACCTAGTCCTTGGAGGCTAGTTATTGACTCAGGCCTGCACGTCTTTGTTGAGAACCTGGCTGGGCTAGCGGAGACCTAGAAAAACAAGGGCGTTTTTCGGGCATTATTAGATTACTAGTGGGATACCACGCACACCTTCCATTTCAGCTGGGGGAGACGACGGTGACTCCTACTGATTTTTCCGCTATCACCGGGCTATCCTTCAAGGGAGAGTTGGTGAGATGGAGCGATCGGATGTCTGATGAGCGTCTGATCGAGCTGCTGGGTTTTGTGCCTTCGCTCCATAAGGATTTGGGTATGTTATACCACGATGTGTAGGTGAGGATCACGACCAACATCGGGGAGTACTGACGAGGTCCGGGGGGAGTATCGACGAAGCAGCTAGGACACTCGTTTTTATGGTTTGCTCTTTCCGAGACTTTGTTCTCGAACCACTCTACCACCTCTCTTTTTCCTCTCCTTGAGAGTTTGGTGGATTTAGAGAGAGTGTGCGATATTGCTTGGGGAGAGGAGGGCCTGGCCGAGCTCTACTTCGCCTTGGATAAATTTAGCAGGGGCGCGGTCAACTCTTTGGGGTGCTTTAACTTTGCCTTGGAGGTATGAGTTTATTGCTTTTGTAGTTTAGCATTTCATCATTTCTCCTTTTTTTTCTGAACATTGTTTGCTTTTTTGTGGCAGGTATGGTGCTACGAGATCTTTCAGTGCCAAGCGTGGGATCTGCACGACGAGGCCATGATCGGGTATCCCGCCATGCTGTGGTGGGCGCGCTCTCTGAGGAAGAGGAGGACTAGCCGAGGGAAGATCAACGTCACCTACGTGGAGGTGCAGAGATTTCTGGAGAGGGATAGCCCGACCGGTTGCCAGCAGTACCCTTGGTCGTGGTACGACAAGGACGAATTGGAGGTGCTCCTTGGATGACGCGGCAGAGGAAGCTTCTGTGGGGCCTCACTTGTGACTCAATATACTTGGGGGAGAGGGTCTTCTGGCAGCATGGTTTCGGTGTTCCTTCTTATGCCCCGAGGTATCCGCCGCTTCATATGATGAGCCTTTCTGTGATGGACGGGTTGGAGTTCAAGAGGTACCGGGTTGGAGTGGACGCCGGGGAGTTCACCTTGGAGGGCGAGGAGTATGAGGCCTTTGAACGGAGGAAGCTGAGGACGCCTTAGGTGCTTGCTAGGGTGTCGGTGCCCATCCCAAAGCGGCTTCCTGCCGCTTACCGGGTTGATCCAGATGCTGCGGTGAGTTGTTTACTCTTTTCCTTGTGGCATCTTGTTTCTACTTTTGTTTATCTCTTTTTGTTGAGCATTTCTTTTTGTTTATCTCATTTTTGAGCATTTTTTTTGTTGTGCAAGTCTCGGGGTAGACCGTAGATGTGATCACTCGCCGATATCTGGGGCCGAGGGATTTCACAAAGAAGCTCTTGAGGAAGATGTCATGCGGGTCATCGCGGAGTGCGGCGGCTTACGAGCCAATGTCTTTGAGGAGGTCCGTGGATATTCCTTCTTCAAGGGCAGACACAGATCCACAGCCTGCTTCTCAGCCTGAGATGCCAACATGGGGGCGGCATAGCTATGATGCAGGAGCTTATGCGGAGGGCCGGGGGGCGCGAACGTGTCACCAGTTCTTCCCTCTGTCCAGTGCATAGGGTGAGGGTTCGTCCTCGTATCCCTTCTTTGATTCTTTCGCCGGCCTTACTCCTTCGTGTTGGGTTTTACGGGTTCATGCGCAGTGGAATTAGGCATCTAATAACATAAAACCCAAAGAGCCTAGGATCCGTTCTATACAATTTAAATTGAATTCTATGAGATAGTAATAACCAACCTTGAACGCTTTCCGTTCTTGAGCTATCGAACTATGTATTGATGTGATTCGGAATACAAGCTTCGAACTCTAGGACTTGATCGTTGAATGAGCGAAGACCCTCTTTCGGTATCCACACCATTGAATGAACCAAGAACGATTTCTTGATGATTTCTAGATCAAAAACCTTGAAGAATATTGAGAGTATTTGTTGTGATTTTCTTTTCAAAAATTCGGCTAGCTTATTAGGGTTGACAGACTATTATATTTATACTACATTAGTATGGTATATGTTTCCTAATAAAATTAGGAAACAAGTCTATAAACGCCTCTTGTGGCTTGAAGTGTCGCACGACCAGACGAGTCCCATGTACAAGTTCTGTCGCGCGATGTCTTAAGCCACATCAGGATTCTCTCAATCAGTCTTATGAGAGTCGATCACATCGACTCTCATAAGACATAAGCGGACTCTAGCAATCCATTATGTCTTCCCAAATAATATAACGTAAGAGTTCACGTTTCCAATGGTGCACTTCCATTTCTCCCTTTGTCTCACGATGTTATATTGAACGCAACTCATGGTCCACGTCAACTTGTCTTTGTTCATTGCTTTCTCGATCTTGAGTAAAATGATAATCCAATCGTATTGGGGTATGGCCATACACTTTCATCATTATCACTCATCGAGGGGCCCAAGCATAACATCTCTCTTTCAAGGGACAAATTCCATCTTGACTTATCATCCTTCCCATCATGATTCTGATTATGCCAAAGATAGCCTTTATAGATATCATGTTAAGATATCGTTTGACTAAAATCAAACATGACTTTCATCATATGTAAGGTCATGATAATCTCAGGTCTAGGGACTAAATGAAGTGACCATATGAGATTTAATTATGACATTTGACCATGACATAAATCTCATACGGGTCAAGTCCAGTCACTTGTTCTCTAACAAGCACCCATAAATTTAATGTGCATCTCTATGCATATAATCATCATATGATTATCCATTAACATTTATACTAATTATTCACTTAATAATTAGGGACGGAGATTATTACAGATAAATATGCAAAACATATAATAATCGAATGATAAACTTTTCATATAATAATAAATAATGTCAACACATAAGTCTATCAACTATAGGCCTAGGGCATAACACTAATAGTCTCCCACTTGCACTAGGCCCAATCTCCCATGTACCGAAGACCCATGGACCTAACATGACCATCATGCTTAGCTTGCGGGAGAGCCTTAGTTAATGGGTCCGCCACGTTGTCATCAGTGTCTACTCTGCATATCTTTACGTCTCCCCTTTCGCATATCTCTCGGATAATGTGGAAACGTCGAAGTATGTGTTTGGATCTCTGGTGTGACCTTGGTTCCTTTGCTTGTGCAATGGCCCCATTATTATCACAATAAAGTTCAATAGGATCTTTGATGCTTGGAACGACTTCCAAATCACTAATGAACTTTTTGATCCAAACGGCTTCCTTAGCTGCATCAGATGCCACTATGTACTCAGCTTCGGTTGTAGAATCAGTGACCGTACTTTGCCTGGAACTTTTCCAACTCACAGTGCCTCCATTTAGCGTAAACAAAAATCATGTCTGCGATCTAAAATCATCTTTGTCGGTTAGGAAGCTAGCATCTGTGTAGCCTTTTACTACAAGATCTTCTTCCATTCCTCCAAAGACCAAGAAAACATCCTTAGTTCTTCGTAAGTACTTGATGATATTCTTGACTGCTATCCAATGTGGTTCACCGGGATCCGATTGATACCTACTCGTCATGCTTAGAGCACACGAGACATCGGGTCTAGTACATAACATAGCATACATGATAGACCCAATTGCCGAAGCATATGGAATACCATTCATTCTCTTTCGCTCATTATTACACTTAGGACTTTGAGTCTTGCTAAGAGATATACCATGCAACATTGGCAAGTTTCCCCTTTTAGAATTTTCCATTTGGAATCTTCTAAGAACCTTGTCAATGTAAGTACTTTGACTTAAACCAATCATCCTCTTAGATCTATATCTATAGATCTTGATACCAAGGATATATGCAGCTTCGCCCATATCTTTCATTGAAAAGCACTTTCCCAACCAAGACTTGACAGTCTGTAGTGCAGGAATGTCATTTCCAATGAGTAAGATATCGTCGACATACAACACTAGAAATAGTGCTACGCTCCCACTAATTTTCTTGTATACACAAGGTTCATCTTCATTCTTGATAAAGCCATACTCTTTTATTGCTTCATCAAAACGTAGATTCCAACTCCTAGAAGCTTGCTTCAATCCATAAATGGATCTTTGCAACTTACACACCTTGTTAGAATTTTCTGGACTAACAAAACCTTCAGGTTATATCATGTATACATCCTCAAGTAACTTCCCATTTAGGAAAGCTGTCTTGACATCCATTTGCCATATCTCATATTCATAATATGCGGCTATGGAAAATAAAATTCAAATAGACTTAAGCATAGCTACAGGCGAAAAGGTTTCATCATAGTCAATGCCATGAATCTGCCTATATCCCTTAGCTACAAGCCTAGCCTTATAGGTGTGCACCTTCCCATCCATGTCGGTCTTCTTCTTGAAGACCCATTTGTACCCTATGGTTTTTACACCTTCGGGTGGATCAATCAAGTTCCAAACTTGATTATCAGCCATGGATTGTAATTCGGACTTCATGGTCTCTTGCCATTTTTCCGTATCAGGAGCGGACATCGCTTCATGATAGCAAGTAGGTTCATCATTTTCGATTAACTCCACTTCATCACTTTCTGTAACGAGAAATCCATATCTCTCGGGCTCGGATCGTTACCTACCACTTCGGCGAAGAACTTGTGCATCTTGAACCGGTTCCACAACTCTTTGTGAATTTGGTTCAGTTTCTACCATTGGTTCTATGTTGTTTTCGGGTTCCTTTTCTAAGAAAGTACCATTTCGAGCAACAAACACTTTGTTCTCGTTTCGGTTGTAGAAATAGTATTCTTTTGTTACCTTAGGATAACCCGCGAAAACACATTTATTAGACTTAGGTGCTAGCTTGTCAGAAGTTAACTTCTTGACATATGCATCGCAACCCCAAATCTTCATGAAAGACAAACTAGGTTTTCTTCCATGCCACATCTCATATGGGCTCTTTTGAACCGATTTGGTAGGAACTCTGTTTATAGTGAAAGCAGCAGTTTCCAGTGCATGTCCCCAAAAGGATAAAGGAAGCTCAACTTGACTCATCATAGAATGAACCATGTCCAACAAAGTTCTATTCCTCCTTTCAGACACACCATTCCATTGTGGTGTTCCGGGTGGAGAGAATTCTGAAACGATTCCACAACTCTTAAGATGACTGTCAAATTCTTGGCTCAAATATTCGCCACCTCGATCGGATCAAAGTACCTTAATAGTTTTGCCAAGTTGATTTTGCACCTCGTTTTGAAATATTCGAAATATCTCAAACGATTCACTCTTATGTTTCATTAGATAAACATATCCAAATCTACTATAATCATCAGTGAATGTTATGAATTACTGAAATCCTCCCCTAGCATTGCTACTCATAGGCCCACATATATCGGTATGTATGAGTCCTAATAAGTCGCTCGCCCTTTCACCAGTTTTGGTAAATGGGTCCTTGGTCATCTTGCCAAGTAAACAAGATTCGCATGTCTCATACGATTCATAATCATGTGAGTCTAAAAATCCATCTTTGTGGAGTTTAGAAATGCGTTTCTCATTTATATGGCCAAGACGACAATGCCACAAGTAAGTGTGGTTTACATCATTGGGTTTAGACTTCTTGTTAATGTTATAGATATCATTATCACGATTTTCAACATCAAGGATATAAAGGCCATTGAATGAAATAGCAGTACAATAAAGCATATCACTCTTGTAAATGGAAAACTTCTTATCACATATAAGAAAATTAAAACCTTCATTATCCAAACATGAAATCGAAATAATATTCCTACTTAAAGATGGAACGTAATAACAATTGTTCAAAACAAGTATTTGTCCACTAGGTAAAGTAACTTCATAAGTTCCTACGGCTAATGCAGCAACTCTTGCTCCATTCCCCACACGTAGGTGCACTTCACCTTCCTTAAGCATCCTTCTGTTCTATAGACCCTGTACATTTAAACAAATGTGAGTTCCACATCCGGTATCCAATACCCAAGAACCAGAAGTAGATAGGAATATATCTATAACAAAGATACCTGAAGTCGAAGAAACTCCTTTGCTCTTCTTCAGTGCTTCCTTGTATTTTGTGCAATTTCTCCTCTAATGTCCAATCTCATTACAATGGAAGCAGACTGCGTCCTCTTGGGACTAGGGCTTAGCCTCTTTGGGTTTGGCACCCTCTTTGGGTTTGGCAACATTTGCCTTAGGATTAGCAACTTTTGCCTTTCCTTTACCCTTGAAACCCTTCCCCTTGTTAACCATCAACACATGATCGGTTTTCTTCTTGACAATATTGGTTTCCGCAGTGTTCAACATTTGAACTAACTCGGAAAGGTTCTTATTCATGCCCCCCATGTTATAGTTCATTATGAAATTACTAAAACCTTTGGGCAATGAATTCAATATCATGTCAGTAGCCAACTCTTGGCTAATTGGAAAACTGAGCCATTCAAGATGCTCGATGTGGCCCTTCATCTTTAAAGCATGAGGACCAACAGCTTGTCCTTCACTCATCATGCATGTGGTCAGGGCCTTAACTGTGTTATACCTTTCTTGCCTTGCTTGAACTTGGAACATTTCCATCAGTCGATTGTTTAGATCAACTGTCCCCAAGTGCTCAAGATCCTTCTAAAGGCTCTTGCACATGGCGGAGAGCATGAGGGAACCAACATCAGTAGAATCACGCTTGTGCTTCAGATATTGATCCCTCACTGCCCTAGTAGCATTGGCAGCAGGTTCAGGTGGAATAGGTTTCTCGAGAACGTACAATTTCTCCTCTTGCCTGAGAACAATTCTCACGCTACGGATCCAATCCATATAGTTTGTACCATTCTCCTCCAATTTTTCCTTCTCAAGGACAGATCGCAGTGACAAATGATGATTATTGTTTGATGCCATTTAATTCTACAAAAGGATATACATAAAATATGAACACATATAAGTAAACATATTATAAGAAAAGTATAATGCATTTACATGAAAATAAATGCTCCCACTAAATTATACACCTTCCAATGCAAACAAGCATAATATACATTTAATGGGCTAAGATCCAACTTTAATTTAATTTCAAGTTTGCTAAGGCAAACCACTCAAAACTAAATTAATTAGGTAGAAACATCAATCATATCACATATATGAATCTTAGATCTTTTATGAGATTTATTCAAGACATCATATGGCTAAGTATATTTTAATCTCATCTTAAGCCTTGGGTCCAAAACCATTTTGATAACCCAATTAAGTTCATTCACTTTAAACGTATAGGAACCACCATTTCCTCATCTTGCTCGCATACGAATAGAATCAAAGTACCTTGCTATGGCAAGCCAACCCAAAACTATCCGAATGGTCTCAAGTGTTTTAATCATGAATTGGCATAAAGAACTTAAAAGTTAAATGAAGGTTCTTTTAAAGTAGATTATAAGCATATAAGCAAAGATAATCATAATTGTGCACCAGGTAAGTTCCCAGGAAGATAGGTGAGCCACAAGGACTACTTAAGTATCAAATCTCTCCTTCGACAGAACTCTCCTAGACATGTACAATCAGAAATCAGCTCTGATTTGCAACATAATCAATACTTTGTATAAACAATCAATTTCCTTTTAAATTTTGCATAAAATGACTTGTTTCTCATAAACAATCAGAAAACCAAAATTTTAATGTTTAAATCTAAACATTTTGGAAATTACAATGCAATGTTTCAACTTAAACATCTAACAAAATTCTTAACACGTAAGAACACATAATTCATGCATCCCAATAATTAATAAAATCATATTTTAATTAACTAAGCATGCATAAAAAATGAATTAATCTAGCATAGCCCTATGAACTCAATTTCCAGAAATTTATGGCATTCAAATTAAGACATAAACATATCAGATTGTAAACACATTCAGAGATTAGCAGGATTTTTAACAAACCGATTACGCCGGATGGGCAAGTTTTGTCGCGTGACAGAGGCAAGCTTTGTCGCGTGACACAAGCAAGCTCTGTCGCGTGACACAATCAAGCAGATTTGTAGATTTGCAGATTCAATCAATTCTAAATCACAGAGCAATTAAATCATGTAAACAACTTTTAACAGATATAATTCAATATCAATAGAACATGAATTAAGCATATTGTTTCAAAAACAATCAAACTATTGCATATCAAACATGCAAAAAATTAAATAAACAATTTATATCAAATTTTCTAGCATGTTTATTCAAACTTAATCATACGAACGGGGCTCTGATACCACTGTTGGGTTTTACGGGTCCATGCGCAGCGGAATTAAGCATCTAATAACATAAAACCCAAAGATCCTAGGATCGGTTCTATATAATTTAAATTGAATTCTATGAGATAGTAATAACCAACCTTGAACGCTTTCCGTTCTTGAGATATCGAACTATGTATTGATGTGATTCTGAATACAAGCTTCGAACTCTAGGCCTTGATCGTTGAACGAGCGAAGACCCTCTTTTGGTATCCACACCTTTGAATGAACCAAGAACGATTTCTTGTTGATTGATAGATCAAAAACCTTGAAGAATATTGAGAGTATTTGTTGTGATTTTCTTTTCAAAAATTCGGCTAGCTTATTAGGGTTGACAGACTATTATATTTATACTACATTAGTATGGTATATGTTTCCTAATCAAATTAGGAAACAATTCTGTAAACGCCTCTTGTGGCTTGAAGTATCGCACGACCAGACGAGTCCCATGGACAAGTTCTGTCGCGCAATGTCTTAAGCCACATCAGGATTCTCTCAATCATTCTTCCTCTAGTTTAATCAATTCATTCTAGTTGTGTGTGACCCAATAGGATTATATTATGTTGGCAATGAGCTCGATCATATCGACTCTCATAAGACATAAGCGGACTCTAGCAAGCCATTATGTCTACCCAAATAATATAACGTAAGAGTTCACGTTTCCAATGGTGCACTTCCATTTCTCCCTTTGTCTCATGATGTTATATTGAACGCAAGTCAAGGTCCACGTCAACTTGTCTTTGTTCAATGCTTTCTCGATCTTGGGTAAAATCATAATCCAATCGTATTGGGGTATGACCATACACTTTCATCATTATCACTCATCGAGGGGCCCAAGCATAACATCTCTCTTTCAGGGGACAAATTCCATCTTGACTTATCATCCTTCTCATCATGATTCTGATCATGCCAAAGATAGCCTTTATAGATATCGTGTTAAGATATCGTTTGACTAAAATCAAACATGACTTTCATCATATGTAAGGTCATGATAATCTCAGGTCTAGGGACTAAATGAAGTGACCATATGAGATTTAATTATGACATTTGACCATGACATAAATCTCATATGGGTCAAGTCCAGTCACTTGTTCTCTAACAAGCACTCATAAATTTAATGTGCATCTCTATGCATATAATCATAATATGATTATCCATTAACATTTATACTAATTATTCACTTAATAATTAGGGATAGAGATTATTACAGATAAATATGCAAAACATATAATAATCGAATGATAAACTTTTCATATAATAATAAATAATGTCAACACATAAGTCTATCATCTATAGGCCGAGGGCATAACACTAACACTTCGGACTACACGGAGTACTCGATTGAGGAGGGGGTCGAGTTTTCTGACGACGACAAGGTGGCTGCAAGAGGTATCGGGATGCAAGGTTTCCATCGGGCGACGCTGATGATGATGACTCAGAATAGGACTCCTATTTTTTGTTTTTGTGCATGTCGCATGAGCTTGGAATGCTTAATGTTTAGTGTATGGGGACTGGAAACAGCTTTGACAGGTCTTTTGAGCAGTCGGGTGCAAAATCCTGTTGTGGGCAGCAACTGTTTGTTGCTGGGGATTTTTTTTTTTTGACCACTCTGGCATGCAAAGAGGTCCGTACGGACACTTGTTGCTTTGTATAAGGGGATAAAGCTTGCAGGAAATCTGGATTTTCTCATCCTTTCATTTCCTAAGCAACAGCCATTCGACTCTTCTTCTTCATTTTCCAAGAAAATCTCCATTTTTGGCATGGATTCCACATTTGTTCAGAGAAATCTCCCGAGGCTTTCAAAGGAGTGGCAAGTGCACTTCCTTGAGAAGCATAAGATGTGGATGAGGCACCACATGAAGTACAACAAACAAGCTTTAGAGGTGAGATTTCAACTCAAATCCGTTTGGTCTCTTAAGGAGTTAGCTCATGATTGGGAGTTATTGCGGGCGGCAGTGAGGTTCTGGGATACGAGGAGACATGTGTATAGCTTCTCCTACAATGAGATCATGCCCACTTTAGAAGATTTCTAGGCTCTGCTTGGAGGGCTGGAGGTGGAGGCTTTCCCTCTTCCTTTGGTTGGGGGTGCGACCGTGAGCGAGAAGCTCTCATACTCTCTTTGAGCTTTTTTGGAGGAAGCACAAGGTATGACGTTTGATTCTGGTCATGTTGATATTTTTGAACTGCCTGGGAGATTTATGGGTGATGACGAGAGTGATGTCTCGTGGAATGCATTTGCTTTGTGCGTGATAGCTACACTTTTCTTGGTCAGCACCCTTGGGATATGTGACGCCGCTTTGTTGGATGTGGTAGGCCATTACCGAGCCGATGAGGATATCATTCCCTTATTTTTGGGGGAAACCTTCCACGGCATAGATCGCTTGGCGATGGGGGATCGGTTGATGTGAGGGGGAAGTCCCGTTTTGCTCACATTGTGGCTGCGAGAGAGGCTTCAAGCTATGCATGTGTGTGAGTATGCCAATCCAATTCGCGACACTTTATAAGTACCTTTTAATGAAATAAAACTACACTAGGGGCATTTTGGTAAATTCCTGATCCATTCTGAGACTTCCGGAAACTTTTTATAAGTTTCTCGCGAAGGAAGTACTGTTAAGTATTTTTTCCATGCAAAAGGACCTACAGGGAATTAAACCATTTTGGACCTAAGAGGAATTACCTTGGAAGGTTCCAGAATGGCAAGTTGGAGCCAGAAACAATTAGTGGCATGTTGTGTCACGCGACACAACTAGCCATGGAAAATAGAAGCAGAATGTCGTGCGACACAAGTGGTCTCTCATCTGCAGCTATAAATAGAGCCTTGCATCTCTCATTTGAGATCCCTTTTTGAACTCCCTACTGTTAACCTGCCAAAATATGCCCAGAAATCCCTCTCTCTCCCAAAACACACACAACACACACCAATCCTCTCAATTCAATACCTCTCTCTCATCCAATTCACCCATCTACCTTCATACACCACATACCATTGAAGATCCGAAGATCAGCACTCCATCTGTGCTCAAATCCACAATCCAGCAGCTGAATTGAAGTTCTCTACACCTAACTTGGTGTAGAGGTTGAGGACTACAAGGGTAACGAATCCCTTTCCCTCATCTCTCTCTCATCTATTTGCTACTTGCATAATTCATTGTTGTTTCTATTCATCCACTTGATAATTGAGCTCCATCTGCTTTAATTATTAAGTGGCAATTTCCATCTCTCTGTTAAAGTTGCTTTATTTGGTTTAATTGATGTTTATGATGTAATTTGGATCATATTTGTTGCTTGTTTGCCAAGGGAGTGTGGATCTCTCTATATCCACACCCCTTAGTCCATTCATTTTGAATTCGTGGTTCTCTGAGATGATTTGGTGTTGTGATTGGGTCTGAATCGATCTCTGTTCATTCTGTATCTCAAATTGTAAGGTTCCTGCAGATCGGTAACCTGTGTCACGCGACACAACTGGACATGTGGAGTCCTGTGTCACGCGACACAAGTAGCCCTCTGCAGAGACCATCATTTCAGTTGTAATTTGTTCATCTAATTCACTTGTCACTCAAAACAGAGTGTGGATCCTCAATATCCACACTCATTTGATGTGATTGTGTTGATCTTTGAGTTACACGCATGCTGTAATTTGACGTTTCAGTTGCTTGATATTGCTGTACTTGGAAACTTGTAAAACCTATGTAAAATGTTTGTAGTGTCACGCGACAGAATTGGACATGTGGTGTCCTGTGTCACGCGACACAAGTAGCCCTTTATAGAAGGTTCATTTTAGTTGTAAGTTTTGTTCAATCCTCCTTGTAATTGGGATGTGGCCTCCCATGGTAAATGGTTCACAAGATGTTATTCCTTCAGTTGAGCAATAAAACAAAGCATTAAAATATATTTTATCACATATTTTGTCTCACACAATTTGCACAAACGTTTGAATGTTTTGAATGTTGAACATAGAAAGACTCGTTTACGGACGAGGCGTGTTGGGTGAACTCTCGGTTCTTCCCAACACGTAACCTGACCCCCGAACCCAAAATTCTCTTTTCAAAAATGTTTTCAATGTTTCCTTTAAAACGGCGTGGCGACTCTCACAAAAATCATTTTTTCGGCGAGCGCACATTCAATGGCGACTCTGCTGGGGACTTTGAAACTTGTTTTTCAAAAAAAAAAAAAATTGGGTCAAACTTTCGTGCTTGTTCAACATTAATTTCATTCATTTGTGTGTGCATTGTTGGTGACATTATATGTGTGTAAATGCATTTATTGCTTTGTTTTAGTCCTTTTTCTCCTTGTGTCCCATTTTGGTGTGCTAATGCTTGGGGCTGAGCTATTGCATTGAGATTGGAGGCTGGGGCTGGTTCTGTTTATTGTTCAGATTCTGGATCTATGGCTCCTTCTGTCACGCGACAACCAGGCTCATCGATCTGTGTCCACGCGACATAAGTGGCCACTTTGCATGTGTTGAATCTTGGTACAGGTTGTGATTCTGGGCAATTCCCATGATCAAATTATTGATCATTTTTATTAATGTGCTCTGTGGGGTTTCAGTGTATGTTTGTTTTTTCTTTTGACACCCCCTTTTCAAATAAAAAAATAAAAAATATACAAAAAAATCATTTTCATAAATAAAGGAATTTAGTCATCCGCACACTACGTCACATAGTTCTAGAACCCTTGGGTGCGATTGACGGCATCGCGGACGGCCATGTAATTTGTCTACGCTTGAGCGCCTGAAATCAATCCAATCCCCCTAGCGCATCATAGGTGGAACCAAACTTTTCAACTTACCCAACGGTTGGTTTTTGACACGCCATTTTCAAATACACTAAAATGAATTGTTTCAAAATTTTTAATAGACTTTCGTACCTACCCCAAAACCTAGCACGTGTGGGCATGTTGCCATTGCAACATGGTTTCACGAAAGGACATGTCGCTCTCACGACATGTTCTAACGAGAGATCATGTCGCATTGTCAACGTGCACCGACGAGAGGTCATGCCGGATTTTTTCTTGAAATTCTTCAAGAATACCCGTTATGCTGCCCAAATTTCTCCAGAAATTGGGATTGCTCGTCTGTCCTATAAATGCTTTGGTTTTATTTAGGTATCATTGCCTATTATTAATTTTTAATCAATACATTTGGTGTATTTTTGGATGGTGTATCCCTAGGTTTCCCTCCGAGGTTTAGAATGCGAAAATAAAGGTTTCCCCCTTTTCCAACCGTTCCTAGGATTTAAAAGACATCGATTTCTACTTGAACATTAATAAGATGTTGCATGAGTCCATCTCCTTTTTCGTTCTCCCCTCTCCTGTACCTCCTCAAAGTTCTCTATCCTCCACCTTATACGCGCTCTCTCCTCTCCAGTTACGGCAAGTTGGATGCGTGCTTCAATTCCCGGTGCCCATTTGGTTCACGTCTTTGAGGCAGTTGCAGTTTCAGTTTCAGCAGAGCTTGCATCCGATTCAGTTTCAGAGATGTCTAGTGCAGAGGATGGTATAAGTACTCAATCTGGGGGTTCATCTGCCACGGGTCAACAAGGCGTGCATGATCTGTCTATGGAAGATATGAGGGCTACTATGGAAGTAGCTCTAGTCAGAGAGCATGAGGCTCAGTTACTCGCTCAAGCTGCTAAAGCTACAGAAGAGGCATCACACTCTAAGTTTGTAGAAGCAATGAGAAGCCGTGGTATTGCTGTGATCCGATGTGCTGATGGGACTTACGAGGAGATTACTGATGCCAACGAGTTTGGTGTTGAGGCCAGAAATGTCTCCCTTCCTCCCCTTGCTCCAACATCTCATCCAATTCAAGTTCCAAATCATGGTGTGCAGTCAAACCCTCAAACAAGTTTTGGTTTAGTTGGAGGACCACAGGCGATCTTCTATGATTTGACCTCCTCACCAATTCCCAATGCTTCTGTGCCTCTAAGCCAATTTGGGTCCCAACTTCTGAACAGCTTGTTTTTTATGGGTTCTCAGTATCAGCAGGGTCAGTTTCATGGCCCTCACTTCCAGGGTAACCCCCAGTATCAGAGTCAGCACCCTTGTTCCGAAAATCAGTTAAGCCAGGATGGATTTCTGCAGTTTTCTGCTAACCAGCCTCAACCTCAGGGGTGTATGTCTAAGCCTTTAATGGGTTCAGCTTATGAGTTTGGATCATCACCTATGCAACATCCGGAGCCAGCTCCTTACTTGTCTGCTAGTGCTTCTCTGCAAGATCAGAATTCTCCAACTCATTGGTTTAACCATTTGTCAGCTCCAACATCTTTCAGTCTACCACTAGCATTTGGGTCAGTTCAGCCATCTTTCTTCCAATTGGCTAGTTCTGAGCCTTCTTCAACTGTTGCTCCCTCTATTCCTCAGCTTCCAGGGATGACCCCAGAGGTGGCTGCATTATTAAAACAGATGTAGCAGCAGATTGACAAATTGACTATGAGATCAAGTGGACTCAAAGTTGTTGATCCAGGACAAGTGAAGCCTCTCCCTAATAAGTTCAAGATGCCCAAAATACAATTTGATGGCTCAGCATGTCCAAAAACCCATATTGACACATATGTGATGACCATAGGGGCAATGGGTTGTACACCCGAGTTTATGGCTCAGCACTTTCATCTCACACTCAAAGGACCTTCCTTGACATGGTTCCTCACTCTTAAGTCAGAAGCTCGATCTACTTGGAGTCAGACCACTGAGGCTTTTCTCGAAAATTATCGCGGAAACCTCGAGTGGCGCACAACTAGAGATGACCTCGTGGGCACAATTCAAAAGATTGATGAGCCTATTACCGATTTCTATAAACGCTGGAATGCCAAATTGAATGAGCTATCTGAGCCAATCCCGCTGCAAGACCAAAAGGACATATTTTTGTCGTGTGTGAAACCAACTCTTCGTGAAGCCATAGGTACTGGATGGTATCCCAATTTACGGGAGATGGTAGGCATGGGAGCTCACAGCGAGAATCGACTCTTCAATATTACCCCAGATGTCAAGTCTGGTGATTACAAGATGGTTAATCCAGTTTCTTGGTTCCCAAAAGACAATAGTATCAACAACCTTAAGAGAGGAAGCATTGGTCCAAGCAGTGGGAAATTCCAGCCTCGCCAACCACGGAAATTCGATGATCTTGGCATGACTACTGAGGAGGCATTAAATGGCTTGGTTAAGACAGGGATGGTCAAACCCCTTGATAATTACAGCCCTGTTCATCGCAACCCAAAGCTGGATGCAAGCAAGTACTGCTGCTACCATCAGTTTCCTGGCCACGTCACCAATGACTGCATCCCCCTGAAGATGCTCATTCAGAAGCTTGTTGATGATGGTAAGATTGAGAAAGCTCGCCCGAAGGTTGTCACCAATATTCTTCCATGATTCAAAGGGACTATCCCAGTCAAAGCCGAAGAAGTCAGTCAGTCAGTGTCGTAGGTTCTAGAGTGTCCTCTATGTTGTTATGAGTCTATTGAGTCCATGTTATAAGTCTTTTTTCAGTAAAAAAAGTCTTTAATTCTTTCCCTGCTAGACTCGAGACATCACTTGCATACCCACGTCACATTTAATTGAAATGGTTTTATTCTAAATGATCATTTGTGCTGCTCAACCACTAATGCATTGAAATGATTAATATTTAAATTAATCGGAGTGAGAAAATCAACTAATATCCTTTTCAAATTGGGGCTCATCATTTCCCCATTTTGCATCTCATATGCTCACATCTCTTTCATCATACTCATCTTTCCGTGTCTCAGTGAATTTGCATGAATCTTTCTCAATTAAGCTTAAGCAAACGATGAAGCCTTAATCTCGTTTAGGTCATCCGGTAGGGGTTGCGGTTGAAGTCTTTCACCCTAGAGAAACCATTACCTCACCCTCACTAGACAATACCCTTTCATTTCAAGATCGACATGTTTTGAAACCATGTTTAGCCATCACCTTTGCTCCTTGCCAAGAGAAGTCCAAGCAATGCCAAGAAGTTAGCTTCGAGAGTCGGCGATGCATAAAATACTCAAGCCATGAAGGAAGGACAAAGATAATCCTCAACTCCTCAAGAGGCCTTCCAAGTTATCAAAAGAAGGATTTTAAATCCTCACAATTCAGTTAGAATCCTCAAGAGGCCTTTCCGATTATCAAAAGAAGGACTTTAGATCCGCACGACTCAGCAAAAATCCTCGACTTCTCAAGAAGCTCTCCAATGTTCAAAAGGAGTCTGAATCCTCACAAGTTCACAAAAGTTCTCGATAGTTTGGACTTCCTCTCACCAACACCTTCCAACACCTTTCAACCATTTCCAGCCATCCTCTCGATTCTAGAGGATATTCCCATTTCCTTGTGTTAGTGTTATGCCCTAGGCCTATAGTTGATAGACTTATATGTTGACATTATTTATTATTATATGAAAAGTTCATTATTTGATTATTATACATTTTGCATATTTATTTGTAATAATCTCCGTCCCTAATTATTAAGTGAATAATTAGTATAAATGTTAATGGATAATCATATGATGATTATATACATAGAGATGCACATTAAATTTATGGGTACTTGTTAGAGAACAAGTGACTGGACTTGACCCGTATGAGATTTATGTCATGGTCAAATGTCATAATTAAATCTCATATGGTCACTTCATTTAGTCCCTATGCCTGAGATTATCATGACCTTACATATGATGAAAGTTATGTTTGATTTTAGTCAAACGATATCTTAACACGATATTTATAAAGGCTATCTTTGGCATGATCGGATTCATGATGAGAAGGATGATAAGTCAAGATGGAATTTGTCCCTCGAAAGAGAGATGTTTAGCTTGGGCCCCTCGATGTGTTATAATGATGAAAGTGTATGGCCATACCCCAATGCGATTGGATTATCATTATACTCAAGATCGAGAAAGCATTGAACAAATACAAGTTGACGTGAACCATGACTTGTGTTCAATATGACATCGTGAGACAAAGAGAGAAATGGAAATGTACCATTGGAAACGTAAACTCTTACGTTATATTAATTGGGTAGACATAAAGGCTTGCTAGAGTCAGCTTATGTTTTATGAGGGTCGATATGATCGAGCTCATTGCCAACATAATATAATTCTATTGGGTCACACACAACTAGAATAAATTGGTTAAACCAAAGGAAGAAAATTGAGAATTCCTCATCAGACATAAGTCATCGCGCGACAGAACTTGTCCAAAGGACTCGTCTGGTCGCGCGACAGGATGTGTCTGAGGCGGTTTGACAGACAGTTTCCTAATTTGATTAGGAAACAAATACTTATACTAAGGTAGTATAAATATGAGGTCTGTAAAAACCTAAAAAGCTAGCCGAATTTTTAAAGGAAATTCACAACAATAGGTTTCTCAATATTCTCTCTAAAAGTTTAAAGATCTAGCAATCATCAAGAATTGTTCTTGGTTCATTCAAAGGTTTGGATACTGCTAGAGGGTCTTCGCTCGTACAACGATCAAGGCCTAGAGTTCGAAGTTTGTGATTCAAAATCACATTAATTAATTGTTCGATAGCTCAAGAACGGAAAGTAATTAAGGTTGGTTAATTCTATCTCATGGGAATTCAATTTAATCATATAGAACGGATCTTAGGGCTCTTGGGTTTTGTGTTATTTAGATGCTTATTCCGCTGCGCATGGACCCATAAAATCCAACAGTGGTATCAGAGCCCTGTTCGTAGGGTTAAGTTTGAATTAACATGCTAGAAAATTGATATAAATTGTTTATATGTGTTTTTGCATGTTTTGTATGCGGTAGAATTTTATAGTTTTTGAAACAATGCGCCAAAATCGTTTTCTGTTCATATTGAATTAAATCTGTTAAAGGCTGTTTATATGATTTAATTGCTTTGTGATTAGAATTGATTGAAGTTGAAAATCTGCAAATCTGGTAACTCAGTGTCACGTGACAAAGCTTGCTTGTGTCACGCGACAAAGCTTGCTTGTGTCACGCGACAAAACTTGCCTGATCTGGGCAGAATTAGTTTGTTAAAATTTCCTGCTAATCTGTGAATATGTTTACAATATGATATGTTTCTGTCTTAATCTGGATGCTATAAATTTCTGGAAATTAATTTATAGGGCTATGCTAGATTAATTCATTGTTTATACATGCTTAGTTAATTAAAATATGATTTTATTAATTGTTGCGATGCATGAATTATGTGTTCTTATGTGTTGAGAACTTTGTAAGATGTTTAGTTGAATCATTGAATTATAATTTCCTGAATGTTAAATTGAAACATTAAAATTTTGGTTTTCTGATTGTTTATGAGAAACAAGTCAATTTACGCAAAATTTGATGGTTATCTAATTGTTTGTGAGAAACAAGTCAAAGTATTGATTATGTTGCAAATCGGAGCTGGTATTCTAATTGTGCATGTCTAGGAGAGTTCTGTCGAAGGAGAGATTTGGTACTTAAGTATTCCCTGTAGCTCACCTATCTTCTTGGGAACTTACCTGGTGCGCGATTATGACTATCTTTGCTGGTATGCTTATAATCTGCTTTAAAGAACCTTCATTTAACTTTTAAGTTCTTTATGCCAATTCATGATTAAAACACTTGAGACCACTCGAATAGTTTTGGGTGGGCTTGCCATAGCAAGGTACTTTGATTCTATTCGTTTGCGAGCAAGATGAGGAAATGGTGGTTCCTATACGTTTAAAGTGTATGAACTTAATTGGGGTATCAAAATGGTTTTGGACCCAAGGCATAAGATGAGATTAAAATATGCTTAGACATATGATGTCTTGAATAAATCTCATAAAAGATCTGAGAGTCATATATGTGATATGATTGATGTTTCTACCTAATTAATTTAATTTTAAGCGGTTTGCCATAGCAAACTTGAAATTAAATTAATGTTGGATCTTAGCCCATTAAATGTATATTATGCTTATTTGCATTGGAAGGTGTATAATTTAGTGGGAGCACTTATTTTCTTGTAATGCATTATACTTCTCATATACTATGTTTGCTCATATGTGTTCATATTTTATGTAGAATAAATGGCATCAAACAATAATCATATGTCACTGCGATTTGTCCTTGAGAAGGAAAAGTTTGAAGAGAATGGTACAAACTATATGGATTGGATCCGTAGCGTGAGAATTGTTCTTAGGCAAGAGGAAAAGTTGTACGTTCTCAAGAAACCTATTCCACCTGAACCTGCTGCCAATGCTACTAGGCAGTGAAAGATCAATATCTGAAGCATAAGCGTGATGCTACTGATGTTGGTTGCCTCATGCTCTCCGCCATGTGCAAGAGCCTTCAGAAGGATCTTGAGCACTTGGGGACAGTTGATCTAAACAATAGATTAATGGAAATGTTCCATGTTCAAGCAAGGCAAGAAAGGTATAACACAGTTAAAGCCCTAACCTCATGTAAGATGAGTAAAGGACAAGCTGTTGGTCCCCATGCTCTAAAGATGAAGGACCACATCGAGCATCTTGAGAGGCTCGGTTTTCCAATTAGGCAAGAGTTGGCTACTAACATGATATTGAATTCATTGCCCGAAGGTTTTAGTAATTTCATAATGAACTATAACATGGGGGGCATGAATAAGAACCTTTACGAGTTAGTTCAAATGTTGAACACTGCGGAAACCAATATTGTCAAAAAGAAAACCGATCAAGTGTTGATGGTTAACAAAGGGAAAGACTTCAAGGGTAAGGGAAAGGCAAAAGTTGCTAATCCTAAGGCAAATGTTACCAAACCCAAAGAGGGTGCCAAACCCAAAGAGGCTAAGCCCAAGTCCCAAGAGGACGCAGTCTGCTTCCATTGCAATGAGATTGGACATTGGAGGAGAAACTACTTAAAATACAAGGAAGCACTGAAGAAGAGCAAAGGTGTTGCTTCAACTTCAGGTATCTTTGTTATAGATATATTCCTATCTACTTCTAGTTCTTGGGTATTGGATACCGGATGTGGATCTCACATTTGTCTAAATGTGCAGGGTCTAAAGAACAGAAGGATGCTTGAAGATGGTGAAGTGGACCTACGTGTGGGGAATGGAGCAAGGATTCTTTGCATTAGCCGTAGGAACTTATGAAGTTACTTTACCTAGTGGACTAATACTTATTTTGAACAATTGTTATTACGTTCCAGCTTTAAGTAGGAATATTATTTCGATTTCATGTTTGGATAATGAAGGTTTCAATTTTCTTATATGTGATAAGAAGTTTTCTATTTACAAGAGTGATATGCATTATTGTACTGCTATTTCATTCAATGACCTTTATATCCTTGATGTTGAAAATCATGATAATGATGTCTATAACATTAACAAGAAATCTAAACCCAATGATGTAAACCACACTTACTTATGGCATTGTCGTCTTGGCCATATAAATGAGAAATGTATTTCTAAACTCCATAAAGATGGATTTTTAGACTCACATGATTATGAATCATATGAGACATGCGAATCTTGTTTACTTGGCAAGATGACCAAGGACCCATTTACCAAAAATGGTGAAAGGGCGGGCAACTTATTAGGCCTCATACATACTGATGTATGTGGACCTATGAGTAGCAATGCTAGGGAAGGATTTCAGTACTTCATAACTTTACTGATGATTATAGTAGATTTGGATATGTTTTATCTAATGAAATATAAAAGTGAATCGTTTGAGATATTTCGAATATTTCAAAAAGAGGGCAAAATCAACTTGGCAAAACTATTAAAGTACTTCGATCCGATCGAGGTGACGAATATTTGAGCCAAGAAGTTGACAGTCATCTTAAGAGTTGTGGAATCGTTTCAGAACTCTCTTCACCTGGAACACCACAATGGAATGGTGTGTCTGAAAGGAGGAATAGAACTTTGTTGGACATGGTTCATTCTATGATGAGTCAAGTTGAGCTTCCTTTATCCTTTTGGGGACATGCACTAGAAACTGCTGCTTTCACTATAAATAGATTTCCTACCAAATCGGTTAAAAAGACCCTATATGAGATGTGGCATGGATGAAAACCTAGTTTGTCTTTCATGAAGATTTGGGGTTGCGATGCATATGTCAAGAAGTTAACTTCTGACAAGCTAGCACCCAAGTCTGATAAATGTGTTTTCGTGGGTTATCCTAAGAAAACTAAAGGATACTATTTCTACAACCGAAACAAGAACAAAGTGTTTGTTGCTCGAAATGGTACCTTCTTAGAAAAGGAGTTTCTTCGCAAGGGAACTAGTGGGAGTAAAATAGATCTCGAATAAATTCGAGAACTCGAAAAAAACATTGAACCAATGGTAGAAACTGAACCAAGTTCACAAGTAGTTTTGGAACCGGTTCAAGATGCACAAGTCCTTCGCAGAAGTAATAGGTCACGATCCGAACCCGAGAGATATGGATTTCTCGTTACAGAAAGTGATGAAGTAGAGTTAATCGAAAACGATGAACCTACTTGCTATCAAGAAGCGATGTCCTCTCCTGATTCGGAAAAATGGCAAGAGGCCATAAAGTCCGAATTAAAATCCATGGCTGATAATCAAGTTTGGAACTTGATTTATCCACCCGAAGGTGTAAAAACCATAGGGTGCAAATGGATCTTCAAGAAAAAGACCGACATGGATGGGAAGGTGCACAACTATAAGGCTAGGCTTGTAGCTAAGGGATATAGGCAGATTCATGGTATCGACTATGATGAAACCTTTTCGCCTGTAGCTATGCTTAAATCTATTAGAATTTTAATTGCCATAGCCGCATATTATGACTATGAGATATGGCAAATGGATGTCAAGACAGCTTTCCTAAATGGGAAGTTACTTGAGGATGTATACATGATACAACCTGAAGGTTTTGTCAGTCCAGAAAATTCTAACAAGGTGTGTAAGTTGCAGAGATCCATTTATGGATTAAAGTAAGCTTCTAGGAGTTGGAATCTATGTTTTGATGAAGCAATCAAAGAGTTTGGCTTTATCAAGAACGAAGATGAACGTTGTGTATACAAGAAAATTAGTGGGAGCATAGCACTATTTCTATTGTTGTATGTCGATGATATCTTACTCATTGGAAATGACATTTCTGCACTACAGACTGTCAAGTCTTGGTTGGGAAAGTGCTTTTCAATGAAAGATATGGGCGAAGCTGCATATATCCTTGGTATCTTGATCTATAGAGATATATCTAAAAGGATGATTGGTTTAAGTCAAAGTACTTACATTGACAAGGTTCTTAGAAGATTCCAAATGGAAAATTCTAAAAGAGGAAATTTGCCAATGTTGCATGGTGTATCTCTTAGCAAGACTCAAAGTTCTAAGACTAATGATGAGCGAAAGAGAATGAATGGTATTTCATATGCTTCGGCAATTAGGTCTATCATGTATGCTATGTTATGTACTAGACCCGATGTCTCGTGTGCTCTAAGCATGACTAGTTGGTACCAATCGGATCCCGGCGAACCACATTGGATAGCAGTCAAGAATATCCTCAAGTACTTAAGAAGAACTAAGGATGTATTCTTGGTCTTTGGAGTAATGGAAGAAAATCTTGTTGTAAGAGGTTACACAGATGCTAGCTTCCAAACCGACAAAGATGATTACAGATCGCAGACAGGATTTTTGTTTACGCTGAATGGAGGCACTGTCAGTTGGAAAAGTTCCAAGAAAAGTACCGTCGCTGATTCTACAATCGAAGCTGAGTACATAGCAGCATCTGATGCAGCTAAGGAAGCCGTTTGGATCAAAAAGTTCATTAGTGATTTGGAAGTCTTTCCTAGCATCAATGATTCTATTGAACTTTATTGTGATAATAATGGTGCCATTGCGCAAGCAAAGGAACCAAGGTCACATCAGAGATCCAAACACATACTTCGACGTTTCCACATTATCCGAGGCGGACCCATTAACTAAGGCTCTCCCGCAAGCTAAGCATGATGCTCATGTTAGGTCCATGGGTATTCGATACATGGGAGATTGGGCCTAGTACAAGTGGGAGATTGTTAGTGTTATGCCCTAGGCCTATAGTTGATAGACTAATATGTTGACATTATTTAATATTATATGAAAAGTTCATTATTTGATTATTATACATTTTGCATATTTATTTGTAATAATATCCGTCCCTAATTATTAAGTGAATAATTAGTATAAATGTTAATGGATAATCATATGATGATTATATGCATAGAGAAGCACATTAAATTTATGGGTACTTGTTAGAGAACAAGTGACTGGACTTGACCCGTATGAGATTTATGTCATGGTCAAATGTCATAATTAAGTCTCATATGGTCACTTCATTTAGTCCCTATACCTGAGATTATCATGACCTTACATATGATGAATGTTATGTTTGATTTAAGTCAAATGATATCTTAACACGATATTTATAAAGGCTATCTTTGGCATGATCGGATTCATGATGAGAAGGATAATAAGTCAAGATGGAATTTGTCCCTCGAAAGAGAGATGTTTAGCTTGGGCCTCTCGATGAGTGATAATGATGAAAGTGTATGGCCATACCCCAATGCGATTGGATTATCATTATACTCAAGATCGAGAAAGCATTGAACAAATACAAGTTAACGTGGACCATGACTTGTGTTCAATATGACATTGTGAGACAAAGGGAGAAATGGAAGTGTACCATTGGAAACGTGAACTCTTACGTTATATTAATTTGGTAGACATTATGGCTTGCTAGAGTCCGCTTATGTTTTATGAGGGTCGATATGATCGAGCTCATTGCCAACATAATATAATCCTATTGGGTCACACACAACTAGAATGAATTGGTTAAACCAAAGGAAGAAAATTGAGAATTTCTCATCAGACATAAGTCATCGCGCGACAGAACTTGTCCAAAGGACTCGTCTGGTCGCGCGACAGGATGTGTCTGAGGCGGTTTGACATACAATTTCCTAATTTGATTAGGAAACAAATACTTATTCTAAGCTAGTATAAATATGGGGTCTGTGAAACCCTAAAAAGCTAGCCGAATTTTTCAAAGGAAACTCACAACAATAGGTTTCTCAATATTCTCTCTAAAAGTTTAAAGATCTAGCAATCATCAAGAATTGTTCTTGGTTCATTCAAAGGTGTGGATACTGCTAGAGGGTCTTCGCTCGTACGACGATCAAGGCCTAGAGTTTGAAGTTTTTGATTCAAAATCACATTAATTAATTGTTCGATAGCTCAAGAACGGAAAGCAATTAAGGTTGGTTAATTCTATCTCATAGGAATTCAATTTAATCATATAGAACGGATCATAGGGCTCTTGGGTTTTGTGTTATTTAGATGCTTCTTTCGCTGTGCATGGACCCATAAAATCCAACACCTTGATCAATCCCAAGCCATCCTCTCAATTTTAGAGGATATTCCCATTACCATTACCCTTGTTTTTGGCCAAAGTCAAAATTTGACCTCTCATTCTTAGAGGCAATCAATTTCCTCGACTTAGAAATCCCAAACGCATTCCCAAAAGCCAACCTCTCATCTTTAGAGGTTCAGTCAGCAAAAATCCCAGCCGTTCTCTCATCTTAAGAGGTCATGATGTTCCAAATCACCCGATGGCCGATCGAAGCCTTGAAACCCAGCTACAGTTCCTACCGAATAGCAGGTTCATTCTAATATCTTCATAGATCTAAATCAAATTAATGCTTCATTGATTGCTTAAGTTGGAATCTAATCCATCTTGGTTCAAGATTATCAATCAAAGATTGTGCAAATCCAATCCAATTCATTTGACACTTCATGTGAGCATATTTCATTTCTCCTCCACAAACACTTTCCGTGAATGCCTCACTGGGGCTTCGCATCCGTGTCTTTCATTGACACTCTAAGGAGACATGTTCTTCAACTCTCCAATTCTCAGAAAAATCCTCAAAGATCCTCAAAATCTCAAATTTTTCCATTCCTTCTCTTTCAATCGGGATAAGCCCGAACTACGGCGACCTGAGCTCCTCGCCAGGAGGGGAACGTAGGCAACCATAATTGGTCCGGTCGAAATCACAAACAAATCTCAAAAAATCCGGTCTCCTCAAGGGCCGTCCCTATACACAAATCCTCTTTCCATCTTTCCACATTTGATTCTTGATATCAGTTGGTTTTCTCCTCTTGATTAATCAAAATATTTGTTCATATCAATCTTAGTGGTTGAATAACCCGAACATCAATAAAGGGTTTTAAGCAGCCTTGTGATCATCACGAATAAGACAGGTTTTCAAATGTCTCAACATGTCTTCTCTTTCTACATTATAGGAATAAAGAGCCAAACACTGTCTTTCTGTCAGCAGGGGCTTCCATACACTTTTCCACACCTTGTTGTGCTTATACTCTCTCAAAAGAGTCAATCCCAAAAGCAAGTGTGTTACACAAATTCGGGATCAATTCCCACTTTTCAAAAGATGTGCCCCTGCACGTATATATTTCTGAGTCTATGACTGATTGACTAAGGTCTGAAAAGATGGGTGCCTCCTTGGCCGCGTGATGATTCCGCCTGTAATGGGACTGCATTGGATCTCTTCAAGCTGGGGCTTTGCTATGCTGTCCTCTCAAGCTCTCCTTATCAGATTCCCTCCGAGTTAGCTTTGCATTATCAACTGGGGCTTTGCCTATTCATCTCTTCAAAACCAGGGCATTCTCTGCACTTTCTCTGCTAATTGCCGTATCAGGCGCGCGACACACTTTGTCCTTATCAGCAACAATCAACCTGCTGCCATCTGTACTCTCAGGGTACACCCCGACTTGCCTAGCTGCGCCATATCATCCATCATTCATGGGAGAGGGTTCGACCCATACATCAAAATATACACAGTCATTCCATCATAGCATAATCGCTACATACATATCCGGTTGTCAAGCCTTGCAAAAATCCTCACTCCATTTTCATCCCCAGCCGAGATGGACTCGTGCATCAAGATTAATAATGCATAAGCAAAATTTCAAATCAAGTGAATAAAATGTAACGTGCCTAGTAGTGTTGTGTTTTCCCCCCACAGGGTACAATAATCAAATGATCATAATCTGATCATAGGGGTTGCTCCTCGAATCACAATCTGGACAAATATTTCAAATCCTGCAAGTGGAATATTCTGCCTTCATCATTTTCATCAGTCTCATCTTCTTCGGATTCATCAGCATCATCTCAAAGAGCCATGGCTCCCTCAGTCTTGAAGCAATGTTCGTGAAAAAGAACTGCAGCTGCCTCAAATCTCCAAGCAATAATGCTCATCAGTATCAGCGAAAACAAAGACTGTTCCGCACGACGAGTCATCATCAAAGCTCATTCTGCCCGGCGAATCATCAAAGCCCGTTCTGCATGACAAATCATCAACAAAGACCGTCCCTCACACGGAAAACCAGCAACTCTTCATCAATAGTAGCCTAAGTCCCTCCGGCAGCCACGATCATTAGCCGTAGCCTCAGTCCTTCCGGCAGCTACAAGTAAGCACAACACATGTATGATAGCATATCTCAGTCAATTACTTGTCTAAAAGTATTGATCTCTATCATGTTTGGATAGCTTCAAATGATATCTTTCAGATTTAGATACCTTCAAATGATCTCTTTCAGGTTTAGATACCTTCAAATAACCTCTTTCATGTTTAGATACATTCAAATGATCTCGTACCGTCAAATGATCTCTCCCCCAGGTATAGACACCTTCAAATGGTCTCCCCTATGTTTAGACTCCTTCAAACAGTCTCGTCTCTGAACTACGATCTGGCTTGATTCCCACCTAGGATACATAGGAATCCTTTCTTAAAAGGTCCAGCCATCCAACCTCATCAATCATTTTCCTCCATCAGCCATATCCCCAGCCGCTCATTGGGATTGGGTCCTTCTTGTCGACAACCTCACTTCTGTAGACACCCCATTCTGAACCCCTCGGATCATATTTATACCGCTCTAAGTCTCGCTTTGAGTCAAGAAGTAGAAATCCACCATTTCGTCATGTTTTGTTAAGTTCTGGCTAACCACCGTTAGTTTGGGACTAAACTGCATACAAGATAACGAGGGAAGGGCAGAATTTTCCATAGACTGCATTATCTCGCGCAGAATAGCGTGTCTCGCGCGAGATAAAGGAGTTCTGCAGAATGCAGATAGCAGTTTCCTCGTCGATTTCAACCTCTTTTCGGGATAAAACTTTATCCATCCGGCCAGCCAATGAAGATTAGATTCTGGAACCTTCCCATGGTGTTTGATCTCATCTTCAACAACTCTCCAACACCTATAAATACCTGAAGACTTTCTATATTTTAGAGGTCCACAATCTTGAAATCCCAAGTCAAAAAACCTCACATTTACTAGTTTCTTTCCTTGAAAGATTCCTGTAAATCACCCCTAAAAATAATCTAAAGTTTGTTTGTCAACCTTGTTGATAAACAAAACATCAAAGCCCGAATCAAGGATTGAGGCGAAGCTCTTTTCGTGTCAAGGTTCGACTCTAAACTTGAGTGGAAACTCTGCCCGAATCACCTCACGCGAGGTAACCTTTCTTTCCTTTCTAATTGATTGTTAGAGTGGTATAAATACATTGAATCTAGGATCGGCATAGAGCCTCCCCAAATCATGGGGATGGTCTCGAAGCAATCGATCCTATATTCCGTTTAACCCCGTTAAATGGATCTTTATTTTATTTAATTTTGAAACCTTCTATTTCTTATGAAAACCTCTCTTTTCTTTAGCAAGACCGATCTCCGGATTGGGTGGAATGGGTGCTCCTTGACCTTCCCATTCCATAACCTAAGCCCCGAACCCAAAATCTCTTTAAAAAATGGTTTTTCTATGTTTCCAAACGAATAATATAGGTGGCGACTCAAAAGATGTTTAAAAAGGAAAAAATCCGCGCATCGCTACAGTGGCGACTCGCTGGGGACAATTAATATAAAGAGGCTTAAACTTTCGTAAAAAATAAAAGAGAGGTTTTCAAAAAAATAAAAAATAAATTCGTTTTTTGCTCCTGATAAGGCATATCTCGCACGAGATATCTTATCCCGCGCGAGATATTGATTCAGCAATTTGGTGTCTTCTGGTTTTCCATGTTCATCTCAAAGTCCAAGACAAGAGTCGAACACGCAAAGGGGATCCCAGAATTCATTATCTGCAGAGTTCCCTCATCTTAAGGCCTCCCTTAAGATGTCGAACTCGAATCCGTACTTTAGTTTAAATAATTGATTGTTATTTATAAACTGCGTGTGATTGGGTTTAATTTTATTAAAATCCGGTCCATTGGGGATTCGGGAGTTGTAATTAATTTATTTATCTCTCTCTCTCTCTTTATTTGGAACTACGATGGCCTGAGTCTTCCTAAATTGGGAGAAACGTAGGCAACCATTTGGTGTGGCCACTATTTGTTTTTCTTTCATTTTTTTTCAAAAAAAAATCTCTATTTTATCTATCACCTAGATTGACTATCACACACGCGCACTCATTCTATATCTATCATTGCACTACATACCCTCTATAAACTCAGGACCCACACCAAGGACGGATGATGGTAACCACCTAGTCGCCGGTCTCTCCGAAGTTGGATCATCCCACTCCGCGTATTCAATCCATCAAGATTGTCATATCCAGGGAGCCTAGCCTTCCGGCCCTGCATTGCCACATTTCATGTAGATTGTCTTCTAGGATCACTCTGTGACTGGTCGGTTTGACTCGGTGATCTTTTCTCATTTTTGACCAAAATAAAGCCATGTAAAATTGACAATAAAAAAGGACTCGGAATAGTCCCTTCGGAAAGACCCTTTCAGAAGTCCCTTTAAAAGAAAAAAATATATATCCTTCAAAAAAAAATCTTACATGGCTTTGTTTTACAAAAATCGGACTGATTACTTAGTCATTATGTTCTGATAAAGGCCTTAGAAACCCCTCAAAACGGATTCTCCGTTCCGACAAAAAATTAGGTCTAATAAAAATCGACTTTTCGTGTGATTGTCTCGTGCGTGAGTACATGTCTTCCGCGAGATAATGCCCCTGTTTGCTGTGTTTGAGCCTAAACCATTTAAGCCTGCTTCCGACTCGTTGGGGCTAGATTTGATCCTGACGCCATCTCCACACCTCTTCTGTCAGTTTTTCGAAGCTACTCGATCTCAAGACTCCCAACACAATGTCCGACATCGACGAAATTCCGGGTGATGAAACTTTGTTCGAAAACAACCACAAACTTCTGGAAGAAGCCAATGATCGCCTAGAAGTGCAAGCTACCCAAATCCACACTCTCGTGGAAGAAATCCAAGAGCTTAGGGCAGCACTAGCCAACAAAGAGAATAAAAATAAAAATGATTCTTCCTCCGAAGAAGAGGAATCTTACACCAAAAAGGCCAAGGGTCGCCGCCAAAACAAAAGCAAGAAAAAGAAGCACGAGTCTTGCTCGTCATCTTCTTCCTCTGACAACGAGAGCTACACATCCAAGAAAGAAAGCAAAGGGGAAAGTAAGAACGCACCCCTCACCATGGCCATATCAGAAAAGAAGCTTGCATCCCTCGATGTGAGTAAGGGAGCCTCTCTCTCTATTGATTATGACACCCTTCGTCAGTCCATGTCCAAGCTTCCTAGAAAGTACAAAACACCCGACATTGCAAAGTTCAATGGCACCACCTGTCCCAAATCACATTTGGAGACCTACTCTTGGGCCATGCTACCTATGGGTGTTGATGACAACCTGTTAGCTCAATGCTTTCCACAGACACTCGATGGTGCCGCTAGAGATTGGTACATGACTCTTCCACTCTCTACAAGACTCGATTGGCCACTCGCTAGTCGTACCTTCCAAAAGCAATATGAGGACAACTCCACTTACCGCACCACTAGAAGGGATCTCGAACAAACCAAGCAGCTTCCGAACGAATCCTTCACAGATTTCGTCAAAAGATGGAGGACCAAACTGACTTAAATAGTTGATAGGCCAAGCCTAGATGAACAAATCCAGATCCTCATACAATGTCGTAGGGAAGAATATCAAGACAAACTTACAGGAAACTACTTTCCTAGCTTCACCGAACTCCACAAGTCGGGCATACGATTAGATGACCTCATCAAGCAGAAAAGGGAAGCCCAGAAAGAAAGTGGGTTCCGTTACAACAAAAGTTCCTCTTCCTCTTCCAACCCAAGGACACTTCTGTCAATGCTATTGTCTTCAATCTTCCCGGAAATGGTAAGTACTCTGCGGTACCTCCACCACAAAAGACTAAAAGGGATAGACATTACGACAAGCTTGAAGGGATCACTCAAGAAGAACTCCTCGAGGTGCTCGTCATGAATGGAAAAATCAAACCGAGAGAAGGTGGACATCCAAAGAAAGATCTTCCTGCTAATCATGCTCATCATCTCTTCTGCAAGTATCACAACTTCACCGGCCACGACACCAACTCATGTTTCCACTTGAAAGACGTCATCCAAGATTTGTTTGACGATAAAGAGATAGGGCTACCGAATGTTGTTGCTAATCCTTTACCAAACAATGAGGTCAATTTGATAGAAGTAGAAAGTAGCTTCAAGGACCCTACTCGTCTAGCCACAACTGTGGACGAGAGACCTTTTGAATTTAATAAATCTTCTTTCTGCTATATGATGTCTTGGGATGAAATCTTAGAATAAAAGGAAAAAGGGTCTAAAACAGTCAATCTCCTCACACGATCCGGTCGTGTGATCACCAATAAAGATCCAAGGGACGAAAATCCTCCTAAACAAGCAAAAGCTTCATCATCAAGCGAACCAGACGATCCTCTTTTAACTCAGCTAAAGAAGACACAAGCAAACATCTCAGTTTGGGATCTCATAAGAGCATCTCACAAACATCATGAAATGTTGAAAAAGGCCTTGGCTCAAATGACTATTTCCTCAGAAGCAGCACCCGAAGAGCTTACTCAAATGATCGTCCAAGTACAATTTGGCAACGTTATCACTTTCACTGACTTGGACCTCCCATCCTATGGGAACAGTCATCATGAGGCCCTCTACATAACTGCTAAGGTGAATGGATACTGAATGCCACGCATTTTGGTCAAAAATGGTTCTGCAATCAATGTCCTTCCAAAGAAAGCCTTATCATGATTAGGCCTCACCCACAAAAAATCACCTAAAGTTTGTTTGTCAACCTTGTTGATAAAAAAAACATCAAATCCCGAATCAAGGATTGAGGCGAAGCTCTGTCCGTGTCAAGGTTCGACTCTAAACTTGAGTCGAAACTCTGCCCAAATCACCTCACGCAAGGTAACCTTTCTTTCCTTTCTAATTGATTGTTAGAGTGGTATAAATACATCGAATCTAGGATCGTCCTAGAGCCTCCCCAAATCATGGGGATGGTCTCGAAGAAATCGATCATATATTCCGTTTAACCCCGTTAAATGGATCTTTATTTTATTTAATTTTGAAACCTTCTCCTTCTTATGAAAACCTCTCTTTTCTTTAGCAAGACCGATCTCCGGATTGGGTGGAATGGGTGCTCCTTGACCTTCCCATTCCATAACCTAAGCCTCGAACCCAAAATATCTTTAAAAAATGGTTTTTCTATGTTTCCAAACGAATAATATAGGTGGCGACTCAAAAGATGTTTTAAAAGGAAAAAATCCGCGCATCGCTACAACTTCTTCCATAAGTAACGTTGCCGAGGGGCTCTTTGAGTACGTCAATCCAATTCGCGACCCTTTATAAGTTCCTTTTAATGAAATAAATCTGCACTAGGGGCATTTTGGTAAATTCCCGGTCCATTCCGAGACTTCCGGAAACTTTTTATAAGTTTCTCGCTAAGGAAGTACTGTTAAGTATTTTTTCCATGCAAAAGGACCTACAGGGAATTAAACCATTTTGGACTTAAGAGGAATTACCTTGGAAGGTTCTAGAACGGCAAGTTGGCACCAGAAATGGTTAGAGGCATGTTGTGTCACGCGACACAATGAGCCACGGAAAACAAAAGCAGAATGCTGTGCGACACAAGTGGTCTCTCATCTGCAGCTATAAATAGAGCCTTGCATCTCTCATTTGAGATCCCTTTTCGAAATCCCTACTGTTACCCTGCCAAAATATGCCCAGAAATCCCTCTCTCTCCCAAAACACACACAACACACACCAATCCTCTCAATTCAATCCCTCTCTCTCATCCAATTCACCCATCTACCTTCATACACCACATACCATTGAAGATTCGAAGATCAGCACTCCATCTGTGCTCAAATCCACAATCCAGCAGCTGAATCGAAGGTCTCTACACCTAACTTGGTGTAGAGGTTGAGGACTACAAGGGTAACGAATCCCTTTCCCTCATCTCTCTCTCATCTATTTGCTACTTGCATAATTCATTGTTGTTTCTATTCATCCACTTGATAATTGAGCTCCATCTGCTTTAATTATCAAGTGGAAATCGCCATCTCTCTGTTTAAGTTGCTTTGCTTGGTTTAATTGATGTTCATGATGTAATTTGGATCATATTTGTTGCTTGTTTGCCAAGGGAGTGTGGATCTCTCTATATCCACACCCCCTTTGATCAATTCATTATGAATTCGTGGTTCTTTGAGATGATTTAGTGTTGTGATTGGGTCTATATCAATCTCTGTTCATTCTGTATCTCAAATTGTAAGGTTCTTGCAGATCGGTAACCTGTGTCACGCGACACAACTGGACATGTGGAGTCCTGTGTCACGCGACACAAGTAGCCCTCTGCAGAGACCATCATTTCAGTTGTAATTTGTTCATCTAATTCACTTGTCACTCAAAACAGAGTATGGATCCTCAATATCCACACTCATTTGATGTTATTGTGTTGATCTCTGAGTTACACATTTGCTGTAATTTGACGTTTCAATTGCTTGATATTGCTGTACTTGGAAACTTGTAAAACCTCTGTAAAAGATTAGTAGTGTCACGCGACACAATTGGACATGTGGTGTCCTGTGTCACGCGACACAAGTAGCCGTTTACAGAAGGTTCATTTCAGTTGTAAGTTTTGTTCAATCCTCCTTGTAATTGGGATGTGGCCTCCCATGGTAAATGGTTCACAAGATGTAATTCCTTCAGTTGAGCAATAAAACAAAGCATTAAAATACATTTTATCACATATTTTGTCTCACACAACTTGCACACACGTTTGAATGTTTTGAATGTTGAACATAGAAAGACTCGTTTAGGGATGAGGCGTGTTGGGTGAACTCTCGGTTCTTCCTGTGATGATGCCACCGGATTTTTCCTTTTTTTTTTTTTGAAAATCGAAAACGAAGTTGCCACGCCGTTTTTAGTTTAGGGCCAAAACTTTTAAAAATGCCCTTAGAGAAAATGGGTTCGGAGATCACGTTACATTCCGGGAAGAACATTGGTGTTCACCCGGGATGCCTCGTAAAACGAGTCTTCCTAGCTTAAAACCATTTATGTGTGTGTGTGTGTGTGTTTTGCAAGAGGGAGAAAGATTAAACTAGAAGGAATTTGCTTGAAATGACGTCACTTCGAAATAGGGACAAAAATGAATGTGATAAAAGATGTGTGGACTGGAAACTAAAAATTGGAAACTCTTTCTAACACATTGAATATGTTTCATGATTTTTCGTATGATTTTAGAGTTGAGTTTTGGTACTCAAAAGACTCCTTGAAGTTGAAAGTCAATTCTGCCAGAAAGAAAAAGACAGTGGACACTTGGTTTTGAAATGGATTTAAGAGTTTTAAAAATTCAGAATCTGGGGAAAGTTAGAGAATGCAAGTTGTTCAAAACATCTTAAATAAGGTTACTTCAAAATATTTTAATGATTGGAGATGATTTGAGGGACCAAAACCCTCTGGAAATCACAGATGTGAAATCTGGATTTCCAGAGACTGCTAAACCGACTTTTGGAAAAGAATTTGAAAAAGGAAGTTAGACTCAAGTAAAAAATAATGTAAAAATATTTATAGAATTCTATGGATGTTGGCTACAAAATGTATTTTGTAGTCAACACCAAATTCCATGTTTTTCTGTGTCCAAAAATTAGACAATGGACAGAGGTCTTTGAGAAATGCTACTGGACAGCAACATTCTCAAGAAGGAAAATGTGATTTTTGGGGGTTTTGCATCCATGCTTGTCCCCATTTACTTAGTCTTTGATTAGTGATCACTAAACATGTTTAGTGGTGATCTACTATATCAAGCCATCCTTAGGGTACATTAGGACTTGAAGCACTTCATTTGCTTGGGAAGGGGAGATTTAACTTGAAATAAAGATTTTATGTATGAAAATTGATTTTAGGAAAACACTTTAAAGAAAGTAAGAAACAATTTGGACCTTTTAAAATGGTCATCCATGGAAATTTATTCCAAGATGACTTCATTTTAGGTCAAGTAAAGAATAATGACATGAAATGAGAATATGGACCATTTAGTGTGATCATCCATGGAGATGAACTCCAAGGTGACCACACTTTAGGTCAAGAGACCAAGTAGCAACTATTTAATGTAAGAGAAGAGACAACAAACTAAGAGAATGTAGATCCTTGTAGAGAATCATCCATGGAGATGAACTTCCATGGAGATTCTCTTGGATCTTGGGCAAGGGATGAACAACAAATGGATGACAAGTTGCATCTTTAAAGTTTGAGATGCATGCATGGATGAGGGAGGTTTAAGGTAAGGAGAAGGAGGGTTTACCAATGATGGTTTAACCCTATCTTCTTGTGTTTGTGTTTGTGTTTGAATGGATTCAAGGCTTGAATGTGTTTAGTGTTTGATAATAGAGTTGGTCAAAGAGAAAACAAGTAGATAACACTTAAGTCCTCTATGTTTTCTCTCTAATCCTCCTCTTTAGTGTTGATTTAAGCTTGAGCTTGTGTATGTTTAAGAGTGATTTGAGAGTGTTTGGAGTGAGATTGGGAAAGACTCAAGAGAAAATGGTGGCAATCTAAGGATTCCCACTGTTTTCTCTCTGTTTTTTACCACAGAATAGCTTCTGTGAGCGAATTGTGTTGTGTTAACTGAGAGAGAAGGGTTCAATTTATAGGCCACTGAAAAAATCAAACCCATCCGCGCGAACATGACTGTAGGCGTGCACTGTTCATTAAATGCTGCTCCAGGCTTTGGACAAGAGGAATATTTTGTTCAACAAGCAAGCTGGCTGCAGTTCCAGCAGCTTCCAGTTCCGGAAATTCACCATTTGTGAGATTCCTTCACTTGTCCATCCTCAAATAGCAATCCCCAACTTACCCTTGCTCTGTTAGAAAAGTTAGATTTTGTTAGAAATGTTAAGGTTTTTGTTATTTTTCTAACGAAAATACTAACAACTCAAATTGGAGCACTTACAGTAGCCCATCGGCGACGGCGCTTTCGAAGGAAGCGGGGTCGTCGATAAGAGTAAGGCTCCACATTTGGCAAAGTGGTCGGATGGATGAACCTATTTGATAGGCTACCTACGTATCCTTTTGAGGAATCAAGCCGATCGTAGTTCGTGTCTTTCGACTATCTTCAGACGTTGACCCTAGAGGGACTATTTTAGGGAAGTCTCCCCAAGATTTGACTATTTTTGGGAAGTAGCCCTATGATTTGACTATTTTTGGGAAGTCGCCCTATGATTTGACTATTTTTGGGAAGTCGCCCTTTGATTTGACTATTTTTGGGAAGTTGCCCTATGATTTGACTATTTTTGGGAAGTCGCCCTATGATTTGACTATTTTTGGGAAGTCTCCCTATGATTTGACTATTTTTGAGAAGTCTCCCTATGATTTGACTATTTTTGGGAAGTCTCCCTATGATTTGACTATTTTTGGGAAGTCGCCCTATGATTTGACTATTTTGGGAAGTCACCCTATGATTTGACTATTTTTGGGAAGTCGCCCTATGATTTGACTATTTTTGGGAAGTCGCCCTATGATTTGACTATTTTTGGGAAGCCGCCTTGGTAATGATTTCGGTTTGTCGAATTAGGGGATGATTGCGATTTATCATTTTCTTAGTGTTGTGTGTGATAGCGTTTTAGGTGTCTCAAACCTTAATGATGGCGTTTTAGGCGCCTCGAACCTTGATGATGGCGTTTTAGGTACCTTGAACCTTGATGATGGCGTCTTAGGTGCCTCGAACCTTGTTGATGTCGTCTTAGGTGCCTCGAACCTTGATGATGGCGTCTTAGGTGCCTCGAACCATGATGATGGCGTCATAGGTGCCTCGAACCTTGATGATGGCGTCTTAGGTGGCTCGAACCTTGATGATGGCGTCTTAGGTGCCTCGAACCTTGATGATGGCATCTTAGGTGCCTCGAACCTTGTTGATGGCATCTTAGGTGCCTCGATCCTTGATGATGGCGTCTTAGGTGCCTCGAACCTTGATAAAGGGTGATCTGGAGGTATCAACTTGTTTTGAAACGATTTCCTTCGATGTTCGTATCCTTTCGTTGGGGACAGACTCTAAGGGGATAGACAGTCTTTTGGTGGACTTCATTTGAAGGGATCAGTCTTACGTTTGCTGCCGGAGGTGAAAATGAGGAAGGAGACGGAATTCCGTTGACTTTCATCACGGATGAACCTAAGTTGAGGTTTAGTTCCGAAGTATGAACTTAAATGAGGACTCAGTTCAGGAGTATGAACCTAAGTTGAGATTTAGTTCAGAGTATGAACCTAAATCGAGGTTTTGTATCTGAGGGAGACTATTTGAGGGCGTTCTCGCTGGGGAAGATTCGAGCTTACGATGATTACCGGGGAAAAGGGTGACCGTGTTGGTCAAGCGGCTGGACCTACGTATCCTGAATGGGAATCAAGCCTGGACGTAGTTCGAAACCTGCTGGGGATGGTCTTCTTTGCTGAGGGTGCACTATACCGTGCTTCAATGCCGTGGACTTGTTAGGTTGTTTGAGGACGGTTTTTGCTGAAGGTAGGGGTTGAAAACGAGGAAGGGAATGGGCCTTCGTTAAGTTTTGTTGGAGGAGATGGGCTTATGTTGAAGGCCGGAGCTTGTCTTTGCCAAGCTATAGACATGGGGACTATCTTTGCCAAACTGTAGATGCTGGAGGCTGTCTTCATCCATTTGTGGACATTGGAGGTCGTCTTTGCCGAACTGGAGATGTCGGAAGATGTCTTCACGGACTTGATGCACTGTAGACCTGGAGCCAAGGTGGTGTTGTCCTAATGTGTCTGAGGCCAAAATGGTGCAGGATTGAGGTGTCTGAATCAGGCTGATGTCGACTTTAGGTGTCCGAGCACAAGCTGACGTGGGCTTGAGGGGTTTGAACCAAGAGGGTGTTGACTTGAGGTATCAGTCATTTGGGTAGTTGGAATTACGCTTCGGTGGAGACCATCCTTGCTGCGGAGAGGCTTCAGGTAGTGATGGAAAACTGGTCTTTCGTGCTTGAATTGCTACATTTGATAGTAGAGGGACAAATGCACATATGACATTCATGATGATGGATGCATGCATGGAACTAAAATGATTTGCAATCGCTTAGGTTTTTTTTTTTTTTTTTTGATTTTTTTTTTGATTGATTTATGTTTTGCATGCTACAAGAGCCCTGGAGAGATTTTTGTGGGGATGCATGTGGTGAGAGGGTTTGTATGTGTTGTGGACTGTTTGGAACAAGATTTGTGCAGGTGGGGTGATATCCTTTGGTCGCGGACTGAATTGCATTTCATTGATGAGGTTTTGTTGTAGGTCAGCAGTATCATCTTGGGATGAATTTGGATTTGAACCCCGGGTCTCGATCGAAATTTCTTTTCAGTCTCGGACATTTGAAACAGATGCGGACAGGCTCTAGAATCAAAGTATGTTGATATGAATGAACCCTCTCTCGCTTGGGTTAGTTGTGACTTGACATAAATTTGGAGAATGACTTGGCAAAATGCTGATATGAGGAGATTCCCAGTTCTCAACCTTTGATGATGCAGGGAGTTGCCATATACCAAGTTCTAAAGCTGAAACTCCAAGATAGTTATTGAGGTGACTAGGCCTTTCTTTTGAAGATAGGTGTGACTTGATAAAGCCCCATTCCATGAAAGAGACATGGCAAAAGCCACGAAATCTTTTTTCAAATGATTTGATGAAGCCCCAGGTTCGACAAAGTGTCACTACAGAGATCCAGTTAAAGGTTTGACTGTAAAACTGACATACTGATGAAGTACCAAGCCGATCGATCAACGTGAGAGACCTCAAGGTGAAGTTGATGTGACCCCAGATTCATTGCAGCATTACGTCATGAAGTGAGAAACCCATCTTTGATAACAATTATGCAACTAGGATCCTCCCTTCGAAGGGTGTCTTTACGTCATGAGGTGAGAAACCCATCTTTGACAACAATTATGCAACTAGAATCCTCCCTTCGAAGGGTGTCTTCCATATGGGAACTGTTAGTCATAGTGGCACTTGGCTTGTTCATGGCTTCAATCATATTCACCCTATGGTTTTTCCTAGGGAATGGATTGTTGACTGCATTGGGCCCTTGGGGTATCCTTTTCGATCAGTTCTCACACCGCCCTTTTCGTTCCCATGATACTAGTGGGAAGCACAGAGTTTAGTTGTGTCTATCGGGATCCATGGGCTGATGGTTGTCTAAAGGTCTGGTCAGACCTTCCTTCACAAGTCCTTGAAAGACTTCGCTCAGAGGCATTCCGAAATCTTCAAGCTTAAGGCTCCGCGGCTTGGGCACATCACCTTTCCTTGGCACGAGAGGAGTGGCATTGTTGCAATCCTGGACCGCATAGTTAATTGCTTCCTTGCCTTTTGGGTAGGACAGGAGCTGGGTTAGGGGCAGAAGCTTGGTACCGATAAGTAGGAGCAGTGGCTTGCTGTTGGTCAAACTTTAGCCCCAGAACTGACCGTCGCACGCAGATCTGGATAGGGGAAGTTACTGAGGGACGTTCTCAAATGAGGCTTCCAGGCATGATTGAAAGATGTCCAATTGTTCCTCATTAGAAGGAGGGTTGGCCATTTTACTCAACTTGAGGTTTTAATGCTTGTAAAAGTCACCGATATTCTCCTCGGAACGCTGCACTGTTGTCTGTAGATCAAATCTTTTTGTTTCCCACTCCAAATTAGCTTTGTACTTCTCTATGAAAGCATTTGGTGATCTGTTCCCAAGAACCACTTTAGATGCCCCTAGTTTTAAGGAGAGACTGAAGTAGTCACTCGACTGCTGGTTTTTGCATCCTTTGGCTTTGTAGGTGTCGAGGTGGATCTTGGGACAGGCAGCCCCATCAAACAGTTAGGCATCACGAACTTGTGCGGTAGAGGCATAATGGAATCGGGACCTGCGGGCCGGAGGGCGGCCTTCTTTCCTGTCAGCTCGGCGACCTGCGCTTTCATTTCCTTGTGTTGTTCCATGAACCAGGCCAAATGAGGGTCTAGTGGCGGAGCCGGAGTGTTCAAGCCGGTGATCGTGCTGGAGAGAGAGGTTACCATTGGCGGCACACTGGTGGAAAGTATGGCAGGGCCTGGGGCATAGGCGTAAACCTGTCCTTAGCCCAAATTACCCTGGGGAGTGTGAGTAGGAGCCTGGTCAAAGGGATAGAACCTAGCGGCTTGCTGTTGACTTCCAATTGGCAAAGAGGGTGGTGGTAGACCTGAGGTGGCCGGGTAGCTCGAGTTCCCAGGAAACTTAAATACGGGTTGTGGCCCTTGGTTGTTGAACTGCATGCATGCCTGGCTGGGGTGATGGTGTATAACCGGGAGGATACTGTGGTCCGGTGATTCTGATGAGACAGGGATTAGGGGCTTGGTGGCCCATTGATCCCTGAGTGAGAAATGGGTTTGTGGAAGCTGTGTTAGGAGCAGCTGAACTAGCATCATTCTGTTGTCCCGAACCAAACTGTGGTGGCATCCCAAACTGTTGCTGCGGCACTCTAAACTGTTGTTGTGAAGGTCCGGCTTGATCGTTTCCGAACTGAGATGGGATCCCAATTTGCTGTGGCATTCCAAGGTACCCCCAACCATGAGAAGACATTTCGTGCTGATTTTGCCCCCACCGAGGAACTGCGAACTGATTAGTCACGTCAGACTGCATGGGTCCAGTAGTCTGTATTTGGGGAGCTGGCTGACCCAAAGATCGAGGAGCATGGGTTCCGGTAGTAGTACCATAGGAGGCTGGTGGTGACATCCTGGAGTAGTCTGGGCGACCGAGAGTGGGATTGGGGGTTTGCTGTCCCGTTGAGGCGGTCATGAAGGGATCTTGTGAGACTTGTGCGGTGCCGGGGACTGGCTGTCTTGAACCGGAGTTCTTTGTCGAGGCATTCCAAACTACTGGGACTGAGAAGTTCAAACTGATCCATAGTTGACCGTCGTCCCAAACCCAACTGAGAAATCATACCAAACTGATGTAACTGAGAAGCCCCTGACTGATCTGTACCGAACTGCTGAGACATACCAAACTGCTGCGACAGACTGCATTGAGGCACACCATACTGGCCCAAATCGGACTGAATTCAATTTGTTTCCCCAAACGATTATCCCGGACCGAATTGTGAATGTGCACCAGACTGAGGCCGAAAGGATGGCTGATTCACAGGTTGAGATGAGTGTGGCCCGGTGGAGGTTCCATATGAGGAAGGTGGTGGCATCCGGTGGTAGTTTATCTAACCAAGAGAGGGATGGGGATCCTCTTCCTCCTTTACCGTGAAAGTCCCGTCGGTGTTGAGGGAAATCATTAAACTAAAATTCCTGACACCTTCCAAAATTGATCATCAACACCTCATTCTGATTGGTACAAGGAGTTTTATGGACTCGGATTTTAATATTAGCCATGATGAATCCCTGGTTCTGATTAAAATTCCGTCCTCAACCTTGGACATCAAAGAACTGCACTTGACAAGCCCATGGCCAATATGGTGATCAAATCGCCCTTTGCTTGGCGAAGCCTTGGTCTGAAGAGATGTGTTGGCGAAGTCTTGATTTTGAAGAAGTGACTCGATAAAGCCTCAGTCTCATGATCGTGAATCTTGTAGCAAAATGAAGAACCAACGTGGACCCGGCATGACCAGAGAAGCCCCACTCTAAGGAAATGGCTTGACGAAAGTCCCACTTGCAAATTGAGTTGTCATATAGCAAAAGAGGCAACCCATCCTTCTATATTTACTTCTTTAGTCAATTAGTCAACCGGAAGAAATGTAAAAGAAAGACAATTTAGAAATGTATACCTGCAGGGGCATATTTTCGAAAAGTGGGGACTAATCCCTGATTTGTGTTATTTGATGGCCTCATTTGATGAAGGCACAAAAGAACTCGCTTTGGGTTTGACTCTTTTGAGAGAGCATAAGTGTAGAAAGGTTTGTAAAAGTGTATGGAAGCCCCTGCTGACAGAAAATTAGTGTTTAGCTCTATTTTTCCTATAATGTAGAAAAAGAAGACTTGTCGAGACATTTGAAAACATGTTTTATTCAAAATGAAAACAAGATTGCTTAAAACCCTTTATTAATGTTCGGGTTATTCAAACCCCTAATCTCGATATGAACAAACATTTTGATTAATCATGAGGAGAAAGTCGACCAATACCAAGGGTAAAGTTGGCGAATTGCGAAGAAAGATTGTGTATAGGAGAGACCATTGATGAGACCGAATTTTCTTGGGATTTGGATGTGTTTATGACCGGACCAATTATGGTTGCCTACGTTCCCTCCATTATGAAGAGCTCAGGTCGCCGTAGTTCGGGCTTGAACTGTGTTTGGCTTTGGAAAAGGGGTATGAACATTTGTGATACTTTTGGTGAAAAGGCTCTGATAGGAAATTTGGATGATAAGGTACGGGCCTTGAGGTGATTCCTTGACAAGTCATTTTGACAGATATTTCAGCGATTCAGTGGCTTCTTAATCGTCGTCCTTCATCGGGGGAGAAAGGTTTTGAATGCAGCATAAGGGCTTATGATATGTTTTTGCCATTGCTAATTAACTTCTCCCTTGTTGTCGACAACTTCCATTCTTCGGGCTTTAATTTTGCCCATATGTCAAGCCTCTGATCGGTGGTGCTGGGTCCTTGGCCTCATTTTTTTTTGAAGCTTTTGCTTGAGCTTTTCTCTCTTTTTTTTTTTTTTTTTTTTTTTGAGGATGAAGGCAAGCCCATGGTTTTTATTCGACATGGGGTGAATCTTTCGATGCTGAGTGACCTTTTGTTGTTCTTCGATGCTGCCACCGTCGTTGACTTGGTCAAGGTGATGATGGGGACATGTTTTAGAAAGTGTATGGCTTGATGGAGGCCTTTGTGAGGTAAGGAAAGTGTATAGGGAGGGCATTAGTTGACTTTCTCGCACCAATTAATTAAAATCTTAATCATTTCCAGAGATTATTTGTTGAGCAATGCGAGTGATCATTTAAAATAAAACCATTTCATTAAATGTAATGTAGGTGTGCAAATAATGTCTCAAGTCTAGCAAGAAAAGAAAAAGACTCTTTTATAGAAAATTTAAGATTAACTACAATGTCCAAGGAGGACTTGATTGAACGAAGAAAGCACTAGAACCTACGAAGGTTGACTAAAAGACTGTTTTAATGTTAAAGGATGGGTAGCCCCTAGTCTAGCTACTCTTTGCTGTTGGACCACGTCTCTACCCTTCAGCATTGGAAGCAAATTCCTCATGAAGCTATGATAGACCATGCTCGCCTTTGGTAACTTCAGGAATTCCTCGCTCACCGGCCCTGACGGTTGCCTTATCTGCCATCAGATTATTATTATCCCATTTACCCTTGGCGTCAGTCGTGAACTTATCGGAGGGAGAGATTTCAAAGCATTTCACCAAATCCGGCTTTGCCATGGTCACATGCTTGTTGCAGTCAAACCAACCATTCTCAACATTTGTTGCGACTAAATCATCTAGCTTGCCAAAGTCTATTGAATTCACAGAGCTTGAATCATAAAACTCAATCATGTTTACACTCGTGTTGTTTGGGAAATGATCATTGGCAGGGTTGAGATCACTGAGGCGCTCGAGTTTGCCCTTCTTAATTAACCCCATAATTGCCTTTCTCAAAGCTGTACAGTTATCGGTTATATGACCGTGATACTGGTGGAAAGCACAATGCTTAGTGGTGTCCAAAAGGATTTTGGGATCCTTGGGCTGATAGTTTCTTATGGGTTCGAGGAGACCCTGCTTTAGCAAGCTATTTAAAACTTTGCTTAAGGGAACACCCAAATCCTCGGGATGTGGTTTCTCCTTTGGGGGAGAATAAACTCTTAGTGCTCTTTGATTTGAGATTTGGTCATTGACTTGGTCACCATTCTGAATAGGGTTTGCCGGTTTTGGTCCATTGGGGCGCTCAAGCTTGCCCGCTTCGATTAACCCTTGAACCGCTCTCTTCAAGACTGTGCAGTCGTCGGTCGTGTGGCCATAATGATTATGGAAGGCGCAGTGCTTACTCACGTCGAGGGGTGCATTTGAGCTCCTTGGATGGTAGTCCCTGAGAGGCTCCAAAAGGCCTTCCTTTACTAAACCCTTGAAAATTAAGCCCATGGGCATCCCAAAATCATCAAAATGTTCTTGTTGCCTTAGAGGACCACCATTTCTTGGTTGCTTTTGGATGCCGTCAATTGTACACAATGCCTTCTTTCCTTTACTGGATGTTGCAGCTGTCTTGGAAGGGTAAGGTTTATAGCGGTGAGACATGTTCAGACCCGTAGTGCTTCCCCGTGCACGAACCCTTTTGATGTAACCATCAATGTAAGCTTCGAGATTTGACCTTTTGTAAAACTCATTCGTGTCAGATACACGAGATTGGTATGGTGAGATGGCCCGAGTCGAGCGATCGTTGATACTCTCGTTGCTAGGCTTTTCTTGTATATTCTTAATTGGTTCTACCAATAATCCTTCGGACGAGTCAATAGGAACACTAGGACTGCACGACCCCGCCACAATATTGGCATTAGCAAACGAAACCACAGTAGGAAGTACTATGGTGGGAGGGATGACAGTCTGAGCATTAAAAGCGTGACCGTAACCCTCCTCATAAGTCAGACCTGAAGCACAAGAATATGGACCGCAGGATCGGGGGTGGTGAGACTTATAAGGGGCCTCATAAGGCCTGGCAGTTGCCGAAGATGAGGATATATGGCTCGTAATGGGTGGATACCAGGGAGCAGTGAGTGTGGATTTAAAAGGCTGCTGAAGACATGAGGTCTGAGGCATCGTAACAGTAGGATTGAATGTGTCTTGACCACACCGAGGAACGTGACTACAAGGGTAATGTGTATACTGTACTTGATGAGCAGGAGCAGCTTGCGTAACAGCCGGCTTGAGAATTTGATGAGGAGCGTTTGACCTTGTCGGACTTCCCAACCGGAGGGGCGGGGTAGAACTTGGAGGATATTGTGAAAACGGTGAGCCTGATGAAGTGGTGATAAAAGCCTGGTGGCCCATGTGATCTTGCAGTATCATAGGGGCAAGTGTGCTTCGAGAATTGAAGGGAGCAGGCTGGCCCCCTCCGAACCATGGAGCCTGAGAAGCGAACTGTCCCAAAATGGCTTGCGGAGCCATGTCAAACTGCTGGGCTTGAGAAGTCGCGAACTGACCCATTCCGAGATGATGACCCGAACCAGACTGATGTTGTGAAGTAGTAAACTGACCCTTTCCGAGATTAGACCCGAACCAGACTGATGTTGTGAAGAAAGAAGCTGACCCTTTCCGAGATGATGACCCGAACCAGACTGATGTTGTGAAGTAGTAAACTGACCCCTTCTGAGATGATGACCCGAACCAGACTGATGTTGTGAAGTAGTAAACTGACCCCTTCCGAGATGATGACCCGAACCAGACTGATGTTGTGAAGTAGTAAACTGACCCCTTCCGAGATGATGACCCGAACCAGACTGATGTTGTGAAGTAGTAAACTGACCCCTTCCAAGCTGCGGGGCGGAAACAAACTGATTCAATCCTGGTGGTGAGACCTGAGAGGCACCGGGGGCGGTTTGACCTAGATCGGACTGTTGAGGAGTATCGAGCTGTAGGGGCGGAGATGTACTGAACTGACCAATTCCAGACTGATGGCCCGGGCTAGACTGAGGTTTTGGAGTAGCGAACTGACCCATTCCAAGCTGCGGGGCGGAAACAAACTGATTCAATCCTGGTGGTGAGACCTGAGAGGCACCGGGGGCGGTTTGACCTAGATCGGACTGTTGAGGAGTATCGATACGATGAGGCCGAGAGACAGGCTGAGTGATAGGCTGGGGGATGCTTGGCCCATTAGTAGTTCCACACGAAAGGGAACAGGGCATTTGACGGTAGTTGGCATGCCCGGGAGGGTAATTAGCTCCAATCTCCGCATCAACCGTAAAGGTTCCATTAGGGTTGCGAACAATTGCTAGCCCCTGGGTTCTGATTCTTTCCAATAACTGACTGATCTGAGCCATCTGATTCCATTGTTCGGCATTTTGCGGATTTTCGGGGTGCGGAGTTGTACGTCCCCCACCGTTCTCCTCTGAGTTGGCCATTCTGAAACTTTGAGCTGAAGCGAAGGAGGAAACCAATGAAGTATCTGACTCCGGAATGACTGAGCTGAACAAACGATGACCCGGGGTCTTGATCCAAACTTTGCCTACTGTGGAAGGCACAAAAGGGTGTGGTTCAGACTCGGGAAAGCGAAACAGGTTGGTGTTTGGGCTTAGGGCTCATGCAACATGCGATTATTCATTTAAATTTACTTAAAACGTGTTTTATTAAACCTAAGCGGTTGGAAAAGATCGCTCTTCTTTTTCGCAAACTACTCTGATTCCTGGATCAGTGGGACCCATCATTACGCCTGCGGGCCCTCAACCTGTAACCTCGAACAAGGGTTCCGTAGGGCAAGCAGGTCCCACCGACCGAAAAGAAAAACGATCCTAAAGTCTGGCGGGTAATCTAGTCTTAACGAGCATTCGATGTAAATTACGGACAAAGCTGACGTCAAAGGTCAAGATTATGTCCGGAGAGCTCGACGAAAAGTCGGCATGGTTTTGACTGATAAGTTTCCATAACTGATCTTGACCCGTCATCAGTTAAGTCGTAATTAGACATGGAATAATCGTTAATCCTTGATAACTCAGTGTCATGCCGGGGGTCGGTGCATAAGTTGTGCCTGTCAAAGTCGAAGTCAAGGCGCCAGTCAATATCTGGTCAAAGTTTGCGGCGAAAAACCGGCATGACTTCGACTGATTAGGGTCCCCGAAAGATATTGACGTGGTATGCCGACTAAGGCTTGACAGGAAAGGTGTATACACAAACAGGGCACGACACGGACCAGACTAAAAACCAACCGGATCTCGGACAAAGTGTGTCACGGACAAGTGCATGGTCGACATGAGGCTCCAAGGGATGTTTGGGTAGTCCCGTGCTTGCACCGAGAGGCGTAATAAGGCAAAACGGGCTGCTACTGGAATTTCCCCGGGTTAAGGACGTAGTGTGCAGTGTAAGGCCAAGTGCGCGTAGTGTGTAGGCATTCTATCTTCTTTTTCTGAGTAAAATAGAAATTTTCGCATGTGTCTTAAAAAGTATGATGCATGCAAAAAATTTTGAAGATGATTTTTTTTTTTTTGAAAAAATTTTTTTTTTTGAATTTTTTTTTTTAAATTTTTTTTTTAATTTTTTTTTTTGAAAATTTTTTTTTGAATATTTTTTTTTTGGAAATTTTTTTTTGAAAAATTTTTTTTTGAAAATTTTTTTTTGAGTTTTTTTTTTTAAAATTTGATATTTTGAAAATTTTTTTTTGAAATTTTTTTTTTTGAATTTTTTTTTTTGAAAACTTCTTTTTTTTTTTTGAAAAACTTCCTTTTTTGAAAATCTTTTTTTTTTTTTGATTTTTTTTTGAAAACTTTTCTTTGATTTTTTTTTTTGAAAACTTTTCTTTGATTTTTTTTTTTTTTAACTTTTCTTTGATTTTTTTTTTTTTTTGAAAACTTTTCTTTGATTTTTTTTTTAAAGCAAATGAACACATAAGCACATAATTCAAACAATTAAGGAAACGGGTCCAACAGTCAAAATTTTGACTTTTTCGGGACGATCAAAACAACACGAAATGTGCAAAACCAATACACACACACAATACAAATGGTTTCAAATGCCGGGACGGAAGCTTGACCCACAAAAGCTTTTCTTTTTTTTTTAAAAAAAAAAAACAATGATACCGGTACGTAGCTTTGTTAGACCATAATTTATCCCAAGCCCCGGATTAGGGAGCGGTACAGGAAATTTAATGGTTTCCACCTATATACCAAATACCATTTTTTTAATTTTTTTTTAAAAGATAAAGCTTAATCCCCAGCGGTGTCGCCACTGTGATGATGCCACCGGATTTTTCCTTTTTTTTTTGAAAATCGAAAACGGAGTCGCCACGCCATTTTTAGTTTATGGCCAAAACTTTGGAAAATGCCCTTAGAGAAAATGGGTTCGGAGGTCACGTTACATTCCGGGAAGAACGTTGGTGTTCACCCGGGATACCTCATAAAACGAGTCTTCCTAGCTTAAAACCATTTATGTGTGTGTGTGTGTGTGTGTGTGTGTGTTTTGCAAGAGGGAGAAAGATTAAACTAGAAGGAATTTGCTTGAAATGACGTCACTCGAAATAGGGACAAAAATGAATGTGATAAAAGATGTGTGGACTGGAAACTAAAAATTGGAAACTCTTTCTAACACATTGAAGATGTTTCATGATTTTTTGTATGATTTTAGAGTTGAGTTTTGGTACTCAAAAGACTCCTTGAAGTTGAAAGTCAATTCTGCCAGAAAGAAAAAGACAGTGGACACTTGGTTTTGAAATGGATTTAAGAGTTTTAAAAATTCAGAATCTGTGGAAAGTCAGAGAATGAAAGTTGTTCAAAACATCTTAAATAAGGTTAATGCAAAATATTTTTATGATTGGAGATGATTTGAGGGACCAAAACCCTCTGGAAATCACAGATGTGAAATCTGGATTTCCAGAGACTGCTAAACTGACTTTTGGAAAATAATTTGAAAAAGTGAGTTAGTCTCACGTAAAACATAAAGTAAAAATATGTATGGAATTCTATGGATGTTGGCTACAAAAAGTATTTTGTAGTCAACACCAAATTCCAAGTTTTTCTGTGTCCAAAAAATTAGACAATGGACAGAGGTCTTAGAGAAATGCTACTGGACAGCAACATTCTCAAGAAGGAAAATGTGATTTTTGGGGGGTTTTGCATCCATGCTTGTCCCCATTTCCTTAGGCTTTGATTAGTGATCACTAAACATGTTTAGTGGTGATCTACTATATCAAGCCATCCTTAGGGTACATTAGGACTTGAAGCACTTCATTTGCTTGGGAAGGGGAGATTTAACTTGAAATAAAGATTTTATGTATGAAAATTGATTTTAGGAAAACACTTTCAAGAAAGTAAGAAACAATTTGGACCTTTTAAAATGGTCATCCATGGAAATTTATTCCAAGATGACTTCATTTTAGGTCAAGTAAAGAATAATGACATGAAATGAGAATATGGACCATTTAGTGTGATCATCCATGGAGATGAACTCCAAGGTGACCACACTTTAGGTCAAGAGACCAAGTAGCAACTATTTAATGTAAGAGAAGAGACAACAAACTAAGAGAATGTAGATCCTTGTAGAGAATCATCCATGGAGATGAACTTCCATGGAGATTCTCTTGGATCTTGGGCAAGGGATGAACAACAAATGGATGACAAGTTACATCTTTAAAGTTTGAGATGCATGCATGGATGAGGGAGGTTTAAGGTAAGGAGAAGGAGGGTTTACCAATGATGGTTTAACCCTATCTTCTTGTGTTTGTGTTTGTGTTTGAATGGATTCAAGGCTTGAATGTGTTTAGTGTTTGATAATAGAGTTGGTCAAAGAGAAAACAAGTAGATAACGCTTAAGTCCTCTATGTTTTCTCTCTAATCCTCCTCTTTAGTGTTGATTTAAGCTTGAGCTTGTGTATGTTTAAGAGTGATTTGAGAGTGTTTGGAGTGAGATTGGGAAAGACTCAAGAGAAAATGGTGGCAATCTAAGGATTCCCACTGTTTTCTCTCTGTTTTTTACCAGAGAATAGCTTCTGTGAGCGAATTGTGTTGTGTTAACTGAGAGAGAAGGGTTCAATTTATAGGCCACTGAAAAAATCAAACCCATCCGCGCGAACATGTCTGTAGGCGTGCACTGTTCATTAAATGCTGCTCCAGGCTTTGGACAAGAGGAATATTTTGTTCAACAAGCAAGCTGGCTGCAGTTCCAGCAGCTTCTAGTTCCGAAAATTCACCATTTGTGAGATTCCTTCACTTGTCCATCCTCAAATAGCAATCCCCAACTTACCCTTGCTCTGTTAGAAAAGTTAGGTTTTGTTAGGAATGTTAAGGTTTTTGTTAGTTTTCTAACAAAAATACAAACAACTCAAATTGGAGCACTTACACTTCCCAACACGTAACCTGACCCCCAAACCCAAAATACTCTTTTCAAAAAGGTTTTCAATGTTTCCTTTAAAACGGCGTGGCGACTCTCACAAAATTAATTTTTTCGGCGAGCGCACATTCAATGTGTCTCCGTCATCTTTCAGTTCGTGGACATTTGCTCAGCGGCCTCTTGTCTTGGATATGGATCAGTTCGCTTGGGAGAGGTGGATGGTTCAAATTGGCACACATCACATTGAATGAACACTCGCCGAGAAATAATGAAATTTTAGGAGTCGCCACGCCGTTTTAAAGGAAACATTGAAAACCATTTTGAAAGAGAAAATGGGTTCGGGGGTCAGGTTACGTGTTGGGAAGAATCGAGAGTTCACCCAACAAGCCTCGTTCGTAAACGAGTCTTTCTATGCTCAACATTCAAAATATTCAAGAGTGTGTGCAAATGTGTGAGACATAATATATGTAAAATGCATGGAAATGCATTGTTTTATTTGCTCAATGGGAAACATTACATCTTGTAAGCCATAGATCATGGGAGGCCACATCCCATATTAAATTAGAAACTGGACAGATTATAATTGAAATGAGCCTTCTGCAGAGGGAACATTATGTCGCGTGACACAGGACCTGAGGGTTCAGTTGTGTCGCGTGACACAACAATGCACTTTGTAGAGGCTTTACAAATTAAGCACATAAATGACATAGATCTACCCAATCACTTCAAATGAGTGTGGATATTGAGAATCCACACTCTGTTTTGAGTAAAATGTGATCTGAATGAACAAACTTACAACTGAAGGATGATCTCTGCAGATGGACGCGATGTGTCGCGTGACACAGGACATACTTAGCCTGATGTGTCGCATGACACATGTTGTTCATATGCAGATATCTTACAAATTTTAACCAGAATCAACCAGAGACCAAATCAGATCAAGATATTATACCAAGTTAGCTCAGAATACTATGAATTAACAATGAATCGAGCAAAGGGGTGTGGATATGGGAGATCCACACCCCTTGGGAAATAAGCAACCAAAATAATCTAAATCACATTATGAATTATCAATTAAACCAAGTAAAATAGATTTAAATAGAGAGACGGCAGTTGCCACCTGATAATTAAAGCGGACGGAGCTCAATTATCAGGTGGATGAATAGGAATTGTGCAAGGAGCAAGTAAATGAGAGAGAGGGGTGGGAGGAATCGTTACCCTTGTAGATCCACAACCAATACACGAAGTTAGGTGTATTGTCCTTCAATTCAGCTTCTGGACGTGGAATTGAGCACAGATGGGGTGCTAGTCTTCAGATCTTCAGTTGATATGGGTTGTATGAAGGTAAATGGGTGAAGTGTGTATGAGATATGGTTGAATTGGGAGGAATTGGTGTAGGTTTTGTGTGGAAGGAGGAGAGAGAGAGAGATTCTGGTGCGAATTTGGTAGAGTGACGGTGTGGAGTGAAAAAGGGATCCTGAAATGAGAGGCAGAGGGCTCTATTTATCGCTGCAGTTCATGGTCCAGTTGTGTCACACGGCATTCTGTATCCAATTTCCATGCTTCGATTTTTCGCATGACACAAGGTGACCATAACCGTTTCTGGCGCCAAATTGCTATTTCTGGAACATTCTGAATTAATTCCTTAAAAGTCCAAAGCAATTAATTCCCTGTAGGTCCTTTTGCATGGAAAAATTACCTAACAGTACTCCCTTCGCAAGAAACTTATAAAAAGAATCCGGAAGTCTCGGAGCGGACCGGGAATTTACCAAAATGCCCCTTAATGCAATTTTATTGTATTAAAATGCACCGAAAAGGGTAGCGAATTGGATTGGCATACTTACAGAGCCCCTCGGCAACGTCACTTTTGGAGGAAGTGAGGTTGTCGATAAAATAAGACCCAATCCCAATGAGCGGCTGGGGATATGACGGAGGGCTGGACAATGATCTGGTGAGATCGGATGAATGGACCTTTGGAGAAAGGATTCATAAGTATCCCTGGAGGGAATCAAGTCGGTTGTAGTTCAGACTATTCGGAGGTGTCTGACCCAAAGAGATTATTAGGAGGTGCTTGAACCCGATGGAAGACTGTTGGGAGGCGTCTGAACCCGCTAGAAGACTGTTGGGAGGTGTCTGAACCCGGTGGAAGACTGTTGGGAGGTGTCTGAACCCGTTGGAAGACAGTTGGGAGGTATCTGACCCCGATGGAAGACTGTTGGGAGGTGTCTGAACCCGATGGAAGACAGTTGGGAGGCGTCTGAACCCGTTTGTGCGAGATAACCAGAAGAAAATGATTTTTCGAGAATAACAGACATTATGATTTGACAAATTGAGCGAGATATGGTTTCATACCTGTGCTGTGCTTACCTGTTGCTGCTGGTGGGACTGATGCTACTGCTGATAGTGAAAGGTTGTAGCTGCCGGAGGGACTGATGCTACAACTGAAGGTGAAGAGTAGCTGTCGGAGGGTCTCATGCTACTGTTGATGATGGTCGTGGATGTCGGAGGGACTTAGACCACTGGATGTTGGTAAAGAGTAGCTGCCAGGGGACTCACGCTATTGTTGGTGATGGTCGTGGATGCCGGAGGGACTTAGACCACTGGATGTTGGTAAAGAGTGGCTGCCAGGGGACTCACGCTACTGTTGATGACGGTCGTGGATGTCGGAGGGACTTAGACCACTGGATGTTGAAGAGTAGCTGCCAGGGGACTCACGCTACTGTTGATGGCGGTCGTGGATGCCAGAGGGACTTAAACCACTGGGGATGGTGAAGAGTAGCTGCTAGGGGACTCACGCTACTGTGGATTCTGCTGGGGATAGATGTAGCTGCCGGAGGGTCTCATGCTACTGCTTGATGAAAGGTTATAGCTGCAGGAGGGTCTCATGCTACTGCATGATGAAAGGTTGTAGCTGCCGGAGGGTCTCATGCTACTATTAATGGTGAATGGTAGCTCCCAAGGGACTCACGCTACTGCTTGATTCTGCTGGGGATAGATGTAGCTGCCGGAGGGACTGATGCTACAACTAATGATCGTGGAGGGTTGTAGCTGTCGGAGGGACTTATGCTACAATTGCTGATGAGCGTGGCTGCCGGAGGGACCTATACCACTTGTCGATGCTTGCTGGGTGTCCGTTCATGGGACGGTCTTTGTTGATGATTTGTGGTGCAGAACAGGCTTTGAAGTCATCGAGAGTGGTGAGCATTATTGCTTGGATACTGGGGCAGCTGAATCTCTTTTTTGACAAGCATTGCTTGGAGGTTGAGGCAGCTAAGGCTCTTTCAGATGATGTTGATGAGTCCGAAGGTGACGGGCCTGATGAAGATGATAAAGGTGGGGTCTGCCACCTAAAGGATTTGGAATCCTTGTCCAGATTGTGACTCGAGGAGCAGTTCTCACGATCAAATTACGATCACTTGATTATTGTACCCTGCGGGGGGAAAACACAAAACTCTAGGCACCTTGCATTTTATTTGACCTTTTGCTTATGCATTATTAATCTTTTGTTGCACTAGTCCATCTCAGCTGGGGATGGAAAGGAAGTGAGGATTTTGCACGGCTTGGCGAGCAGATGTGTATGTAGCAGTTGTTCTATGATGGATTGTGTATGGAACGAATGTGTATATATGATGATGTATGGGTTGGACCCTCTCCCATGAGGTGGGGAAATGTATGAGTGATGGATGATATGATGTAGCTTAGGCAAGTCGGGGACGCTCTCGGGAGTACTGGTTGCAGTAGGTTGATTGTTGCTGATGGGACGAGGTGCGTCAAGCGCCCGAGGAGGCAAGCATCAGAGAATGTGCAGAGAATGATCCCGGCTTGGGGAAGCCCCAGTTGGTAATGCAAGGTAAACCCGAGGGGAATCTGGTCCTGAGAGAACAACATAGCGAAGCCCCAATTTGAAGAGATTCAATGCAGCCTTATTGGAGACAGAGTCATCTTGTGACCATGGAGGCAATCATTTTTCCGAACCTTAGTCAATCAGTCACTGGACAAGACTCAGAAGTGTTTACGTGCATGGGCACATTTTTCGAGGGTAGGAATGGATCCCAATTCTGTGACACACTCGCTTTTGGGTTTGACTCTTTTGGGAGAGTATAATCATCACAAGGTGTGGAAAAGTGTATGGAAGCCCCTGCTGACAGAAAAATAGTGTTTGGCTCTATCTTCCTATGATGTAGAAAGAGAAGACTTGTCGAGACACTTTAAAACTTGTCTTATTCGTGATGATCACAAGGCTGCTTAAAAACCTTTATTGATGTTCGAGTTATTCAACCACCAAAGCTGATATGAACAAATATTTTGATTAATCCCGAGGAGAAAGCCAACTGATATCGAGAATCAAACTCGGAAGGGTGGAAGGTGTATAGGGACGGCCCTTGCTGGGACCGGATTTTCTGAGATTTGTTTGTGATTTCGATCTGACAAGTTGTGGTTGCCTACGTTCCCCTCCTTGGGAGGAGCTCAGGTCGCCGTAGTTCGGGCTTATCCCGATTTGAAAAGAGTCTTTGAGGATTGACGATTTGAAGAACATGCTCTTTTGGAGTGTCAATGAAAGACACGGATGCGAAGCCCAGTGGGACATTCACGGCAAGTGTTTGCGGAGGAGAAACGAAATATGCTCACATGAAATGTCAGATGGATGGATTGAATTTGCACAATCTTTGATTGGTGGTCTTGAACCATGATGGATTTGGCTCCGACTTAAGCAAGTAACACAACATTAATCAGATTTAGATCTTAACGATATTGGAATGAAACTGCTATCTGGTAGGAACTGTAGCTGGGTTTCAGGGCTTCGATCGGCCATCGGGTGATTTGGAAAGTTGATGACCTCTTAGGATGAGAGGTCGGCTGGGCTTTTTGCTGACTGAACCTCTATAGATGAGAGGTTGGCTTTTGGGTATGTGTTTGGGATTTCTAAGGTGTGGGTATTGGTTGCCTCTGAGGGTGAGAGTTCAAAATTGGCTTTGCCAAGGGCAAGGGTAATGGTAATGGGAATGTCCTCTAAAATCGAGAGGATGGCTTGGGATTGGTTTAAGTATTGGTGAGAGCAAAATCTAAGCTATTGAGAACTATTGGTGAACTTGTAAGGATTCAGGCTCCTTTTGAACATTGGAGAACTTCTTGAGAAGTCGGGGACTCTTGCTGAGTTGTGAGGATCTAAAGTCCTTCTTTTGGAAAGCCTCTTGAGGGTTCTTCCTGTATTGTGAGGATCTGAAGTCCTTCTTTTGGAAAGCCTCTTGAGATGTTGAGGATTATCTTTGTCCTTCCTTTACGGCTTGAGTATTTTATGCACCGCCGACTCTCGAAGCTAACTTCTTGGCCTCGCTTGGACTTCTCTTAGCATGGAGCACATGTGATGGCTAAAAAGGGGTTTCAAAACACGCCGATCTTGAAATGAAAGGGTATTGTTTGGTGAGGGTAAGGTAATGGCTTCCCTATGGGTGAAAGGTTTCAACTGCAATCCCTACCGGATGATCCAAATGAGATTAAATCTTCACTGCTTGCTTAAGCTTGACTGAGGAAAATTCATTGCAAATTCTTCGAGCAACGAGATGGTGAGGAGGTCAAAGAGATGTGAGTATATGAGATGCAAGATGGGGAATTGGTGAGCCCCAATTTGAGTAGGATGTCAGTCGACTTTCTCGCTCCGATTAATTTAAACATTAGCCATTTCAATGCATTAGTGATTGAGCAGCACAAGTGATCATTTGGAATAAAACCAATTCAATTGAGTGTAATGTGGGTGTGCAAGTGATGTCTCGAGTCTAGCAAGAAAAGAAACAAAACTTTTATTACTGCAAAGCAAAAATTGGTCCGAAGTGGACTCGACAGACTCATGTCCGAAAGCGGACATTCTAGATCCCACGAGGACTTATTGATTGCATCAACTTCGGATGGGAGGAAGAGCATTGTTGACAGCGATGGGGCGAGGACCCTTCTCAATCTTTCTGTCATTCATAAATCGTCCTCCTTAGCTTTAGCAATCTGAGCAAGCAATCAGGCCTCCTGCTCGTGAGGAAAAACGGCTTCAAGGGTAGCTCGCAACTTTTCGATGGACACACCCTTTGTACTCTGCGAACCCATCGGCTATGAACCTCCAGACTAGTGGGCCATAATCTTCTATGTACTGAGCATTTTGGATTCCGAATCATATGAACGATCACTCGGGCACTTGAACAGCTTCCGCCTCGGGAATATGGACCAATCGAACGCCGAGCGCAGGAGCACTCACCCAACTTGTCATAGCCTTGGAGCGGAAATAGCGTGTATAAGGTGGAGGATAGAGAACTTTGAGATGGTATGGGAGAGGGTGTACGGAAGGAGATGGACTCATGCAACATCTTATTAGTGTTCAAGTAGAAATCGGTGTCTTTTAAGTCCTAGGAACGGTTGGGAAAGGCTAACCCTTTATTCACGCAATCTAGACCTCGGGGGAACCTAGTGACACATCATTCAAAAATACACCAAATGTATTGAATTAAAAATTAATAATAGGCAATAGTACCTAAATAAAATCGAAGCATTTATGGGACGGACGAGCAGCCCCAATTTTTGGAGAAATTTGGGCAGCATAACGGGTATTCCTGAAGAAATTCAAGGAAAAAATCCGGCATGACCTCTTGTCGGTGCACGTTGACAAAGCGACATGATCTCTCGTTAGAACATGCCACGGGAGTGACATGTCATTTCGTGAAACCATGTTGCGATGGCAACATGCCCACACGTGCTAGGTTTCGGAATAGGTATGAAAGTCTATTAAAATTTTGAAACAATTCATTTTAGTGTAATTGAAAATGGCGTGTCAAAACCAACCATTTTGGGTAAGCTTTTAAAGTGTAGCTCCACCTATAACGCGCTAGGGGGATAGGTTTGACATTAGGCGCTCAAGCGTAGGCGACATACATCACCGTCCGCGATGCTGTCAATCGCACCTGAGGGTTCTAAATCTATGTAAAGTAGTGTGCGGATGACTATGTTCTTTTATTTATGAAAAATGATTTTTTTATATTTTTTTTATTTGAAAAGGGGTGATAAAAGGAAAACTACACACACACAGAGCACAATAATTAAGGGATCAAAAATTTGATCATGGGGACAGCCCACAATCACAATTTGCACCAGAGTTCAGCACCTGCAAAATGACCACTCATGTCGCGTGACACAGGAATGATGAGGCATGTTCTGTCACGTGACAGAAGGAATCAAATATCCAGCATCTGAAAAGAAAGCATCAACAGCCCCAGTCTCCAAGCTCAATGCAATAGCTCCACCCAGGCATCAGCAACAAAAATGGGGCACAAGGAGGGAAAAGAATAAAACAAAGCAATAAATGCATTTAAGCACATAAAATGTCACACAACAAGGCACAAAACAAATGAATGAAATAGACGTTGAACAAACACGAAAGTTTGACCCACTTTTGAAAACCAAGTTTCAAGTCCCCAGCAGAGTCGCCACTGAATGAACGCTCGCCGAGAAAAAATGAAATTTTAGGAGTCGCCACGCCGTTTTAAAGGAAACATTGAAAACCTTTTTGAAAGAGAAAATGGGTTTGGGGGTCAGGTTACGTGTTGGGAAGAACCGAGAGTTCACCCAACACGCCTCGTTTGTAAACGAGTCTTTCTATGTTCAACATTCGAAACATTCAAGAGTGTGTGCAAATGTGTGAGACATAATATATGTAAAATGCATGGAAATGCTTTGTTTTATTTGCTCAAAGGGAAACATTACATCTTGTGAGCCATGGATCATGGGAGGCCACATCCCATATTACATTAGAAACTGGACATATTACAATTGAAATGAGCCTTCTGCAGAGGGCACATTATGTGGCGTGACACAGGACCTGAGGGTTCAGTTGTGTCGCGTGACACAACAATGCACTTTGCAGAGGCTTTACAAATTAAGCACAAAAATGACATAGATCTACCCAATCACTTCAAATAAGTGTGGATATTGAGAATCCGCACTCTGTTTTGAGTGAAAAGTGATCTGAATGAACAAACTTACAACTGAAGGATGATCTCTGCAGATGGACGCGATGTGTCGCGTGACACAGGACATACTTAGCTTGATGTGTTGCGTGACACATGTTGTTCATATGCAGAGATCTTACAAATTTTAACCAGAATCAATCAGAGACCAAATCAGATCAAGATATTATACCAAGTTAGCTCAGAATACTATGAATTAACAATGAATCGACCAAAGGGGTGTGGATATGGGAGATCCACACTCCCTTGGGAAATAAGTAACCAAAATAATCCAAATCACATTATGAATTATCAATTAAACCAAGTAAAACAGATTTAAATAGAGAGATGGCAGTTGCCACCTGATAATTAAAGCGGACGGAGCTCAATTATCAGGTGGATGAATAGGAATTGTGCAAGGAGCAAGTAAATGAGAGAGAGGGGTGGTGGGAATCGTTACCCTTGTAGATCCATCACCAATACACCAAGTTAGGTGTATTGGCCTTCAATTCAGCTTCTGGACGTGGAATTGAGCACAGATGGGGTGCTAGTCTTTAGATCTTCAGTTGGTATGGGTTGTATGAAGGTAAATGGGTGAAGTGTGTATGAGATATGGTTGAATTGGGAGGAATTGGTGTAGGTTTTGTGTGGAAGGAGGAGAGAGAGAGATTATGGTGCAAATTTGGCAGAGTGACATTGTGGAGTGAAAAAGGGATCCTGAAATGAGAGGTAGAGGGCTCTATTTATAGCTGCAGTTCATGGTCCAGTTGTGTCGCACGGCATTCTGTATCCAATTTCCATGCTTCGATTTGTCGCGTGACACAAGGTGACCATAACCGTTTATGGCGCCAAATTGCTGTTTCTGGAACATTTTGAATTAATTCCTTAAAAGTCCAAAGCAATTAATTCCATGTAGGTCCTTTTGCATGGAAAAATTACCTAACAGTACTCCCTTCGCAAGAAACTTATAAAAAGAATCCGGAAGTCTCGAAGCGAATCGGGAATTTACCAAAATGCCCCTTAATGCAATTTTATCGTATTAAAATGCACCGAAAAGGGTAGCGAATTGGATTTGCGTACTTACACACATCCGTTGGTGGGTTCCTCATTGGGGAATTGAGACAAGGGGGCCTTTCAGGAAGGTTCCTATGTCGTTAGGGTTCCGGGGTTGTCTTGGTTCTCTTTCTACATCCCGTCGCTCATTTCTCGACAGTTCAGGGTGAGGCAGGAGACTTTACTGGGCTGGAGTGATATTTCCACTATGGAGGTAGCTTCTTTCTCTATGACAGATCCAGATGCTTTCCTTTTCTTTCTGAGGATATGGAAGTATTTTGCCTTCCTTCCTGTGGTACTCCTTAGATGCCGGTAGAGTGTTGTTTTGACAACCGAGTACCTGGATTGGTATGAGCAGCATCTCGAACAGACCCAAGTGATTTTGGGGAGCAGGCGCAAGGTGATTCTGGGGCAATATTGCCATCTCAGCTACAACCATAGGAGCGCAGAAGCTTGGGCTAACCCTTAGGTTGTCACGGGAGATGCTTTATTTGACTATGAGACTAGAGTTGACCGATTGGCGGAGAGAGGTCCCCTTTTGCAGACTCGAAGGGAAGAGATCCGAGCTGAGGCATGGACGAACGAGGCTCTGAGAATGACTGGATTGCTTGACTCGACGGGGAGGACTCCTGATCTCGGAATGAGGGAGACAGAGCTGACTCACGTGGAGCGAAGGAAGACTCGACGGGGACGAGGGAAGAAAGGGAAGAACGGCAAAAGGACAAGCGCGAGTCACGCTGAATGACCTTCTAAGTATCTGATCATTGTCATTGCAGACTCATTAATTGTTAAATGTATTGAGTTATCTTTTAGCATGTTGTGAGTTTGAGAGTAGACCGTGCTTGTACTAAAAAAGAAGTGTTTTAACTGTAATGATTTGTGATTTACTTTTAAAGCTTTGTCGAGATGCAAAATTTCTTGCTTGCTTTTTGTCTAAGCCTTGATGGCAACCAATTTTTGGATTTTTGTTTATTTGTAAGACCGAACCAATGAAGGCTGCCCACGTTCCCCCCGGACTGAGGGGCTCAGGTCTACGTAGTTCGGCATCTTTTATGAGTGAAGGGGAGACGGAAAACTCGATATTCTTTAGGCGAAGTATCGGCGAAGCTTGCTTCCGTTGATTGGGTTCACGAAGGGATTTCCATCCAGATCTGTTAATTTCATGGCCCCTCCTAAGAAGACCTTTTGGACCACGAACGGGCCGATCCATGTTGGTTCCCATTTTCCAAGTGGGTTGGTTCGGGTGGGAGGATTTTCTTTGAGCACCAGATCGCCTTCCCTGATATCTCGGGATTTGACTATCTTGTCAAAAGCCCTAGCCATTCGGCTTTGGTAGGCTCGAATGTGTTCCATGGCCTTTAGTCGGCGTTCGTCCAGTTTGGCCAATTTTTCGTGTCGGCTTCGGAGCCATTCCACATCGTTGATTTCATTTTCCAACAGCACTCGGAGTGATGGGATTTCCAACTCAATGGGCTGTACTACTTCCATTCCATAGGTCAGGGCGAATGGAGTTTCTCCCGTGGCGGTCCTGACTGATGTTCGGTAGCCCCAAAGTGCCAGATGCAGCTTTTCGGGCCAATCTCATCCTCATGTTGTCTTTTTTCTGATGATCCTTTCAAGGGTTTTGTTTTCTTCTTCTACTGCGCCGTTGGTTTGCAGCCTATAAGGAGTTGACTTATGGCGTGTGATCTTAAATTCGGCCAATAGTCTATCGCAGTCTCCCTCAAAGTGATATCCGTTGTCTGATATCACCTCGTTTGGGATGCCTTACTGATATATGATGTTCTCCTTGAAGAACTGGGCGACCTTCTTGGAAGTCAACACTTAGTAGGACTTGGCTTCGACCCTTTTTGTGAAGTAGTCGATAGCTACCAAGACGAACTCGTGGCCGTTGTTGCCGGGCGGAGCGATTTTCCTGATGATGTCAATTCTCCAAGTGGCGAAGGGCCAGGGAGTGGTCATGCAGTAGAGATCATGAAGGGGAAGATGGTTAAGGTTGGAGAACCATTGGCACTTGTCGCAGCATCTGACAAAGTGGATGCAGTCCACTTAAATGGAAATCCTTTAGTAGCCCATTCGAAGAATGATCTGCATCAGGGATCTGGAGTTCATATGGGTACCGCAAGCCTCATTGTGGACTTTGTTCATGAGCTCGACCACCTTTTCATTGCTGATGCAGCGGAGGAGCGGTCCTGGTAACGCTTCTTGTATAGTATATCCCCCAGGATGACAAAGTGAGAGGCAAGGCGTTTTAGGGCCACGATGCTCTCGGCTTTGAGTCCTTCTTTGTATTTTCCTTCCTCCTTTATGAAAGAGGTTTCCCCATTTTTGAGGTACTGGTAGATTTGGTTGTACCACGGCTCGTCTATTGGCTCGATTTCTGCCTCAATTTCACAGTAGTAAGCAGGAATTTATTTCCTTCATACATTGAATGGAATTACCGACTTCTCTTCGGGGATCTCTACGAGTGAAGCCAAGGTGTCTAGAGCGTCTGCAAATCGATTCTGGTCTCTTCGCAAGTAGTGAAAGGTGACCTCTTTGAATTGTGCGATAAGGTCTTCCATGCAGGCATGGTATTTTTGCAACCCCGGGTCTATCGTTTTCCATTTGTTGGAAACTTGATTGATGATCAAGGCCGATTCCCCGTAGACCTCAGACTCTTGGAAGTTTCTTTCGAGGGCGGCCTCTAGACCGGCAGCGCATGCTTTGTATTCGACAGCATTATTGGTCACCTCAAAGTTTAGCTTTATGGTGATTGGGGTGTGCTCATCTTTTGGGTCGACCAAGAGCATTCCAATGCCATTTCCTCTTTTGTTGGCCGCTCCGTCGAAGAAAAGTTGCCATAGATTTTCGCCTTCAAGTGTGAAGATTCCTTCGTCCGGGAATTGTGGTTCGGGACCTTTGGCTTCGTCGCTTGGGAAGTCGGCCAATTGTTTGGCCATTATTCGTCCCTTGATTGACTTCTGGTTTACATACTTGATGTCGAATTTTTCCAGGAAGAAGGACCATTTGGCTAGTCTCATTGACAGTGAGGGTTTGTCGAAGAGGTATTTGATCGGATCCATCTTGGAGACCAGGTGTACTGTGTGCGATTGCATGTAGTGTCATAATTTTTCGATGACCCACACAAGAGTTGCGCAGGTTTTCTCTAGGGCTAAGTAGTCGAGCTCGCTGCCTTGGAACTTTTGGCTTACGAAGTAGATGGCGTTCTCGATCTTTGACTCTTTCTTTTCTTGGCCTAGCATGGATCCAACTACGCTATCGGTCACAGTCAGGTATAATAAGAGTGGCTTCTCTTCGTGGGGAGGACAAAGGATCGGAGGACTCACAAGGTATGCCTTTATTGTTTCGAAGGCGTCTTGACATTCCGAGTTCCACTCGATGTCTGCATTCTTTTTTTTTAGTCGAATGATTGGCTCGCAAATGGAAGTCAGCTGATTCACGAAGCGACTGATATACTGCAGGTGGCCCATAAAGCTTTTTACTTCCGTTTGGGTTTGCGGTGGTCTCATTTTGATTATGGCCTTGATCTTTTGGGGATCGACTTCGATGCCTCGTTCTGTGACCATGTATCCCAAGACTTTGCCTCAGATTACGCCGAATGTGCATTTGGCAGGGTTCAACCTCATCGAATGCTTTCGAAGACGATCGAATAACTTCCTCAAGTTGATGAGGTGTTGTCCGTCTGATCCCCTTGAGTGGATGATCATGTCGTCCACGTACACCTCGATCTCTTTGTGGATCATGTCGTGGAAAAGTGTTGTCGCTGCCTATTGGTAGGTAGCCCCAGCATTCTTTGATCCGAATGGCATCACTGTGTAACAGTAGGTTCCCAGGGGGTGGTGAAGGCAATTTTCTCTTGGTCTTCTTCGGCCATCTTGATTTAATTGTAGCCGGCGAAACCGTCCACGATGGACTTAAAAATTAGCGGTAGTGTCGACCAACATGTCTATGTTCAGCAGTAGAAAGTCGTCCTTGGGACTTGCTTTGTTGAGCTCTCGGATATCCACGTAGCAGCGTACTTTCCCATTGGCCTTGGTGACTGTGACTATGTTAGAAAGCCAAGTCGAGTATTCGATCACCCTTATGAAGCTGACGCGGAGCATCCTCTCACTACAAGAAAAAGGGGCTTTTATCACACTTTCTTTTGTGATGGTCCGTCGAACTGTGACAAAATAATGATATTACGTCAAGGTCTTCTATTACCGTAACATTAATTTTTTTTTTGTCACGGTCCTTTGGTTAACCGTAATCGAGCCATGTACAGTACGTCAAACCTGGGTCACAAAAAAAAAAGAAAGTAAACTTTAATTCTAATTACCCACGTTGTACTATTCAAATAAACTTCTACACGCACATGGGGATTTGGCCTGCTGGCTTGAGCTCATGGCTTCCAACCTGGAGGTCATGGGTTCGATTCCCCCATAAGTTAGAGGAAAGACTTTCTCTCCCTAGGATTTATCTCCTAGGCGCTTCTGTGCGTGCATGTGTGTATGTGTGTGTGAGTAGTGGAAAAAAAAATAAACTTCTACACACCTTTTAATTCCTCAATCCCAATTTCCCCAAAATATAAAAAGAAAAAATTTCCCTCCATGACTTCCCTAGTTCCCTCCACGACTTCCCTCTGAAACCCTCAATTCCGTAAATCCCAAAATCCCCAAAATTCTCAAATCACGCACGGCGGCGGCGAAAGCTTGTAAGTACGAAAATATCACTTTTCTTTCTCTATTTTGTATTCTCTACGTTATCTCTCATTCCGAATCACCAATTCCATCTACAGATTGAAGCCATCTTAGTCTAAGCTGGTAAAATTGAGGTTGAAATACTGGTTCTCTCGTTCCAGGTAAAGCATATATCCTTTGCCCCTTCTATAAATGCTAGGATATCCTATTTGGTAAATAATTTCTTGGGTTCAGTTGCTTATTTCGATTTCCTGTGGTTTTATAATACCCATTTTTTAATGTGTGTGGACTCTTATGCTATGTGTTCGTAATATTACTCTCTCCGTCTTATAATAAATGTTCTCATTCTGAATCACCAATTCCATCACTTATGTATCCATCAGTGTACAGATCTAGGTCAAAATACTTGTTCTCTACTTTTTCCATCTATAAATACTTGGATATACTATTTGGTAAATAATTTCTTGGGTTCAGTTGCTTATTTTGATTTCCTATGGTTTTATAATACTTAATGAAAGGAGACAGATAAGAAATAGAGAGGGAGGGGGTTGTGTAAACTAAAGATGGGAAGGGGGATTTTTATTTTCAATTTAACTACATGCGCCAGAAAAGGATTTTTTTTTTCAAATTATAGCTTTTTAAAAATTTATATTCTAAAATAACCTCCTCCAAAAGTTATGTACCAAAGTAACACTTTCAAGTTGGATTCCGGAATTACCAATTCCGGAATAATGTAATCCGGAATGCCTTTTTTTTTTTTTTGAAAAATTCAATTCTGGAACTGGTAATTTCGGAATTAAATTTTTTTTATAAAACAGAAAAACTGGGATTTTGCAAAAGTTGAATTCCGGAAATGCTAATTCGGGAATTCAAATGGAGCCTGCGTTGAGAGATATTACCGTCCTGATTGAGCCAATTGTCTGTTCAACGACATTTGCTGCTTTGGCATAAGCACTCTGGCCTTGGGATGCCATTCTGGTTATGAAAATTGAAATGGCTCCAACAGATAACACCAGAAGAGGGATCACGGATAACATGAGAAGTGTAAGGAGCCACCCTTTAATGAAGGCTACTACAAAGCCTCCCAAAAATGTTACCACTAGTTGTGTAAATTTCCCAACCTGCAGCAAGACAAGTGCTTTTAAAACCTTAAATTCAATGGTAAAAAAGGCACTGATTCTAGGAACGTAGGTACCTTCTCGCCCATGGTCTCTTGTATGAGAACAGTATCACCAGACATCCTGCCAACAACTTCTCCAGTATTGGTTTCTTTATCAAAGAAGGACACGTCTTGTCTCAAGATTGTTTTCAGGTATAGATTTCTTATGCGTGCATCCTGCCTTTCCCCCGTGATCATCCAACAAGATACCTCTAAATATCATAAAAGCATAAGAGAGAAAATAGAATTTATTAGCTAGTTTTATGTATGTATAAACAGAGAGAAATCATGTTAGTTCACAAATGATAGTGTTATATGTAAATGTACTTACGAAAGAATGCTGCGACACCAGTCCCAATAGCCAAGTAAACAAAGTCGAGTGCGCGCGACCTAGACATGGAGCAAGCAAAGCAATGAATATATGAATGAGGCATAAATTTCTTTGGGTCAAAGATATGGTACAAGGCTTTACCTTGGAAACCTGACGAACAACATCACTATTGTTCTGGTTCTGTCCAAAAGAATTAATCAATTGGCGAATAAAACAGTCATGATGGGCATTGACGTGCCATGGCAAAGGCACCAATGGTACCGGCAGTCATGAGAAAGTAATAGGTAGAATCGGCAAAGGTGAAAAGTTTGCGAAATGGGATGGAGTGGGTGATGGTCGAAACCTCTTTCAGCTTTGGCTTCTCCTCTGCATCTGTTGTTGAAGCAGAGGCCATTGGATTGCTATAGTTGTTGGATTGCTATAGTTGTTGCTGATATGAAATTAAGACAAGAGTAGTAATGAGATAATGAACCAAGTAAAAGTAGTAGTTTGTGTATTGGCATATTAAGAAAGGTTATTAGAAAGATTGGGTTTTGACCATGACCATGGGTGGGGGATGTTAAAAATTACTACCTCCATCCCAAAATTAAGCTTACTATTTTTATAATATTATTATACAGGATCATGAAAGTAGTACTCCAAGGATTACTAGATGACTAGGATATAAATTAAAAATAATAATAATAATAATAATAATAATAATAATAAGATTTTTGCGTGATGAGCAAGTATTTTTGGGTCAGCTCATCTCTCAACACAGGCTCCATTTGAATTCCGGAATTAGCATTTTAGGAATTCAATTTTTGCAAAATCCCAATTTTTCAGTTTTATAAAAAAAAAATAATAATAATAAATTAATTCCGGAATTACCAGTTTCGGAATTGAATTTTTCGAAAAAAAAAAAAAGGAATTCCGGAATTACCAATTTCGGATTACATTATTTCGGAATTGGTAATTCCGGATCCAACTTGAAAGTGTTACTTTGGTACATAACTTTTGGAGGAGGTTATTTTGGAATATAAATTTTTAAAAATGGGTGTTTAAGAGAGAGAGAGAGAGAGAGAGAGAGAGAGAGAGAGAGAGAGAGAAAGAGAAATGAGTCTCTTTGTTGTTGGTCATTGTGTATTACAGTATATCAAAGAGAGAGAGAGAGAGAGAGAGAGAGAGAGAGAGAGAGAGAAATGAGTCTCTTTGTGGTTGGTCATTGTGTATTACAGTATATTAAGTCTATGGAAGGTCAGGCTTTGAGGCTTGAAAAAAGGAGAGGGGTGGAAGCTGTGTTGTTGACAAATCACATTTTCTACTAGCGTTCATTACGCTCACCCAATGAATCTTTCTTTTTTTTTTTCTCTTAAAAAAAAAAGTCATGTTTTTTCATCAAATAAATTACACATTTCAAAATAAAGAAATTTTAATGTGTTACAAGATGTGTAAAAATAATTAAATTTTAACATTCATAATGTAAGAGAAAAAATGAATATGTCAGGGGCACCCTATCTAACACTTCAAACCCCTTCCTTCCTTCCTTCCTTCCTTCCTTCCACAACAATAATAATTTTGTTAACAAAATTCTCACAAAAACGAACTCAACCTCAGTCAGCATCTATTTCACCATCAATGATCCCAGCCTCAGGTTCCACATCCATCTCATCTATTTGGCCTGCTTCTGGGCCATCTGTGTCCGAACCTAGCTTGTTTTGTGCATCTTGAGTTAGAGTTCGACCCAGGGAAACATTCCCAGTTGTTGTAACAGTATCATTGTCCATTGGAGCCACAGAGCCTTCAAGATCACCCATATTCACTTCACCATCAATCTCACTTGCAGGTGTTGCCGTCTTTATCGAAAATCAGAGGCGGGGAGGGGGGATGTCAGTTATCTATGCTTGTGTTTTTGTGTGTGTGTGTATGTGTGAGAGAGAGAGAGAGAAAGAGAGAAAGAGAGAGAGAGAGACCTGAGGGAGAGGAGTAATGTCAGTTGTTGCCTTCTGCGTGTGTGTGTGTGAGAGAGAGAGAGAGAGAGAGAGAGAGAGGAGGGAGGGAAAGAGAGAGAGAGAGAGGCAAAAACCAGAGGGGGAGGGGAAGGGGGAGGGGGAGAAGGAGGTGGAGTACTGTCAGGGATCTGGGCCTGTGTCTGACAACACAACAGTCAGATTTTTTTAGCCGATGAGTTACATTTTATAGTAACTGAATGTGCGCTCGCCCGAAAATTGAATGAGAAAATGAAGGAGTCACCACGCCGTTTTTAGAGGAAACATTGAAAACCTTTTTAAGAGAGAAAAATGGGTTCGGGGGTCAAATTACGTGTTCGAAAGAACCGAGAGTTCACCCAACACGCCTCGTCCGTAGACGAGTCTTTCTAATTAACCATCTTATTAAAACATAAGTGTGTGCAAACATTGATAATGAACAAATGTAGTAAATGTACATTTTATTGATATGAACTTGGAAACTACAACTTGCGAGCCAATTTATTCAGGGAGGCCACATCCCTAATACATCAGATCCATACAGATTACAGAAGGAAATGGTATCTGTAAATGGTCACATAGTGTCGCGTGACAGGACATGAGTGACCAAAGGTGTCGCGTGACACAGGATCCCATATACACGATGTGTCGCGTGACACACAGTGTCCATCTGCAGATACCTACAGATTTGAATTCAGCAACACCAATAACCAATACAGATCCAATTGATCAACCAGATAAGCTTCGAAATATACAAACAATAACAATTCAACCCAAGGAGTGTGGATATGGATAGATCCACACCCCCTTGGGGTCTAAAATGCCAAATCCCACAATGATCAAGCAATAAACAATCAATTATCCAAAACAACTAAGTTAAACAGAGAGATTGGGATTTGGATTCAGTAATCTAGACGGATGGAGTCTGATTACTGAATCCTAGAGGAGTAAGACAATAGAATTATAAAGGAATTAGATAGAGAGAGAGAAGAGGGGGTTTGAGGATGTTACCCTTGTTGCTTCCACGAATTCTGTATCAAGTTAGATACAGAATCCTTCAACTGCAACATCTGGTCTTGAGGGGCTTGGAAGGATTGGTACAAGGTGGATCTAAGGTTTGGTTGAAGAAGGTGGGTTAAATTGGAGGGAATTGGGGTAGGTTAGAGGTAGGAGAGAGAGAGAGGGTTGTGTTTGGGGTGTGTGTTACGATGCAATTTCTGCAGAGTAACAGTAGGTCAGGTTGGGATCCATTTCTAAGAGGGGAAGGGTCTTATTTATAGGCTACAGATAGTGGTCACCTTGTGTCGCACGACCTTACGTAAGCACTTTCCATGCCTCGACTTGTCGCGTGACACAAGGTGACACAACCGCTTTTGGTGCCAAAACCAGTTTCTGGAATATTCAAGCATAAATATCTAAAAAGTCCAAAAGGGTTTATTCCCAGCAGGTCCTTTGGCATGAGCAAGGTACCAAAAGGTACTTCCTTCGCGGGAAACTTATGAAATGATTCTGGAAGTCTCGAGATAGGCCGAGAATTTACCAAAATGCCCCTCAATGCAATTTTATTACATTAAAATGCATCTAAAAGGTTGCAAATTGGATTGGCATACTTACAGAGCCCCTCGGCAATGTCACTTTTGGAAAAAGTGAGGTTGTCGTTAAAATAAGACCCAATCCCAATTAGCGGCGAGGGATAAGGCAGAGGGCTAAACTGTGATCTGAGGAGATCGGGTGGCTGGACCTTTGGAGAAAGGATTCCTACGTATCCCTAAAAGGGAATCAGGCCAAATCGTAGTTCAGACACAACACTGACACTAAGCAAGAAAGGGTAGAGATGTGTCTTCATACCTTTGCTGTGCTTACCTGTGGCTACTTGAGGGGTTGGTGCTACTGCGGGTGGCTAGTAGCTGCCGTCGGTGTAAGGTTGTAGCTGCCGGAGGGTCTCATGCTGTAACTGGTATTGGCGAATAGCTGTCGAAGGGTCTCATGCTATCGCTATTGACGGGTTGTAGCTGCCGGAGGGTCTCATGCTACAACTGGTTTTTGTGGATGCCTGAGGGACTCATACCACTTTGTTGGTGCAGGGTAGCTGCCAGAGGGTCTCACGCCATCGTCGCCGGTCTGTGGGATGCCTGAGGGACTCATACCACTGGGTGCTGGTGCAGGTAGCCGCAGCAGGGTCTCACGCTACTACGTTTCGTCGGGGATAAGTGTAGCCGCTGGGACTCACGCTACCGTCGCTCGCTGGGGATAAGTGTAGCTGCCGGGGGACTCACGCTACTGCTTCTGTTGGTAGTTCACTGGTTTTGCCGAATGCTGGACGATCCTTGTTGACGGTGGCTTTTGTGTCCTGGGCTTTGCTTGATAAGCCGGGGACTTTGCTTGCTAGGGAGCGGGTTCTCACTGGTGCTTTGGGGCCACTGTGCTGGTAGGACGGGAACTCTGCTTGCTACGGAGCGGGTTCTCACTGGTGCTTTAGGGCCATTGTGCTGGTAGGACGGGAACTCTGCTTACTAGGAAGCGTGTTCTCACTGGTGCTTTAGGGCCACTGTGCTGGTAGGATGGGAACTCTGCTTGCTAGGGAGCGGGTTCTCACTGGTGCTTTGGGACCACTGATCTTGGCGCGCACTGCTAGGGAGACCAAAATAGATACGAATTCTTTGTCTCAGTTTTGGTTGAGGGCCAGTCTTCAAGGGTTGATGAGGCTCAGCTGATCATTGTACCTACGGGAGAAACTGCAAAGCGTACCTTAGGGTTTAAAGTGCAAAGTATCAGATCACAGGGGTTTTTTTGGAAAATCTGGCCATGAAGTCACGTTGTGTCGCACGACCATATAAAGGTCATGGCCAGACCCTTTAACGCTGAACAGTCCCTATTTTGAAAACATATTTTCAGTGGGAGACGAGCGGTTTTGAGAGGAAAGGGTATCCCTTTGCACAATTTCGATTGAAATCAAGAGGAACCAAGGTATTGATTTTGTTTCCGGCTTGCAATCATGCCTCCAAGACCTCGTCCCACGAAGAAGGGACCTCAACAAGCTCAATTGGCTGCTCGGCGAAAGAATGCTCAACGGAATCAACGGCCGTTCATCCCTCAGACAGTGATAGGAGATTTCTACCCACAACTCAAGGAACACACCTCTGCACCTGGGAAGAAGGATACGGTATTTTCATAACTTTGCCCTCTGTTGCTTTGAACAATTGATTGTGTGCCGGAAAGTTCGAGCTTTTTACCTGTGAAATCATGAATTTGCTGCATGGTGTTGAGTTATCAGAAATCATGGATGCATGCTAAATTTTCAACCCTAATTTTACTTGGAAAAAAGGGGATATACAATTATAATTGATTGACATGCTTTTTTCTTTGCAAAAACTTGGGATATTCATACATGTGTTGTGTTTACCTGAAGGAGTTGCGTACGCGAGGCTCATCGGAGGTTATAGGTCAGCTGTGGGATCTCTTGCCCGGCAGTCAGGAGTTGGGGCATTTGCCTAAGGGCTTGGTATACGCAGCCGGGCTGGGTCGGTTCTTTGAGATGGCGAAGGCCATCGGGGATACTCAGCGGAGTGCGGGGCTTGTGAAGGCATTCCGGGAGTTTTGGTGGGAAACTAGCCACTCTTTCCACTTTTCTTGGGGGGAGGCGACGGTCACGCCTTACGATTTTTCTGCTATCACGGGCCTCCCTTTAACTGCTGAGCCATTATACTTGGAGGAGCCGGCCCTTAAGGATGATCCTCAGCCTCCCACCGAGGCATACTTCATGGAGCTGATTGGTTTTGTTCCCAAGGGCAAGAAGGGGAATGGGTACGAGCTTGGGGAGCTTCACGGTCAGATGGTTGTGCAGAGTAGGGATTATCCAGCTGAGGTGGCAGATACTGAGGAGGATTGGCTGAGGGCTTTGAGATTGGTTAGGGCTTTCATGTGGATTGGCTTTTCAGACATGCTTTTCATCAATGGCACGTCTTCTGCTTTGATTTCTTTGCTGGAGCTTCTGAGGGATTGGAATGTTGTTGGGACATTGTCCTGGGGAGAGGCAGGATTGGCTGAGCTGTACATGGCTCTAGACAATGTCAGCAGGGGGGAGGCTAAGTCCTTCAACTGCTGCCACTTAGCTTTTGAGGTATTTCACAATCCGATCCTATCCTTTGAATATCATTTATTTCTGTCATTTCTTGCTATCCATCTGACTTGTTTTGCTCCTTCTTTTCTCAGGTTTGGGCTTATGAGGTCATCGGCTGCTATGCTTGGCGGGTTCAGGAGGCGTACTCGGCTACTATGTTTCCTGCCATGAGGCGCTGGGTGAAAAATGCGCGGCAGAAGGTCCGGACAGCGGACACTAGGGGACGTGTGACGGCTCCTTACTCTGACACCTTGATCTGTTTGCGAGGGACTCCTGGGAGTTTGAATTTATTTCCATGGGTTGACCGATACGCTGGACTTGAGTTGGGGCATGCTTTACATTTGACTGAGTGTCGTAAGTTGCTGGTAGGCTTGTCTGGGGATGCACTGTATCTGGGAGAGCGAGTTTACAGACAGCATGGCCCTGGTAGCATGGCTAGAGTTCCGGTTGATCCTCCTGCTGATATATGGTTTCCTTGGAAACTAGAGTATGTAGAGTCTTTGATCCAGGGGGAGGCTGCATTCAATTATACTGAGGAGGATGGAGATTATGGAGCTTACGTGATGGCGAGGTTGAGGTCTCCGCAGGTGGCTCCGAGACGTGATGCTCAGGGCGTAGGCCCTTCTACTGGATACGTTGCAGACGCACCTTTGCCTCCTCCTTTGGTTGATTTCCAGGATGGGGATCGCTTGAGACGGGCTCCCCTTGATACTAGCAGGATCTATCCTTACTTTCAGCTTCCAGAGGGTACCCGATCTGTAAGCCACTGTCTTTTCTTCCTTTATTGCTTTGAACTATTTATATACCCTGTATTTTTGTCCTGACTGGTCTATGATTTTTCTTTGCTTGGCTGCACCAGATCTCAGCTGACATTTACTGGAGATTTGCTCGCTACTACACCGGGTCCGTGGATATGATTGATCAGCTGGTGAGGAGCAATCATTATTGGATGGAGCGGTGCTTGGCTCGAAGCTCAGATGATGATGATTCTACGCCCAGCTTGCCTGACAGGAAGAGGTCTCGTACCGATATGGCTGCGGATGATACACATAGGCCCATGACCAAGACTGCCTCTCGTTGTCCTCCTAGCCCTGAGTATGAGAGTGATACTTCTGGAGATCCTCACGAGTTTGATACCATGACCATTCCTGTTGTTCATGAGCTTTTTCAGGATGATCCCATCATTTACCACGATCCTGCTGCCGATCCAGATCATGCACATGCGGAGGGAAACAATGCAGATGGGGAGGAGAGCGAGGGAGATGATGATGATGATGATTCTGATGATGATGGAGATGTATACGTTTCAGAGAGCGATGGCTCGGAGTAGCCTCTTGAATCAAATTGCAGCCCCTATGATTATTGTACCCCCTTTTCGGAAAGAAACAAACGAACACTCCTCTCTTTTTTTTTGTAAAAACTTATTTGCTTTTGCCTTTCCTAGACTTAGTACCTTATTATTAACTTTTATGTTAATTTTGTTGTTTGCACGAGTCCGCCTTTTGGAAGAATAGGAGGGAATGGTTTTTGGTATTGATACAAATGTTGTTTGGATGCTTTTGGGTTGTGTATGGCATATATATGATGGCTTGTATGTATATGAACTGAATGAACCCCTCTCCCAGGTTTATCTGTGGGATGATGGCTTTGATTTTCATCTTTGAACAAGTCGGGGCGTGCCCTGGTCGAGAACAGATTGCAGTTTTCTGATGTCTGGTGTTGGACTCAAAGTGTCACACGACTCAGGACAGCTGGGGCACATTCTGTCGCGTGACACAACAAGTCATGCTGATAGGCCTTCCAAACTAGGCTTCCACAATATCTTAAAACTTCTCTCTTTTACCTAGGGTATGAAACTCAGTAGCCCCCAACACGAAATACGCCTTTGGTAGCAAATCCATTCCCAAGGATCGGGGTTATAGAACCAGCTCCAGGAACCATACAAGTGCACAAATCATTCTCTTCCTCTGGCCAAACCTCAGTCTGACACCTAGTCTTATTGCAGTCAACACAATCATGCCACTCAGGAGGAGGTTATTCTTCAAGCTTCAGTCAGTCAGTCGGCGGACAAGACTTAGGAACGCTTATGTGCAGGGACACATTTTTCGAAAGGTGGGAATAGTTCCCAGATTTGCGTACGACATTCTCGCCTTTTGGTTTAACTCTTTTGGGAGAGTATAAGCATCGCAAGGTGTTGAAAAGTGTATGGAAGCCGTTGCTGACCGAAACAATGTTTAGCTCTATCTTCCTATGATGTAGAAAGAGAAGACTTGTCGAGACACTTGAAAACCTGTCTTATTCACGATGATCACAAAACTGCTTAAAACCCTTTATTGATGTTCGGGTTAGTCAACCGCCAAAAACGATATGAACAAATGGTTTTATCAATCTTGAGGAGAAAGCCCACTGATATCAAGAATCAAACTCGGAGAGATGAACAGTGTATGGGAATGGTCCTTGAGGAGACCGGATCTTCTGAGATCTGTTTGTGATTTCGACCGAACCAGTTATGGTTGCCTACGTTCCCCTATTTAGGAGGAGCTCATGTCGCTGTAGTTCGGGCTTATCCTGAATGAAGAGAATGAACGGTGAAATTCGGGGATGCTGAGGACTTTTGAGGATTTTGAGAATTGAAAGAACGTGTCCTCTTGGAGTGTCAATGGGAGACACAGATGTGAAGCCCCAGTGGGACGTCCACGGCAAGTGTTTCCGGAGGAGAAACGAAATATGCTCACATGAAACATCGAATGAACGGATGGAATATGCACAATCTTTGCTTGATGATCTGAGACTATTATCCGATAGGAACTGCGACTGGGTCTCGGGGTTTCGATCGGCCCTCGGGTGATTCAGGATATCATGACCTCTTAAGATGAGAGGTCGGCTAGGATTTTTGCTAGCTGAACCTCTAAAGATGAGAGGTTGGCTTTTTAGGTATGTGTTTGGGATTTCTATGGTGAGGGAATCCGTGGTTGCATCTTTTATTACCTCTAAGAATGAGAGGTCAATTTTGGCTTTAGCAGGGTCAAAGGTAATTGGAATGGGAATATCCTCTAAAATCGAGAGGACGGCTTGGAATTGGTCAAGGTAGTGGGAATATCCTCTAAAATCGAGAAGATGGCCGGAGTTGGTTGAGGTAGTGGTGAGGGACATCCGTGCTGTCTCTTTATTCACTCTGAGACTCCTCTTGAGTAACGACCGGATCCTTTGACTTTTGCTTTCAAGAGGATCGCTAGGGACTAGGCTCTCTTTCTTTTCTTTTTTTTTTCTCTTTTTTTGTATATTTTTTTTGTATTTTTGTCTCTCTCTCTCTCTTTTTTTTTCAATTTTGTTTTTAAGAGGAGGATATCAGCTAGTCCCCAGGATGGATCATTGCATTCCATCGTTCTTGAGCTTGGAAACAGTTGATGCTTCTTTAAACCATGGGAGTCTCAAGGATAGTCCCTCTTCTTCTGGTGATGGCTAAATGGGTTTCAAAACATGCCGATCTTGAACCGAAGGGATATTGTTTAGTGAGGGTGAGGTAATGGTTTTCCTAAGGGTGAAGGTTTCAACCGCAGTCCCTATCGGATGATCCGAACGAAATTAAAGTCTTCATTTCTTTTCTTAAGCTTACTTTGAGGAAGATCCGTGCAAATTCATCGAACAACGAGATGATGAAAGAGGTGTGAGCATATGGGATGCAAGATGGGGAGTTGGCAAGCCCCAATTTTGAGAAGGATATCAGTCGATTTTCTCGATCCGATTAATTTAAACATTAGTCATTTCAAAGCATTTAGTCAGTGAGCAGCACAAGTGATCATTTGGAATAAGACCATTTCAATTTAATGTAACGTGGGTGCGCAAGTAATGTCTCGAGTCTAGCAAGAATAGAAACAAATATTTTATTATTGAAATAAAAGACTTATAACATGGACGCAATTGATTTAAATTATAGAAACATTTGCTATCAAAACAAAATAAAACAATCTAGGACCCTACGATGCCTGACTGACTGACTTCTTCACATGGGGCATCCTTGGAATTGTGGGAGAGGATTATCGACCACCTTAGGAGGAGCTTTCTCAATTCTACCCTCGTCAACCATCCTTTGAATCAACAACTTCAGGAGAACGCAGTTGTTTGTGGCATGACTGGGGTATTGATGATAGTAACAATACTTGCCACGATCCAAATTCGGATTGGGTTTGGTAGGTTGATAGTTATCGAGCGGCTTTATCATTCCTCTTTGCATCAGCCCATTGAAAGCTTCCTCGGTTGTTATCCCCAAGTCATCAAATTCCCGCTTCTTGCGCGGTGGAAACTTACTGAGATTCCGGATGTTGCTTCCTTCATAGGAGCCCATTTCGATCTTCCCTTCATCAATGAGTTCCTGGATAATCACTCTCAACTGCTTGCATTCAGAGGTAGTGTGGCCAGGATATTGGTGATAGTAGCAATATTTGCTTGGATCCGGCTTTATGTTGTTACGAGGAGGGATATAATTGACTATCGGTTGAACCAACCCTCCACTCATCAAAATCTTGAGGAACTGATTCATAGGCATTCCTAACTCTCCCCAATACTGCTTCTTCCTTTCCGTCTGAATTATCTTTGGAGGGGGTCCAGGTGCTGATGTCCTTTGTTGGATAGGATTCGCGACCGGAATGAAGGACATTTGATTTACAGTCACGTATGAGGCTGGTCCTGAGCGCTGATCCTGAGGAGGTGTTAAGTTAAAACCATATGGACTCATCGATGGTTGCGAAGCACTTCCTTGTAGGGGAGCTTGATCAGGGTGGAATAGCAGCGATCCTTTCTGGGTGAAAAATGATATGACCCTTGGGAATCTGGCTGGTACTGACTTTGCAACCCAATTTGATTAAAAGGATCAATAATCTCGGGAATCGCTTGTCTATCCGGAATTTGAGTTTGAACCACCTGAGGTGTCGGGGAAAGGATCTTATCTTGCCCATCTTCATCTGTCTTTTTCATTACATTCCCAATTCCATGCTCAACTTTACTAGCATCAATGATTTCTTCATACGACCCATCTTCATGACGGATTATCGTGACCCCTCGGGCGCGCATCGCTTCTACAAATCTAGCTGCGTCTCTTCTTCTCGGGCTTTAGCAACTTGGGCTAGCAATTGGGCCTTACATTCACGAACCATGGCAGCCTCAAGAGCAGCTCGCAACTCCGTTACTGAAAAATCATTCATGTCTGGCTGTCCCAAAGTGAGAGGAATTCCAGACTGAGCGGACAGTATAACTTTTGCACTAGACATTTTGAACAGTAGAACAGATGGGGGCTTCGGAAGAACTGCAAATACTTCGGAGATTCGGACTAGTTGATCACTCCATGCAACGGAGCACGCACCAAACTTGTCACCTACTACAAAAGGGTAAATTTGGGTTCATAAGGTAGTGAAGGGAGATTTTGAGGAAAGGGAGAGGGAAAGGAACAAGGGACAAACTCGCACAAACAATCTTATTTATCTTCAAGTATAAATCAGTGTCTTAAGTCCTAAGTACGGTTGGGAAAGGAGAAGCCTTTATTTATACTAACTACACCTTGGGGAAGCCTAGGGACGCGACATTCAAATCACATTAAATGCCTTGTATTGAAATCTGTAATAGGTAGTGACACCTAACCAAATCCTAACATCGTTATGGGACTCCAAATTTCTAGAGAAATTTGGGGAGCATAACGGGTATTCTTGAAGAATTTTGAAGAAAAATCGGGCATGACCTAACGTCGGTGCATGTTGACAATGCGGCATGATCTCTCGTTTAGAACACGCCACGGGAGTGACATGTCCCCACGCGAAATCATGTTGCGTTGGCAACATGCCCACAAGATGCGAGTTTTTGGGGAAGGTATAAGGACCTACGACAAGTTTCAAAACAATTCATTTTGGTGTGATAAAAATGTTGTATCAAAAACCAACCGTGGGTAAGGTTTAAGTGTGGTTCCACCTATAACGCACTAGGGGGATAGGTTTGATTTCGGGCGCTCAAGTGTAGGAAAATTTCATGGTCGTCTGCGATGCCGTCAATCGCACCCGAGGGTTCTAGATCTACGTGGTGTAGTGTGCGGATGACTAATTCTTTTATTTACGAAAAAAAAAATTTTATTAGTTTTATTTTATTTATTTTTGAAAGAAAGAAGAAAAACACACACACTCTCACAGGGAAGAAGGGGGAACAATAATCAACTGAGCCACATTCGATTCAAGGGACTGCCCTCAAACCAGCTTTCTTAAAACCTATCCAGTGGCCACTCCTGTCGCGTGACACAGGACATCAGAGGACCGGGATGTCGTACGACCAGGATGGTCACTGAACCAGGACCCCTGCAAACAATCAAATCAGCCACTGCCTTTCCATGGCAAGGGACAAACAAAATAACCAAAGCACAACAGAATGGCCACAAAAACCCACAAGGCTCACAAGTCTCATAATCAATAAAATGCATGAACTACAAAATATTATCAAGAATGCACACAAAGATAGGTATATTGGATGCTTAAACGAATGAAAGCTTGACCCACTAAACTTTTGAAAAAACAGGTTTTCCAAAGTGAGTCCCCAGCAGAGTCGCCACTGAATGTGCGCTCGCCCGAAAATTGAATGAGAAAATGAAGGAGTCGCCACGCCGTTTTTAGAGGAAACATTGAAAACCTTTTTGAGAGAGAAAAATGGGTTCGGGGGTCAAATTACGTGTTGGGAAGAACCGAGAGTTCACCCAACACGCCTCGTCCGTAGACGAGTCTTTCTAATTAAACATCCAATTAAAACATAAGTGTGTGCAAACATTGATAATGAACAAATGTAGTAAATGTACATTTTATTGATATGAACTTGGAAACTACAACTTGTGAGCCAATTTATTCAGGGAGGCCACATCCCATATACATCAGATCCATATAGATTACAGAAGGAAATGGTATCTGCAAATGGTCATATAGTGTCGCGTGACACAGGACATGAGTGACCAAAGGTGTCGCGTGACACAGGATCCCATATGCACGATGTGTCGCGTGACACACAGTGTCCATCTACAGATACCTACAGATTTGAATTCAGCAACACCAATAACCAATACAGATCTAATTGATCAACCAGATAAGCTTTGAAATATACAAACAATAACAATTCAACCCAGGGAGTGTGGATATGGATAGATCCACACCCCCTTGGGGTCTAAAATGCTAAACCCCACAATGATCAAGCAATAAACAATCAATTATCCAAAACAACTAAGTTAAACAGAGAGATTGCGATTGGGATTCAGTAATCTAGACGGATGGAGTCTGATTACTGAATCCTAGAGGAGTAAGACAATAGAATTATAAAGGAATTAGATAGAGAGAGAGAATAGGGGGTTTGAGGATGTTACCCCTGTTGCTTCCACGAATTCTGTATCAAGTTAGATACAGAATCCTTCAACTGCAGCTTCTAGTCTTGAGGGGCTTGGAAGGATTGGTACAAGGTGGATCTAAGGTTTGGTTGAAGAAGGTGGGTTGAATTGGAAGGAATTGGGGTAGGTTAGAGGTAGGAGAGAGAGAGGGTTGTGTTTGGGGTGTGTGTTATGATGCAATTTCTGCAGAGTAACAGTAGGTCAGGTTGGGATCCATTTCTAAGAGGGGAAGGGTCTTATTTATAGGCTGTAGTTAGTGGTCACCTTGTGTCGCATGACCTTACGTAACCACATTCCATGGGTGACACAACCGCTTTTGGCGCCAAAACCAGTTTCTGGAACATTCAGGCATAAATACCTAAAAAGTCCAAAAGGGTTTATTCCCAGCAGGTCCTTTGGCATGAGCAAGGTACCAAAAGGTACTTCCTTCGTGGGAAACTTATGAAATGTTTCCGGAAGTCTCGGGATAGGCCGGGAATTTACCAAAATGCCCCTTAATGCAATTTTCTTACATTAAAATGCATCTAAAAGGGTCGCGAATTGGATTGGCGTACTTATAGTAACATGTGTATTACATTTTTTCGGGGAGAGCAATAATGAGTTGCATCTTCTATTACATGAGTTACATTTTGTAGAAAATGAAGAATTTAAACTCATAAGAAACTTAACAATTTTATGCAGATAGATAGCAAAGAAACTTAGCAATTCCAGTTCCATCAGCAATTCCACATAGAGATCTGTAGCATATACATTTAGCAAGATATTATCATTTCATTGTCATTTTGAATAAAGATTGCACCTTTATTTTAATATTTCATTGAATATCTTTGCATCTCCGTGAAAAGTATTTGTTATCGCACTATCTACATATTTACTCTTTAATATACATGTTGTACTTTTTGGAAGAAATATGGACAAAAGTTGGATTCTATTAAAGGATAGAGCTTCAGAAAAATAGTTTAAAGGGTTGAGGAATTTTTGAAATTTGCTTTCACCGGTGAAACTACCGAAAAATGTCCATGCAAAAAATGCAAGAATCGCTTCTTTATGGATATAAATAAGATGAGTGGTCATTTGATCTGGAATGGATTTTGGCTAGATTATACATGTTGGCATGTTCATGGTGAGACTTTTCAAGCTTCTAATAATGATGATATCAATGTACATGCAACTAAAACACACGTGGGGGATGACGTCATTGGCATGGTGCGAGATGCATTTGGAGTAACAAACTTTGATGCTTCCATAGACAATGAAGAAAATATCTCTGGTGATGGTGATCGTTGGCAGGGTGCTGATGAAGAAACTAAAAAGTTTTACAAGCTTATTGAAGATGCACAACGACCTCCGTATGAGGGATGTGATAGTTTCACTTCACTATCTTTTCTGGTGAGACTTTTTAATGTGAAAGTGACATGTAAAATGACTAATAAGGCTGTCACCGAAATTCTTAATGCAATACATGAGGCATTCCCTGAGTCACTTTTGCCAAAATCGTATTATGAGGCTCAGAAAAAGAACTTCAAACTTAGGATTCAGCTACGAAACATGGGATGCTTGCAAAAATAATTGTATGTTGTATCGGAATGAGGATAAGGATCTTGATAGATGTCCCATTTGTCAATGTTCTAGGTATGTAGAAGTAGATAGAAACAATCAAAGCAACATGAGTGATAAAAGAATAGGGAAGAAAATCCCCCATAAGAAAGTGAGGTACTTTCCCCTAAAACCAAGATTGAAAAGGTTATTCATGTCTACGCATACCGCCTCCCTTATGAAATGGCATGCTTCAGAGGAACGTATTGATGATGGTGTGATGAGGCATCCTGCAGATTCCCCTTCATGGAAAGCTTTTGATCAGCAAAACCCACAGTTTGGGAGCGATGCTCGAAATATAAGATTTGGTTTAGCTTCCGATGGATTCAATCTGCATGGTAATATGAGTAGATCTCATAGTACTTGGCCAGTAGTTTTGATTCCATATAATATGCCTCCTTGGTTATGCATGAAGCAATCTTATTTCATTTTGTCAGTACTTATTGATGGTCCTGACGGTCTAGGTGATAAGATTAATGTGTATTTACAACCATTGATTGATGAGCTCAAGGAATTGTGGTTTAATGGTATTGATGCTTATGATGCATCTAGTAAGGAGATGTTTAAATTGCATGTCGCATTAATGTGGACAATTAATGATTTTCCTGCATATGCTAATTTTTCAGGTTGGAGTACAAAAGGTCACTTTGCGTGTCCATGCTGTAACAAGAAGACAAAATCCCGTTGGTTATATTATGGGAAAAAATTTTGTTACTTAGGCCATTGATGTTGGCTTAAAAGTAGCCACAAGTTTTGTAGAGACAAAATGGCTTTTGACGGTAATCAGGAGTGGGATGAGAAGCCACAAGTGCTATCAGGGTCACAATTATTAGAACAATTGAGAAATATAGAAACTATATACAGGAAGGAAGATATTTAAAAAAAAAAAAAGGGAAAGAGAAGCAAAAGAGAAGGAATTACAGAAAGAAGAAAGAGTTGCAGCTAGAAAAGAAAATAACAAAAGGAAAA